>WBMY01007775.1:586969-648635 GCA_013397315.1 Donacobius atricapilla
GTGCGGAGTTCCGCGGCGGGGCGGGCACGGCGCTGGCTCCGCGCCCCCGCCGCGCGAAGCCCCGGGCAGGGGAGATGTGAGGGCGGCGAGCCGGGGCGGCCTGGGGCTGGAGGGGCCCCGGCATGGCGCGGTAGCTTGGCCTCGGCGCGTCTGCCTTTCCCCCTCCGAGCCCGGCGGCTCAGCATTCCCGGGGGGTGACCGTGCGCTTCCCCGAACCCCGCGGCCACTCTCTGCCTGCCGACGGCATCACCCCGCCGGTTTGCTCCTTTTGTACATCCCCGGCGGCTATCAGGGTTTATTTGGCTTAGGGCAGGCCTGAGCAACACCCAGTATTATTTTTATTGAGTCAGATGACCCTGTCGCTGTTCCTTATTTTGTCCCGTTGGGTGGGGTATTTCTTCTAAGCTGTGGAGTTTGTGGACTGTTTTTTATTTGTTGCCATATATTGCTTTAAGTGTAAAAAGCACGGCCGCATGCCCCAGGATGCGCTTACATTTGCAGGTTGTGAAGGGAGTAGAGGAGATGCCATGTGTTGTGCAAGTGAACTTACGCAACAGACCAGGGAAAAAAGCCGTGGTACTGATTTTACTGAACGACGAGTGTGTGGACCTGATTCTTGAAAAACCGAGTTAGGCATTCAATCTTATGTAAAATCTCTGATTTGAAGCTACTGCTGTCAGCAGAGTGGACTTGGGAAAGTGGTGTAGCTGGAGGAGCTGCATCTCTACACTTGTCATGGAAAAATAAGATGGGAAAATATTCAAATAGTTTTCTGTAGGACACCTTCCTGGTTTTGGAATCAGCGTTGTATAAGTAGAAATAGAAGTATCTGATCGGTGGGAAAACATCACAATTTCTGCGCCAGTTCAGACAGTGTTCATCTGGTGACTCTTTGTAATTTTGTGTGGCCTTTTCTGTAAGCTATCTTTCTGAAAATAATTCTGTGAATATTTTCCCCACCCCCTTTAGTCCATGGTAGGCAGTTGTGACATGAGGTGTCCAACAGAGCATGTAGCCCCCGGCTTGTTCCTTGCTGTACAACTTTACTCAGGGGCACTTATTTGAGTGAAGTCTTGAGATCTATTAAATGTTTGCCTGCTCCTCTCTGTAGCTCTTTCTCCAGAGATGTTGTTGAACCTCTCTTATCACAGGACTAAGTGTTTTCATGTGATGGTGGCCAGCTGTATGTGTGCACATGTGTGATAATACAAGGAAGGTAACTGAGGTCACCCGGAGGGGTGTGCAGTCCTCAGCAGCTTCTGCACTTCCTGTGCACTGCTCTGAATGGGTGGACACCACTTGCCAAGTCTGCTGCATTCTGCAACAACAGATCAAGATGCTTATTACAGAAAGAGGCTCACAGTAAATAAATGAACTAGCTTTACCTTTTCTCCTCAATTCTTATTAATATTTCTGGTTTTCTTACTGGTTGTATTTTCTTGTGAAACATACCCTTGAAGGGAACAAGTTTCATGGAGTTCTGATATCTTTAGGAATAGTCATATCCCAGGCTAGATTGCAGGATAGGAGGGGTTTTTTTGTTTGGGGTTTTAATGTTTTTGATGCTTTTTTAAATTCTGCCCTAATTTTTCAGTGTAAGGTTCTTAGCCTGTGAAGAAAAAGACCTAAGCAACATGTGTAACTCTGAAGCTGACTTTTCTGGGGGAGAAAAGGGGGCAAACCAGATGACCTGCAGAAGTACCTCTCCACGTGAATTATTTCATGATTGTATTGTTATTAAAGGTCAGGAGGAGCAGACAGGTGTGTAGGGAACCAAAACCAAACAAAACCCCACTGATATTGTAGCATGCAGTTAAATAGTTCACCTGTGAAATACAGCTACCGAATGCTTATAGCTAGTGTGGTATTCCAGTGAAAACTGACTGGTCCATAGTATGAAATCTCATATTTACAATAATAAAATTAGTTTGTTCCCTATGCTGATACTCAATTTTTGTTTCAATTTATCGTGTGCTTATTGTATTGTGTAATTAAAGTTTGTGCAGCCAGTAAATTTGCTGGAGTTTCCCTGGAGTTTGTGTCGGAGAATGTACTCCGTTAATAAAGTAATTTGTGTCTAATGTTTGGGTCAAAAAACCCTGAAAAAAAGCAGTACCTCTTGCTTAAATAAGGAGTTTAACTGTATGTAAGAACTTGAGCCGTGTCGCATCTTAACTTGTCCATGTTTGTTCTGGACAAGTGTGGTTCTCAGGGGGCAAGCGCTGCAGCTGGTGCAGGGCATGTGTGTCTGTCCTGCTTCTGCAGCCACCCCGGCTTAAGCACTTTTACTAGTAACCTTTGCTAACCTGGGTTATTTTGGCTGATGAAGATCAGGGTGCCCTCAGGCCTGTGGCGGGTTTAATATCCCCTGTGAAGAAGCAGCAACCTGCTGGGGATGGTTACCCACATGCTGTGGCTGGCACAGCTCTCTGCTTTTTGTCACACACAGGCTGCGGTGTGCAACCTACAGTGACCATCAGGGGAAATGAAACTGTACCTGAGTTACTTCTGGGTTACTTTGTGGCAAAGTTTCTACCATTTTTGGGGTTTGGGTTTTGTTTTGTTTTTTTTTTCCCTCAGTGATGTTTCAAGCTGCTTTTAGCCCTTCAAACTTGTGCCTGTGTATTACTAGGATAAAGTAACCTGCTGCAAAACAGAATTATATCAGTAGAATTTTATGAATAAAACTGTGAAGGTACAGTTAATTAAATTCTTACTCTTGTGTATGCAGACCTTTCTATATTTTTACCCTTCAGTCATCAGCTTTTAATTCCAGAGATTACTGCATTACTTGGCAAAATCTTAAATCAGCAAAGGATTTATTTTTTGTAAAACCAAACTTTTTAAAATTCCAGTTCTCTGAGACTGGAAGGTGACTTGTGCTGTCTGAGCCCCATATATCTGATTATGCAGTGCTGCAGATTTTGTAAGGAAATACATTCCTTCCTGAAAATCATGGTCTAAGAACTGCTTTTCTGTATCAATATTTAGGGGTTTTTTGTTGTTTTTTTTTTGTGGGTGGTTTTGCTTGGTTTTGGTTTTGTTGTTTTTTTTGTTTTTTTTTACTTTGCCAGGCCTTCTCTAAAAGGCTGTTTACATTTGTTTAACTTAAATTGCTTTTGTTCAACTTGGTAGTAGGCCAGGCTGGACTAAGCTCAGTACTTAAATGCCTTTGTCAGAAATTAAAGTGGAAACTTGAAAAATATAAACCACCAAAAAACTAAAGCCAAACCCTCTGCTATTGTTGTATTAGCTCTCATAAATGGTTATTTCATTCCACATAAATTGAGGTTGCTGTTTATAATTTAGCAGTAACTTTGTGGTGTGAGAACTACCCCATTTCGTGTGGTAATGTGTTTCCTTTGAAGTATTAGCTGGGCAATGTGTCAACATGACTCTTAATAGGAAGTTTTTTTCAGAGTGCTTTTCGCATGTTTATAGAAATTTTAAAAATCCCAAACTCAACAAAAAAAATTCATGAATACACACACCCTCTTAACAAAATCTAATCCTGCGTAGAACAAAGGAAAAATACAGGGAATCACAAAATGATTTGGGTTGGAAGGGAACATAAAGATCATCTAGTTTCAACCACCCTGCCATGAGCAGGGATGCCATGCTCTACATTCATTTGTTCAGAGCCCCATCAAACCTGGCCTTGAATGTTTCCAGGGATGGGGCATCCATAGATTCTCTGGGTAACCTGTTCTAGGGCCTCACCCCTCTCACAGTAAAGAATTTCTGCATGTCTGATCTAAACCTGTTCTCTTTCAGTTTGAAGCCATTCCCCCTTGTCCTGGCACTACACACCCTTGTAAAAAGTTGCCCTCCATCTTTCTTGTAGGCTTCCTTCAGGTACTGGAGGGCTGCAGTTAGGTCACCCTAAGCCTTCTCTTTTCCAAGCTGAACAATCCCAATTCTCTCAGCCTTTCCTCATAGGAGAGGTGCTCCATCCCTCTGATCATCTTGGTGGCCTCCTCTGGACTTGTTCCAGCAGGTCCCTGTCCTTCCTGTGCTGGGACCCCAGAGCTGGATGCAGGGTTCCAGGTGGGGTCTCACAGGAGCAGAGCAGAGGGGCAGAATCCCCTCCCTCCTCTGCTGCCCACGCTGCTTTGGACGCAGCCCAGGACACGGGTGGCTTTCTGGGCTGAGAGTGCACACTGCTGTGTCCAGCCTTTCATCCAGGAGAACCCTCAAGTCCTTGGCAGGGCTACTCTTGATCAGTTCATCCCCCAGACTATTTTACATGGGACAATGTCAACAGAGATTTACTGGAATGATGTGTGAGAAACTCAGTTTTGTTGTATGGGGGTTTTGCTTCTTTGTTTGGTTTTTTTTGGTTTCTTTTTCCTTTTTATCTGAAGGAAGCTTCCATGGATATGCAGATGTGCAAGTTTGTAAGGCTTGTCTTATTAGTAGTACTGTTGAGGTGTGCTGATTTTTGTAGAGTACCTTCATGTATCAACTACCTTATCTGTGGCTGTAGTTCAGTAAATACTCCAAAGGCTCATCATGCATAACACCTGAGGGGGCAATTGGGCATTATAGATAAGCTGGTGTAACATTGTGGGCTCTTTTCCAAAAAGAAGTGGTATTGATTCTGCTTCTACTTGCTTTTCCTGTATTGCAGCAGTTGTTAGGTGCAGGGTGAAGGAAGTCAGGAGATGAGTTTGCAGCTATACAACCATGAAGGCAAATGCAGAGGGAAACAAAGCCAGCAGTGGGGCTACCTCTCATGAAATACTGTAATTGTACCATAGAGGATGTACTGCCTCCGATTGTTTGGAAAGAAGCGTTTGCCCTTGCTGTGCTCTGTTAGGGTGATCTTTCTGTGCCAGCTGGAACAGACCTGGCTGAACCTAATCCTGTGAGTAGGGAAGTCTTCAGTCAGATGAGCTTCCTGATCCTGGTCCATGGTGCAGCTTCAGCTCTGGTGCAGGGTTTTTTTTCCTCCTTTTTTCGAGATGCAGGCTTGCATCATTTTGGGGGTTTTTTTTCTCCTTTTTTCGAAATGCAGGCTATGGCTGACAGGACACAAGGCAGGTTGACCTGATTAAGTGGCTGTCTCCTTCCCTAGCTGTGCAGGTAGCCAGTGCTCCCGTGAGTGGACTCCACTTGCAGACAGCCCCCTCGCCTTTCCTCTTCCTTGTTGTGGGACTAGTGAGCCAAGTCAGCTCACCTGTAGCTGATGGCACAGGCTCTAGAGATACCAGATAAAAGAAGCAGGAGCCAAGGCCTGAAAGTGGGACTATCCTTTTGGTGGCCCAAATTGTAAAAATGATTTGTCAGTCACCTGAAAATTTATCCTGCTGATTCTGTTTTCTCGTGCTTCCTCCCACTGTAGAACTTGCTTACAAGAAAAGGTAGTGAGAGCACTGATTTTAAATTAATTCCACAGGCATGCCTACAAATGCATCTCTTTCTGTATTGCTCTGTGTCTTTTAATTACTCCCTTATGCTTTTGCAATCATCTCATTTTCCCTTGCTTGCCTGCAGGTCCAGCTGCCTCAGTTTCATGTTGTTACTCGTCCCTTATATACACACTGTCTAAGTCTTGATCTCACCTGAATTTAAAGAACAGTATCTAACTGGGTATCAAGGGTCACATAAATATTCCTCAGTTCATTGATAAAGACAGTCTTACTCCTTTAAATATGCCAACTGTTCTACTCTCTTGAACAGTGTTGTTTATAAAACAATAATCCAAGAACAGCTCATTTAGCTTGCCATGTTCATTGAGCTTTTCCTGTATGCAGCACCGAGCACAGTAGCATCATTTGTTTCACAAATGTGCTTGAATTCCTTGGCTTAATTTATTATCTATAAAGCATCTCAGGAAATTGCTGTAATGTATAAAGAAATCTTGGAGGGTTCTTTAACTTATTTAAGCACTAACTCAGGCACATTTAATCATAGAAAGATCATTAAGTGCATTCTATTTTATGTGTAGGAGTTTATTAAACAGCTTTGGCATGGGCTATGCTGAATTCTTAATTAGTATATGATTAGTTTGATAATGGAAGTGAGGACTAGTTTCCATTTTAAGATACAGAGTACCTGTAAGCCCAGTGTGATGACCTGAGTCAGAATCCTTAGCTGACTTTGAGGTGTACTGAAATCATTAGGTACTGAAGCGGTATGACTACAGAGAGAGATTGTTTCCTCTTCTTTTGCAGTTAGTTTTCTGTTACATTAACTTTTTGAGCTTTCCCAAACAGTCATATTGACCTTCCTGTATTTGTCTTTACTGTGTGTCGTGGTTTAACCCTGGCAGCCACCAGGCTCCAGGCAGCCACTTGCTCCCCCACCAGTGGGACTGGGGAGAGAATTGGAAGGGTAAAAGCTGGAAAACTCGTGGGTTGAAATAAAGACAGTTCAGTAGAGAAAGCAAAAGCCACACAGACAAGCAAAGTGAAACAAGGAATAATTCACTGTGTCCAGTTGACAGGCAGGTGTTCTGCCATCCCCAGGGCAGGTTGCTGGCTGAATATCCAATGTGATGGCAGGATCCTGTCAAGTGTAATGGTTACTTGGGAAGACAAATCCTACTGATCTGTCTCCTTCCTCTTTCTATTTTTATATGCTGAGCATGATGTCATATGATATAGACTATACCTTAGGTCACCTGTTCTGTCTATATCTGCTACCCATCTCCCCTGTACCTCCAACTTCCTCACCAGTGTGGCAGCACAAAAAGCAGAAAAGGTCTTAGCTGTGTGTGAGCACTGCTCAGAAATAACAAAAACATCTCTGTATTATCAGCCCTGTGTTCATGACAAATCCAAAACACAGCCCCGTACCAGCTACTGCAAAGAAAATTAACTTTCCCCCAGCCCAAACCAACCCACTGATAAAAGAAAAAAAAAAAAAGTTCACAGTAACTTCTGCAGTCATAACTAGTTAATGTACCTGTACCTCTAAAATATCTAGAACATACTGGTGTAACTGCATTAGTTTAACAGGGTGATTTCATCTAGGAAAAGACCCCGGTATTAAGACACATTCCATACATAGTAATTAGAAGAGTCATTATTCATTCCATACATACAGAGTCAAATGAGTTTAACAGTGCCAGCAGGGTAAGTTGAAATACTAAAATTTTACAAACATTGTTTTTGTACCAGTAAAACTGATCAGGGGTGTGACTATTCATTTACTTTATTTACTTTTTTCCAAAGTAAACTGAAGATCTTTGGAATGGACTGAATTTTCTCATATTGTGTTTTCATACTGATGTGGTTTGTTCCTACTCATTTAAAGAATCAAGGCACTTGATAGTAGGGCAGCTATACCAACAGTGTAATATAATAAAATGAGAGATGTTGTTATTTATATCAAATTGAGCATCGAAACATAAAGAAATATACTTCCTGCTGCTACTACTTTTTAAGTCCTTAGTCTACACTAGTATAATATTTAAAAATACTATTAATAGGAACCTCCTTCTAAGCAATTAAAGTTGTGTAACTTTCTCCCTGGAGAAGGGTAAGTTAAACAGTGATGTCTGCTGGGTATAACTTAACTATACTAGTGGAGAGGTTAGTGCTTCTGACTACCAATCTTCAAAATTGCTGTCTGCTCTCATGGGAATGTTTCCTGACCCAGTTTAGTTGAAGTAGGCCTGAAATATTTTTTAAAAGTAAGTATTTCATAAGTTATTTTGACTAAATTATCGAGAAAACTCTGGCACATAAAAGCCGAGGAAGGAGTAGAGAGGAGGGCTTTAATTGGTGCCAGCTAATGAAAGTTTTCCACAGCTATGGTGGCCTACAGAGTGCTCATCTAAAGTAGCAGTGGAACACCACTGGACTCAATGATGCCAGGTTCACTACCACCCCGTTCATGCTAACTGATAATAGTGATGCATTTAAAAATTATTCTGAGTCTTGTCAAGAAGGCTCACTAATTCATTTACTAGGGACATAAACTAACAATATGTAACTTGCAGACAAAAAGACTTTGGTAGCATGTCGAGTCTGAAGATTGAAGAGAAAAACGATAAATGCATTTTAATGCATTTAAGAGGAAGTCTAATGCCTGCCTTCTGTCAAAATGCCTGCTTTAGATGCTGTTTCTAGTGGATGGGGGAATTGAGCTTTTGTAAGGAAAAGAGATGGCCATTGTGCTGGTTTGAAAGCAAAACCAGTGGAAGACTCCAAGTCAGAAATACAATTTAATAGGAGGGAGAAAAAAAAGGTAAAATAAAATAAGTTCAATAATACAACCCGTTAGTTAGGGCGGTGGTAGCAGTCCGGATGAAGTGGTCTCGTTGAAGCAGTGATCCCATAGAAAGGTCTGGTAGCTCCTGTCCTCTGGGAATCCAGTGGGTTAAGGCCCCCTGTGCTATCCCAGGTTATATCCAGATGGGAATGCTTGGCTCCTCCCCATGGGAGGAGCATCTCACAATGGAATGATGTAATTTTATGAGTCATGCAATGGGTCCTTGATTGCCCATTAAACAGAGATAACTCCCGGAGGGAGTTACCCATGAGTCATACAGCAGAGCATGAATGGGCCCATGAACAGAACATAGTCCGGAGGGTGGGGACAGGGGAAACACTGCCCCACCTGGTTTCAACAGCTCATGAAGATGGTGATAGAATACATACCCTGGGCATATCTTACATTCTAACCTAGGACAGCCGTATATTTCTGTTTATTATTTTTTCAAGTGTTTTTGAAATAGCTTCCTTTTTTATTTAATTACATGGCAAGTAATGCTGTCAAACACGCAAGGAATAAATTTGAGAACAAGTGCAGTGATTATCCTTGATAAAGCAGGTCTAATCAGTGTAAGTACAGATGCTGATGTTTGTGTTACTCTGTACCTGGAGCAATAGAAGCAAAACGTTTCTGTACTGTGTATCTTCTGAGAAGGGGATTTTTCCCTGTTCCCAGAAAAAAGAAAATACGCAAAGGGATCATCACAGACTAAGGGAATACAAGGCTGCCAAACTAGAATGTATTGTACATTTGCAGAGGCAACGGTCTAGTCATATGGGCAGTCTTAATGTTGTTAATTTGACATAGTTGTCAGCAACACATCTTTTTAAAGGAAAATTTTAGAAAGGTTATGATTGTTCTGTAGTTTTACAGTGTATTAGATCTTAATGGTCAATCTGCAGAAGGTTGTAGAAGGAAGTAAGAGCTTAAGCTGTGACAGTGTCATTGGCTAAATGGCCATGGGACAAAGCACTTCTTACCAGTGCATTTTTCAGAAATCTTGTGGTAAAGGATCTTAGACTGATGTGAAAAAGGGAAACCAGTAGAGCAATTGAGCAATACTTGTTGTAAGCAGCAATAGGCTTGCTGGTTGAAACAGCAGCAGTTGAAAATAATTTTTGCAAGAGTATTCAAAGCGAGATGTAAATGAGGAAAAAACTATTTGGGCAATGTTTGTAAACTTCATAATTGTTGTTATAATTATCCTGCTTGTGTGTTGGCAGGAGCCTTGGCTCTCCTTTCTCCCTTGTAGTCATAATATAACTAATATTATTACAGTTCTTTTAACTGTTGGACCTTATAAAGCAGATCCTAAAAGTATGTGCAGCTCTTTATGTTGTGGTCTCTGGTCTTGGAGAATTCCAGGTTTCCTCCTTTCAATGTTTTAGATAACTTTAGAAGGGAAATAAAAATGTCAGTAGCAGTTTAAGTATCTGACTAAAGTTTGGTTTATCATGATTTGTCTCATTCATGTTGAAAGGAGAAGAGAGTATTCTAAGGAAAGACCCATCAATTAATTGACTCTATCTACTTCTTTCCTATACTAGCAATAAACGTTTCTCATATATGGGCTTGCATGTCCTTTGAATGTGTGTTGGCATGGTTTTGACAAGCATGGAAAGGAACATTTCTGAAATCAAGAAGATTCACGTTAGATGAGAACACCTTGAAGATCACTTCTGGTTATTGAAGATCAAAACTCAGACTGATGATATTTAGAATCATTGAGGTTGAAAAAAGATCGAGTCCAGCTGTTAACCCAGCACCCCTGTGGTTGCCACTAAACCTGGTGCTACACATTACATGCTTTTTGAACACTTCCAGGGATGGCAATTCTGCTGCTTCCCGGGACCCTGTACCAATGGCTGACTACCCTTTTGGTGAAGATATTTTTCCTAGTATCTAATCTAAGCCTCCCCTGGTACAGCTCCTTTCAGGTGCTTGTAGAGAGCAGGAAGTTTCTGCTGTGCCTCCTTTTCTCCAGGCTGAACACCCCCACCTCAGCCGCTCCTCAACCAAGTTACAGTCCAGACCTTGCACCAGCTCTCTTGCCCTTCCCTGGACTGCCCCCAGCACCTCAGTGTCTTTCTTGCAGTGACACGGCATTGGAGGTGTGGCCTTACTAGTGCTGAGTCCACGGGGACAGTTGCTGCCCTGCTCCTGCTGGCCACGCTGTTGCTGACACAGGCCAGGATGCCCTTGGCCTTCTTGGCCACCTGGGCACAGCTGGCTCATGCTCAGCCGCTGTTCACCAGCACCCCCAGGCCTCAGCCCATTGATCCAGCCTNAACACCCCCACCTCAGCCGCTCCTCAACCAAGTTACAGTCCAGACCTTGCACCAGCTCTCTTGCCCTTCCCTGGACTGCCCCCAGCACCTCAGTGTCTTTCTTGCAGTGACACGGCATTGGAGGTGTGGCCTTACTAGTGCTGAGTCCACGGGGACAGTTGCTGCCCTGCTCCTGCTGGCCACGCTGTTGCTGACACAGGCCAGGATGCCCTTGGCCTTCTTGGCCACCTGGGCACAGCTGGCTCAGGCTCAGCCGCTGTTCACCAGCACCCCCAGGCCTCAGCCCATTGATCCAGCCTGTCCAAATCCCTCTGCAGAGCCATCCTACCTTCCAGCAGGGCACCACTCCTGCCCAGCTTAGCTCATTGCAAACTTAGCGAGGTGCCCTCGATCCGCTCATGCAGATCCTTGCTAATGATATGAGATGGGGCTGATCCGTATGGAGCCCTGGGGAGCACCACTGGTGATTGACCGCCAGCTGGATGTAGCTCTGTTTGCCACCACTCTGGGCCCAGCCAGGCAGCCAGTTTTCTACCCAGGGAACAGCACCCCTGTTCAAGCCATGAGCTGCCAATTTGTCCAGGAGAATGCTGGGGCAGATCGTGTCAGAAGCTTTGCTGAACTCTGGGAAGACAATATCCATGGCCTTTCCTTCCTCCCCCAAGTAATTTTCTTTGCTGGGAAATAAAGATTAATAAGGTGTTAAGGGAACATTTCTTGGTTTCAGGTAGCTTTAAATTTAGAATATATTTATCATTTAATGTGAAATAATTCAGCCACTGAGAATGTTGGCTGAAGTAACTCAGGAAAAGAAGCTTTTAAGAATATGAAAAATGTGTTAAATATTAAAATTTACAAAACAGAAGAAAAACAGCTGAAGTCTTTTTTTTTCTCCTTAATTCCTTGCAGGGATGTCTAAAGGGCAATTAAGCATACCTGATGTGAAGTCTAGCACAGATACCCTAGGTAAGCAAAATATGAACTACAAAACCTTTTACAGCTGTCCCAAAGTTAGCTGAGCATTTGTAGATAGTTCTCCTTGACCTGTCCTGCTCCCCTGTCCCCAGAGCAAGATGCACATAATAACACATAGCAGCTCCTCAGAGAGGTGACCTTGCTTCTTCACTTAAGTGGCTTTGGGCTTGTCTGACTCCAGAGTGAGCCGCATCAGGCAGCTGGCTGGGCCAAAAGCAATGGGTACAGTTTCATGGTGCAGTTCAACTGAATTATCAGCTTCCCACCAATAACAATGGAATGGAGGTTTGCCTCCTCCTTAAATCTTCCTTCTTTTCCTCCCTCTCTTGACTTATAATAGCACAGTCTCCCTTTTGTCTGCGATTGAATGAATCAGACTGCAAAAGAAATCAGTTCAGCGTGCTTACCTAGATGATGTTTGCTGCATTTCTGCCAGCTGAGTTTTCTCTCCTTTTAGTGAGTTGAATTTTCCTCCTGTGTGGTCAAGACCACTGCAGCTTGGTCAGGGTGAGCAGGACCTCCTTCCTGGGAGTGAGCTGTAAATTCTGTTCAAGCTGCTGCTGAAATTTCCTTGTCTCTGCAAGTGAGAAAGAAGTTTCTGCCAGTTCAGATACTTGAACTGACTTCTCAAGCATTTTGTCTATGCCAGTGCATGAAGAAATGAAATCATAAACCAAAAATGGAAAGTGGGGTAGGAATGCCTGTTTCAGCTCTCCGTATCTGTAGTTAACCTGCAACATGAAATGCTGTCTAAAAGTTTGTACTTGAAATATTGAAAGTGAGTTTTTTCACTATTATACGTGTACTTCAAAGCAAAGTTGCATGATTATTTGAGGTGATTTCAATTAAGATATTTTAGTACAGAGTACTGGTGTTACAAATCCTGGTTTTGTCAGTGCCCTTCGGTTTAGGGATCACTGAGTTAAATAAAGCAACAACGCACAAAAGAACCTGCTTCTGAATGGTTATGCAAATTGAAATTGTACGTGTCAAAATATAAAGCACCATGTGATTAATATGTAAATTCTTGTCAATAATAGTGAGTACGTTCCTTTTCCATTGTGTGCATGCCGCACATGCTCAAACTTAGATGATTTGTGTAGCTTTGACAGCTGGTTCTGCATCCATGAGTTGAATCTCTTTGTCCTTGTTCCAGACAGCATGAAGAGATAGGACAGATTCAGCCTTTTCTCCAGGTTCCTCTTCATCATGAGTTCAGTCCCGTTTGTGTACTTGATGTCCTATGTTCATGCAAGTGTAGTTCAAATGAGTCTCTTTCAGATAAGCTTCAAAAACTCACTGCTAATGGTTTGTGCCTCTCTCAGAGCCAATTTCCCTATGACTGGTGCATCATAGTTGAATATATACGTATTCCTTCACTGCTTTACTCCAAGGTGAAACACGTCAGTTTAAATCACTTTCAGTTTTCAAGCTAAGTTGTTTTCCCTATACATCTTGACTGTGAAGGTAGTCACATCTGGTTTAGGAGAACTAACTAGCTGGTGCAAATTAATACTTCAAAGTGATTTTTTTGTTATTTTGTAATGAAGTAGCACTTATTTCTGGCACTCTAATGTAAACAGTACAATATTTTGTTGCTAGTATTTTATTTAAAATAAGAAAACATTGATAAGGCACTTTGCCTGCCTTGAAAATTCCAAGTGCTCTGTGAACAGTGATTGTGCTGCAGCTCACTGAATGCAGAAGTGGGCTAATAAGAGTGCTCCTGCAAGGATGCTGACACCTAGATCTTCCTAGGAGATAATGTTTTTCAGCATAAGCTTCAGTATCATATCTCTCTATGCATGCCTGTTATCTTTTGTCCTAATTTAACTAATAATGCAGCATGCTAGTGAGTGTTCAAGAATGGTCTACAGTGCCCAAATATTTCTGTATTTCCCCTTTCACATTAATTCATTAATTAGGCTTTAGTATACAGTTAGGCACACCTCCAAGGTCTGCAGTTCTTGCTCTAGTCAAAAAAGATTTCTCTTTCCAATTTTAAGAGCAGAATTAGCTTGAGTTAAATTTGATTTAACAGTGAGTTAAATTTGTACATGCTTGGCTCATTGGGGAGGTTTCAAGACTGACTAAGGAGGAGGTAATTCCTAGGAGTTCCAGAAAAGTCAAAGAATGAAAACCAGTATTAGTGTAAGAGTACTGCCTTTGTTCATACAAGAAGTAGGTATTGCAGTGTTTTTAATTCACTTTTGTCAGTAAAATTGTTTATATGGTGCTTTATAATTCGTGAATGTTCTTTTAAGTACTGCCTTGTGAATATTTGTATATCTATAATATAATATATTGCCAAATAAACAAGGCATGCATCTGAATCCATCATATTGCATTTATGCAGCAGTTAAATCCCACAAAATTCTTCCTATGAGGATTTGGGCTCGTGCTGTAGCTACACTATTGATAACGAAACAGCAGCTTTTTTCTTTAAATACTTACCTTCTGTGTCCCAAGTACTGTCTCCTGTTAGTTACAAAATTGACCTTCAAGCACTCCTGTTAATACTAAAAAATCTATATGAGTTCAGAAGAAGTTAGATTTGCCCCTCTTGATTTGCATTAACAAAACTGTCTGTGTTCCTGTTTTTTAAGATGTTAAATATGTACCTACTGATTTCATGGTCAGTAACAGATATATGTTCTTGCTGTGATTTTACTATATTGTTCCTTGTTGGAAAAGCAGAAGAGGAAAAATAAAAAATCTGTGTGTGAGTTATTTGAATAAAACAATTCAAAATTTTCAAATAGTAAATTATTTATTTTTACAGTATGACCAAACTTTAAATTCTGCAGGGAGGTCATCTTCATAAAACTGTGAACACACTTATGTGAACTATATTTTCCCCACGATATTTTTAGTTTTGAAACTACAGATGTTAAGCATCTTCTTTCCTTTCTTTGACAGGAAATTCTGGTGATTAAAGATCATGGCAACCATAGAGGAACTGGCCCATCAAATTTTTGAACAGCAAATGGGAGAGGTACATAAATTTTAAGTCCTGTTTAAGAGAAATTGAATAATAAAATGCACAGACTGATACATAAAACCCAAAATCACAAGAGAAAATTTTTGGTACAGACAAGGCTTCTGGACACCTCCCTCAGAAGGCAGAAGAACCTGCTATTTCCATTTTAAAGTTGCACTGCAAAGCCTTTTTTGCCAAAGTTCACCCCACAGAAATTAAGAACAATCTAGCAGTGTTTCCACTGAGTCAACAGCTTTTTCAGCTTGGTGTCTGAGCCCATAGTGGTTTTCAGAGAGCCATCTATTGGTGTAATTGCTTTACTCACTTTTAGTTAGTCAGGACACAGCTTTTACTTTACACTATGCAATTACTTCATTTGTCATTTTTGTTTTCACTAGTGAAGTTTTGCCACGTTCTTCACTTTCAGATATATGTGCTTACTATGTGTTAAAAGAAAAACTGAGCTCCTGTTCCTGCAGATTTCTAGTTTTGCTTCTCTGTTGTCCTATGTGCAGGATCTGTGTATTGCTGCCAGAGAACTGCCAGAGGTGCACAGATAGTTTGAGAATGTGGATATGAGTATACATAGTTATCTAGAAAGTTTCAGAATAGCAGAGACTATTTAAAATTAGCATCACTTTAAATAAGATAGAGGCAGTAATTTATCTTAAATAAGTGTTATTTTTTAGCTTGAAATATCCACTCTTAGATTTTTGTTTAGACGCAGACTTATTTCTCAAGTAATTTTATTTCCTCTCAGCCTTGATTTCCGATGGAAGGGTTGGGGGGGGTGGGATGGTTAATTCTACTCTGAATAAATTCTCAGCTTTTATTTTTGTAGCATCTGAGTGTTGCTAAGGCTATTTCAAAAGGATATAAGTGGTTTACGGGATGTATGATGATTTCTTTTTATTATTTGTCTTCTTTGTTAGGTGAGAATGCATGTTTAATACAGTTTTGTTTTGGGACTATAATTCTTCATTGAGGTCTAAATAGGGCTGTATTTCCTGTTTAAATTTGTTTCTTTTTGACATTACAAAGCTAGTCAAAGCTAGCTGAAGTGTACATTCCACTCAGAGAATGGTGTGAAGATGGTGTTCAGCCTCTGTGGGGGTTGTTTCTCAGTTTCATAATATGATTCCAGGAGACACTGAGCTGACTTAGAATCTCAGTATCGTAAGAGAGAGAGGGTCCTTTTTCTGTCTCTTTCCTTAATAATTTCCCCACCAACAGCAAGCTAATAACCTAGCCAAAACAAGTGGAAGGTTTTCTGCTGGGTTAGCATAGAGTAGGTTCTGAGAAGGCTCCAATGACTGTCAGAGCCAGCACAAAGAAGACGGCTGGTAGCCAAAGGAAGGCAGGGGAGAAAACCGACATCGAGTGAAGGGGCAGTGCGGCAGAGAGCTGTAGCTGTTCCTGTTGATGGTGGAATCACAGCTCTACAGTTTTCATGGCTGTTGTTTTGTCAGCAGTGTAGATTAGGATTTGTCCTCTAGCAAGGTTTTACTGTGTCTGAGACGGTCACACCGCATTTGGCAGCAGTGCAGCTTAACCATTCCCCAGTCATCTCTTAGCCACTTATTCTCACGCTGTACTAGTCTTGCTCATGTAAGCTCTGTGTCATCATCCAGTGGACAAAACTAGGAAAAAAAATAATTGCAGCATAGTGGAGCAAGGTCATCTCCCTGTTGGTTGTGATCAGTGTCCTTATTTTGTACAAGGTGCGGCCCAATCGGGCACATGGTTGGAGGGACTGAAAAGCATCCCTGAGGGCAGTGCAAGCTGGGACTCCTTAAGACAAAATTATTATCAAAGGCGCATGCCATGCATGAATGTGCTGCCTGAAAGGTGGAATCAGCACGGAAAGCAGTCTCACCAGGGCCTCCACGCAATAACTTACATTCCTGCCTACCTACAGGCTGTAATTGCTTGGTGGCATTCCTAATTACTGTAAGCACTGAAAAATCATAGTTTAAGACCCAGAGAGCTTCAGCAGTATTTTTGCTAGCATTTATAATTCTCTTGAATGTAGAAGTGGTTTTAATTGAATTTGTAAGAAAAATGTACATGAGTAGAACCTGAAAGGAAAAAGACCTGAAAGGAAAAGGTGTTCCTATATTAAGGAAGATGGAAATGCTTCTGTGTCTCATTGAAATTATGGCCCAAAGTGTTTTGTACACAGATTTTGATTTTTTTATATTAATTGTTTTTCGTGAAGCATTTTAAATCACAAAATTACCACAACAATTTTACAGTGGTGTTCACAAACATATTTTTGTTAATTTAGGACTTTTCGCATGAAAGCAAAACACTGAAGCAAATATAGCCCTGTCTATATGGGGCATTGTGCAGTGATTGTCCTTGCTCAGATTCTGCTGCCTGCTAGTCATCTTTTGCTCAGTGCGAGATAATTCCTATTTCTACATCAACACCACATTTCTTGATTCATGTAGAGAAGCTACCTGCCAAGAGCCAGCAGCATTCTTCTTTCTTTAATCTGTGACTGGGTACACTAAGTGTATGGTAGTTCATTTCCACAGTCCTGCCAGTTTACTGTAACAGAGGAAAGCTACATAGTTGTTGAAACTGTCACACACATAAAAAGTACAATTCAGAACAAATCTTGCAGTTACTCTTATCAGTATTAACTGCAATAAAAAAACTTGCATTCTGCATAGAAGTAAAATTGTCAGGCTGACATTTTGTGGAGTTAAAAAGCCATTTTACCTTACACAACATGTGGGTTATGACATTTTAAGGGAGCATATGTAAAGCAGTTCTATAATATGTAGCATATTTTGTAAAGCAAAGGAAAATGCACATAAAACTTTAATCACTTCTGAATCACTGCTTGTACCTGTCGATTTGAGAGGCTGATGTGGAACTTAAGTGCTTGCAAGTACCTCTCTTGAACTGAAAATGCTGCTGGGTAATGAGCAGTTTTTTGTCCATTACTTAAGCAAAGAAGTGGATGAACTGTTTAAAAGTACTTGTACTCAGAAAAATCGGGTCCTTTTAGAAAGCAGTGTCCAGAAATGGCTTGGGCAGTAGTTTGACAAGCATTTCTTTTGGTGGTTGAAGCAATCTCCCCAGCAGCTTAGCCTCACTCATTTACTCTGATGCATCTGCTTCTGAGCGTTGTGGAGACTGGATTGAAGGTTTGATCTGTGCTAAGAATAGCCTTTGTTTGCTGGGCTGCTTTGCAGCGTGCATTGCTGTCCTGTTCCAGATCACAGAATGACTAACCAGCCAGTTTTACCTGCCAAACTGAGGGGAGGGGAGCAATTAGATTATAAGACTGCTACCAAAAGTAACACCTTTTTGGGCAAAATTTCAAAATCAGCATAGGCTGATGGGAGCTTGTATTCCTGCTATAAGGGGACGTCTTACCCTCCAGCCTGTCCCCCTCTCATACTGATCTCCAGCTGCATGTTCTGGCCTGCTTTTGTCTGCTGGTACTGCCATTTAGATGATGGTATGGTTGCAAAATCAGGAAGCTGATCCTGGAGGAACACAAACCCCTCACAAACTGTTATGAAACAGTACCTTTACTGCAATATACATATATATTCTCTGTATTCCTTGAGAGGGGCAGAGGGGCAATCAGGTGCGGAGGAGTATTTGTATAATGGTGTAATACTGGGAATTACAGGTAATACAGATTTGCAGGATGTTGCAGGAAGTTTTGTGAATAGCAAAGAGGTTTTGGAGTTACCTGGGAATTTAAGACAAAAATTTCAATTTGAAGGTGTCTGTAAACTCTCTGAAGACAAATTCTCTTTGTACTGCAAAAAGTCTGGCCTTTTTGATCAAGCCTCTACAAATTGCAGCTGCCCTTAATTTTATTGGCAGATAATGTAATGACTACTACCTTCCCTCATAGGCCATTGGCTGTATGATGTGAAGAATTTTTAAAATATTGATAATTGTTAAAACGCTTCCATTATGTCGGAGAGCATTCACACAGAGATTTTAATACAAGATACACTGTTTGCAAACTTCATCCAATTTATTTGTTTTCCCTACCTTTGTTAATAGTTCCCCTGTATAGAATTCTCTAACAGAAGAACAGAATTGAAACTGACAATTGCTGTGTTTCCATACCAAAAAAACCCTTTTGTCACTTCAGGTGAGCCATTGAAGGACATTTATTGCAAACATAGCACAGGTATGATGATAGGTATTGTGTCTCATGAACATCAACAGTAGTAAATATTCAGTTTGGTTGACATATGTGGGCTTGTCAACAATTAATTGCTTTACTTGAAGTATTTGTAACTTTCACATCGGAAGGTATTTCAAAATGGGTTTAAATCAGAATTTTCTAATTAGAAAAAATAAGGTGTTGAATTAGATTACAAGTATTCACATTTTTTATAGAATGAGTGTCTGTCTTTCCACGGCCCTTTTCACAGAAATTAGAAGTTGATGAAACCTTAAGGTTTAATCCATTAAGACAGTGGATCCAGTAAAATAGTACATACATTGTCAGTCCATTACATTTGTTTCTTCTTTCTAGGTTACACACTCCCAGGAAGGTGGTACACAAACACTAATGGATGGGACACCACAACGAATACAGATTGTCCCTGCAGATTCGGGCCTCTCTTTGTCACAGCGTATACAGGTATGCTTCATCTGATGCATGTTCAAAGCAGAGATGGACTTCTCCAGTTTTCACATGCAGTTCTTTTTTGTTTTCATCATGTACTTGCTTTAATGTAAATATTCAGCCCCTGATGGCAGAGCCCTTTCTATATAAACAGGAATAAAATATCATTCCAGTCTTTCCTCTCTTTTTTCCTTTTTTTTTCCTCTTGTAAGAATTTTAACATTACAAAAATCCTAAATCACTAAACAGAAAAAGTTTTTGCAAGTGAAGCTATTCCTTGAAAGTTGAATATTTTGTCAATTTGGTAGTTCAACTAAGTTGGAGGATTTCTACATTTTGGAGCAGAAGCGGGGAGTGAAATACTGCATTTTATATGTGAAGTCATGAAAAAGTGCAGGGAAACTTAGTGTCTGCGAAGAATGCTGGGTCTGGGTTTTGGTTATCCCAACCCATGTTGTATGTCTTGGTATTATAATCCATAGCCTGGCCAACTAATAACCTGCAGTTGAAGTGAGTGAGGGTAGTGATGTTTTTGGCAATGTAGATATTTTAATCAACATAGAAATGTGTATATGGAGACTAAAAATATTTGAGGAATTAAATTTTGTATTTTATGCCTTAGAAGTTGGCACAAGTCAGTTTTAATTTTCATTGTAGAAAAGAAAATCAACTGCAGAATAAATGTAGAAAATATTCTCAGATATATGTTTTTCATACAAAAGCACACATTTAAGTGACCTAGCTGCTAGTATAATTTTGGCTGCTTTTTCTTTTACCAGCTCCACTCTAAAACATTGTCCTCTGTTTTTTTCCCGTTCTGGTGCATTATGTTCAAGCTGTCAACCTTCCAAGGCTCTTCACAACCACCCCCCATACATGAAGGGTTTTTTTAGATTTATTACCCCTTACCTGTGCTCTAGTCGTGGTATCTGTCTTACCAATCTAGTAGGTCTTCATTCTTTCTGCTACCTCCACTGTGTTTTTACACTCTGTGTACACCTGTACCTTTTATTAATTAATTTGTGCTCATCAATTAACCACCATTCTGTCTTCAAAAAGGACGATAAGCACTTTGGTTGTTGTCTCTTGATATGTGTGGAACAACACTCAGTCAAAACACTCATCCTGCAAGAGACACCTACAAACATATCACTAGTATCAAACTTAGCAATAAAAACTTTGCTCGGAGAAGAATTTAGGTGAAAAGTAGTTTGTAGGAATAAATGTATCTCAGTAAAATGGTCCACCATTAATATTACATTGAATAATTTTGAGCATATATTTTCAATCAGTATTTTTTCTGTTATTAAATGCACCTAATTATCTGAAATATTGAAATAGAAAGTCCTTAGTAAAGGTTTCTTTAAAACATGTTTCATTAGTCACTCTTCTTAGGGAATGCTAGCATTTCTTCTGGAAGAACAGTTGAGTGTTACATTTGTTCAGCAGGCATTTCTGCACAAAATTGGCCGTTATAAACAAGTGTGTTAGTTGTCTGTGTTTAGACATTTTCTTTTTTGTAAAATAGGAACACACAGTTACTGAGGTGTTTAATTTACTGAAATGTTGTTCAAATGGAAATCAAAACTTGTAAATAGATAAGGCTTAAAAGCAATAAAGGAAAATAATATCTTCCATTATCATCAGTGCTTAAATGAAATACATAAGGGTAGTGCATTTTTTATGCAGTCAATCTTGAACTGATATATTCCTTTTTTATAGTATTACTGTTTTGGCAATATTGAGTTTCAGATTATTAAGAAAGATAATGTGTTGTCAGCGATTCGTGGTGGATTTGTGGTCAGAAGATAAGTGTTTTTCCTCTTCCCTCTGATTATTTTTTTCCTCTTACCTTGACATTTAGGTATTGCAAGTTGTTGTACTCTGGTGAGCTGCTCCACTTTTCAGTGTCCCCTTTGCAATGTAGGTGGAGGATTTGCAGGTGTATGGCCATAAGAGGTCAGCTGCAGACGGAACATGCTTAATTGTTTAAGTTCTTTCTCTTCTGCCTCTCTCAGTTGTCAAATGCTGGTCAGCTGTTGAAATCACTTGTGCAGGTTGAAGCTTTGTAAGGATATTAATGTAACATTATATCTACTATATCATGTAGTGAAAACTACCTAGGCATCCTCCTAGAATTGCAGGGACTGATTTGAAGATTAGGACTCTATTTGTTAAATAGAAGGTGAAGTGAATTGGATGAAGTAGCAGTGGTTCTTCTGCCTACTGTCCTGCCATATTTATCTACAAGTACATATATTTTTAAATTACATAGCTGGGTACAGTAGGAAAAAAGATAACTTAGTACCAATGTCCCAAAAATAATTTCAGCTGTAGTTCAAATTTGTGCTTTACTGTTTGTGACATACTGGGTTTTGAGTATACTTTGTATAAACCTAACTAGATGGACTATATTCCTTTTTGGGGGTATACGCAGTTGTGCTTTTAAGATTTGATAGGGGGACAGATTTTAGCTAAGAGTATCTTTCAAAGAGCAGGTCTTTGAAAGGAGATTCAAAAAACAGGACAGGGTTCTGCTTGGCTTTTGTACATCTATGCACCCTGTTGAGCATAACATACATTGGATTTCTCCTAATCCCAATAAAATAGATGTTTGGAAAGAAGGGGAATGGAATATCAGCTACTTTGAAAATAGCCAAAAAATTATACTGGAGAAATAAAGACTGTAAATGAAGGAAAACGGAACAAGGAAAAGGAAGTTAAGGAATGAAGGAAATGAAAAGGGTAAGGAAGTTTGCCTTCTAAAGAATATAAAACCAGCATATAGGAATTTACAGAAGAAATAATGGTCTGCTGCAGCCATTTGTGATCCCAGACGTGGATATACAAAGAAAACTGAACAGAAAATTTATCGTGTTTATAATTATTGTCATGCTTTAGCATTGTCTTCTCACCCTGCACCCCAAATCCCATGATAATTTTTGTTCTTTAGCATTTAGAATTTTATCATTTTAGTAACCTGCACTTTTCTCTTAGATACGCTTTTAATCATATTTTGCAGAGAAAAAGATTGAAATATGATCCATTAAAATGTTAAGAGCACAAGGCTGCCTGAAGGAAACACATTCATTTTCTGTATTGAAATTCATGGTTTCTGAATATTTAGAAGTGTCAATATTGCGTTATAACTGCTGAAATTGGATACTCATCACTGCTTATCTTTTTAAAGCTGTAGAATATACACAGGTATTGAGCATTTAGAGAAAGTAATAAGCCTGTTGTGAAGGTGGTATAGCAAAGTTGATAAAAAACACGTGAAATTATGCCTCGTTCAGTTTCTTTGTGCCATGGTTCTCCACCTAGGAAATATAATTAATATTGGCACCCCAAATACTATGGAACTAGTTATGGTAAGTATTAGACAATGAAATAAACGTCATCTGTAATGAAAATAAGATTAATATCTTTAATATGTTGGGAATGTGTAAACATAAATGTTTGGCTATAGTTTAAAAAATAAGTTAATAGGAGCTATTTTATTGATCTCTAGTTTGAAATAGTTTGCAGGAAACAGTCTTTGTAGGATAATTCTCCTTAGTCTCCAGAATAAACCAGGCAGTTTTCCATGTAGGCATTTTGATGGAGAAATGAAGTGACTAAAAGTGAGATTTATAATGGAATATATATATATAGAATCTTGATTATTTTCTCTGGGGATTATAATCTTTTGACAAAGTTGGCAGAAAGCGGAGGATTATTTAATACAATTCTGCTGAATTTGTGCTTTAAAATAGGCATAAAATGGAAAAACCCCCCACCCTATAGATCTGTTCTTGATTTTAAAAGGAAAATCAGAATTCGTTTAAAAAAGAAAAAAAAAGGCAGGGAAAGAGATTCTGTTTCACTTATTTTATTTAGAAATGTATATATAAAACAAGGTCCCCACAAAATGAAGTCTAAAATGTATATACAGGTGCAACGATATAATTACTTTTCCTGCTGTTTGCTGCTTACTTTTTTCACTTGGACATCTATGTTTGTGGTTTTAAGAAGTTTTTTGTTAAGTAACTAAACCTTGGAGGTGCTGCAAACACTTTGTGTAGAATGCAGTGAATTCAAGATTTAAGATTTCTTATAAACTGATGGGTCTTAGGACTCAGATACAGACATGCCTTGAGTTCTGGATGTTAGAATTGTGAAGAGTTTCAGTAGTGTTGTAAAAACATGCGCCAGTTGTAAAAATTGAGTACGAACTCGGGTTTTGACTTGAAACACCCTTGATTGAAATGTGTTTCAAATGCAGTGAAAATCCAAGTTTTCACCTGAGTTTAATTCGCTCTTGTGTGACAGAGGGGAAGATGATCCTGCTTCTCAAATGTGAAAGGCAAAATTCCCATTTTCTTCAAGTGCCCGGATTGGGTCCAGAAAGTTAACTTAAATCACCATAACAATTTGAGATAAATGTATTATTAGATTGTCACAGATCAGCAGACGGGCCAGAAGATTCAGATTGTTACAGCACTTGATCAGAGCTCAGCAGGCAAGCAGTTCATCTTAACAAATCATGATGGCTCTACCCCAAGCAAGGTGATCCTTGCCAGACAAGATTCCACTCCAGGAAAAGTTATCCTAGCAACTCCAGATGCTGCAGGTGTCAACCAACTGTTTTTTGCATCCCCTGACATATCTGCACAACACATCCAGGTAGATAATCCACTTTATTTCATATTTTTCATTCAAATGGGATAAGAAAAGATGTTTTATTTCCAGATAAGTCTTTCTGGGTTCTCCTTTTTGATTTTTTTTTAAAGTATAATTTTCCTTGCACTACGACTCATTGTGATTACTTAAAAATTATGAAAAATCTTTTTTTAGTAAATTTCTTGCTTTTAAAATTTATATGTTGGCTCATGACATTAGGAAGAATACAGTTATTTTTATTGTCATTTCCAGATTCTGCCATGCCAGCAGTCCTTTATTTCTGTTCATTAACTTTCCATCTGTTTTCATGTATTGTTGAAAAACGTTCACTTTTCTCCATTGTCCTTCTTTGTTTAACATTTCCTTTTGCCCGTTTTCCTTTTTGTACACTGTTGCAACTGCCATTCAGCTATGTGAATTGTAGTCCACAGCAGTGCTCAGACTATTTAGGAGGGAAATACATTACTCCATGGGGGTGAGAAAATAACACTAATGATTTTGGGTTTGCTAATATGATCTTGTAACTAGCCAGGGTTGTAACCCGCTAAACTGGTCTCCAGCGCACCTTGCTCCCATGCATGTTATATGTGCCATTTCCTTAGTTGCCACCCTCCAACTTCCAAGCTTTCTATCCCACATCCTCAGCCTGGCAGGAATGGGATGGCAGTGATGTGAAGAATGTCAAAAACATGCAAGAAGAGTTGGCAAATGTGACCTCCTTCAGCATGAAGTAGGTTACTGCACTCCAGCTAAAGTACAGTTACTGCATATAATTCATTCACACACATTTATGCTGCTGTTACAATACATCAGTGGTAGGCCAGACAACATTCAGATAGCAGCAGTACATTTAGTCCCATATAAACACAAACATTATGAATATAAACAGCTGCTTAAGGAAAAATATTAAAAGATGGCCAACTAAATAATGATTTTTCTGAGCATATCCTTTTACTTCCATTAGTTGATGATACAGAGCAACCTGCTGATTTGGAGACAGCAGTAAGATCATCATATTTGATAGCTGCTATTAAACAACCTTTTTTTGTTATTTATATAGACCATGTAAGCCTTAGTCTGTATAATATCCTATTGTGTGGTGTGCAAAGAATACATTAGATGATTTGACCATCTGAGAGAAGTGTTCAATTAGGTGTCTCTTGCATTATAAGATACTATTAAGGATTTGTGTGGGGGTTTATAAATCTCTACGAAATCCTCCTTCAAGCAATCTCTTTTCAGCTGCAGGCCCTTAAACTGTTTAGTTTGTGCTCTTCTGTGAACCAGCCCACTGATTCACTGTCTGCACATTGCATAAGCTTGAAAGAATCTCTGTATTATATAATCTGTTTCTGAAACTCACAGTTCTTTGCAAATGGACATCCTAGGTCCTTGCTCCAAAGAATTTGATTACTGTGAACAGGGGACCAGCAGCAAAAGCCAGTCCCATTGAGAGGTATTGAAGCATGCTTAATGTTATCATACACATTGTATTTTAGGTAAACCTCAACAAAAATATAAACCAGTGAGATGTGCGTAGTCCACATAAAAATTATTTTCAAAGACAACTTAAGAGATGAGAAGTGTGTCACACTTTAAAAGGCAAAATTCAGAAAAAGAGGAAATCTGTACAAAAAAATTGAAAGCTGTAGTTCTGATTGTATCATTTGCGCAAAATAGGTCAGTTTGAGAGGCAACAGAGTATTCTGTCACTCCAGTTTAATGTTCTGTTGTCCACTGATATGTATGGGTAGAGATTTCCTTTGTCCATTTAAAAGTTCATGAAATACGAATAGCATTCATTTGTTGTTCACCTGCATTCCTCTGGGATCTTTTGTATTTTCTCCCTCAAATGATCTTTCCATCTGCAATTTCACCTGTTTTCTTCTTCTGTAGTCTTCACTTGAAACACCCATTTGTTTGTTCTGCCAAAATCCTCTGTTATTGCATCGTATCTTTACATTGACTCATTTGGCAAGACCCTTTCTCCCATCATCTATTTAACTTCAGTGGCTCTTCATCATATTAATAATCAATTTTTATTCTTCATGTTCTTTAGTTAATAAGTTATCTGAGTTTGGGGTTTTTATCTCCTCATGGACCGATTCTGTAGTCCTTCCTTATGTGGAACTTCCCATTTAAGTGCAGCTTTAATTTATGGAAGGATTTCAAATCTATTTTTATGTATTTTATATTATATCATGAAAATACATAATGTTAATACTGGATATTTGGAAGGATTGAACAGTTAATAGTCTCTCAACTCGTCATCTTACTTTCCTTAAAAAGTTGATGTTTTTTTAAAGTAAACATAGGAGATGAATCTCAGAGACAGTATTGTTAACAAGGCTAACTAGAAAAGTATGCTTGTTAAACTTTCCTACATATATCATCTGCACTATGTTCCAAACTCTAAAATGCAAATTTCTAAATTTTCTCTGTGGAAGAGAGAGTACTTTCTGTTTCGGTTACTTCCCTTTTTATCAGAGGTCATGTTCTGAATATGCAAAGCAAGAATGAGGAGTCTGGCTTCCCGTTAAGACACAGTAGAAGTTAAAAACTCTTCAAGCTTCTAAACTATATTCTCTTCTTAATGAGAAGAATATTTTCTTCTTTTCTATGTCAAGATGATATTTGGTTGTTACTTTCAATTTGTGTGCTCCTATTTTACATAGAGTTTTTGCTGTGTTTAATTTATGTTGTGGTGCAATAGTTTTCAAAGACAGGGTGAAATGTTCTGGTGCCTGCCCTGTAGTACTGGGATTCTAAAATTATGTGCTTAACAAAGCTTTACAGGTACCAGAGATAATTGAATGAGACAAGATACTTTAATAATGTCAAACTGTTACTGAAAGCCAAGGTATATATGAGTTGGAAGTTAATGGTAGTGTCCAGAGTACATTTTCTTTTGGTCCATATTTATGTGTATTATAAAAAAAGGAGTTAATAAACCTCTGTGTAGACCTAGTAGCCTTTACAAGGGGTTTTTTTTGTTCTATCTGTTTAGTGCTTCATCTCTTTTGTACTATGGGTGAGCCATTAGTATATAAATATAAAATTGAACAAAAGGTAAGAGTATGTGGATGCTAAATATTTTTCAAAATGTCACTCTATTTTGCAGAGGTAGTATTTAGAGAAATGAAATCTTGACTTCCTCTCAAAAGCATTACAAGTAAAACTCTTGTTGTCTCCTGAAAAGGGAGCGCAGTGGCGTGGCGGGTAGTGACTTTGTGTTTCTGAAGACTATTAGATGTAATCAAGAAAACATGATACCTTGTAGATTTAATCCCCTATCTTAGACAAAAACCACAAGCATGAGATATATTTTACTATTTCTAGATGGCAAGAAAAAGAAAAATTAAATTCTTTTACACTTTTTTTTCAGATTTTAACAGACAACTCTCCCAATGAACAGAGCCTAAATAAAGCGTTTGATCTGTGTGTTGTATGTGGAGACAAAGCATCAGGTATTTATTTTTTTCTTTCCTTTTTTTAAGGTGGTGCAATTTTATAAAAGCAGTTTAAATTTCTTCTGAAGCTGTGTAACAGTTGGCATGCATATACATGTATAAATTTATATACATGCAATGCAGAATTTCACTGAATGGTACTCTAGTAGCCATGGGTAGGATTTATCGTCGTTTTACGTAGAATCATCAAATACCCTGAGTTGGAAGGGACCCACAAGGATCACTGAAGTTCAACTCCTGGCTCTGCGCAGGGCAACCCAAGAGTCACACCATGTGCCTGAGAGCATTTTCCAAATCCTTCTTGAACTCTGTCAGGCTGGTGCTGTGACCACTTCCGTGGGGAGCCTGTGCCAGTGCCCAACCACCCTCTGGGTAGAGAACCTTTTTCTTAATATCCTACCTATAATTTCCCTGCCAGCTTCATGCCATTCCCTTGGGTCCTGGCACCGGAGGGAGTAGGTCAGTGCCTGCTCATCCATTTCCCCTTGTGAGGAACCTGCAGACCACTATGAGGTCTCCCTTCAGCAGGGAGCAAACTTGCTAGAAAGTAAAATGTTTTAAAATTTTTTTTCAAAAAATTGTCGAAGTTTGACATAAAAAATACAGTTGCTAGAGCTCAAAATACTTGTCAGACCTCACCCATCTCAAGAAAATTTCTGCCAAACTTAAGGCAAAGATCTGATTGATGTGTTCTAATGGTTAAAACTTCTCTGACTCCTCTGAGGAGGACTGGAGTCTCCCTTGAGGGGCTGGAGATCAAGGAGGTTTTCCTCCTGTGCTGGCCTTGGAATATTGGGCAGTGGAAGTGACTTTGGGGAGAGTGCCGTGTTCCTCTGAGCAGCTGCAGCTTTTGGGGAGCCTCTCATGTGACAAGCACTGTCATGAGAACTGATTTGGAGACATTTCCAAACTGGAATCCAAGAAACTACATCAAAAGAGTAGGTGAAGAAGCAGCCCTGGTACTTTGCAGAATGAATATTCATAATCCAGCTGTCACTAAAACGTTTCAGATATTATTCTTTTAATATATACAATGCCTTTGAAAGTTTACATTTTAGTAGTGGTAAAAAGGTTGTGATAAAGGAATCTAGAAAACCTGTCAGAATTTCAAGAAATTTCAGGAAAGGATCTAAGAGTGTTCTCTCCTAAATTAGGTCATATTTGTGATTTATTTTGTAATGTGCCGTACGTATTTCAAGGATTCATAAATTAAAATTGTTGTAACTGCCAAGCATGTCTTCATCAATCCATTTTAGTAATGTTTATATTTTGTGCACAATCAAAATAGTTTACTTCTAAAAATAATTTTAAAACTTACCTTTTGTAGGATATCTTAGAAATTTTTATATTTTACAGAAAACTTGCAGAACTGGTCTTCAAAAAAAAAAATTGTAGGTATTCTAGATTATTCTTTCACTGATGTTTTACTACAAGAACTACGGACATACCATTACCCTGCTAGGAAAATGAAAGGTGGAAGTAAAGCTTTGAAGTGATTGCCTCATGCTGTCAAATGCCATCTGTGCACTTGCCATGGTTCCATTAGATTTAATGCATACAATTTCAACAGCTGAACTTGTAATGAGCAATCACAGGGCTTGTCTGTCGGGAAAATTACTAGAGAAATCTATAAATTAAAATATTTTTTGCTGTGTTCTTACTAACCTTTCCTTAGCTTTTAACACTACCATCAACAGATAGGGAAATAATTTAATATGCAATTTGCCTATTTATAAAATCCGGTTTAAGTGCTTTGAACTAGAAAAATGGTTCACTTGCTTTTTTATGTTGTTCTAGAGCCCCAATATATTTTAAGATCTGCAACCCATGGGGAAAAACAAGTGTTCCTTTTCTGGGTAAAATAGCAGATACTTTGCTTTTAATTATTGTAAAGTCTAAAAAAAAAATACTATACTGTAAAATTAATGTCACATTTTCTGATATTTTGTGACTAGGGCGTCATTATGGAGCAGTAACCTGTGAGGGCTGCAAAGGATTCTTTAAAAGGAGTATACGGAAGAATTTAGTTTATTCCTGCCGAGGAACAAAAGACTGTGTCATTAACAAACACCACCGGAATCGCTGTCAGTATTGTAGGCTGCAGAGATGCATCGCCTTTGGGATGAAACAAGATTGTAAGTCTGAATAAGAGCAAACTACTTTACCATGCAGCTACTTCATGCTACAAAAGATGTTTTGTATAGATACAAATCATTATCTTAGTTACATATTTTTAAATCGTTGTATCTTTTTCCTTTAAAGAATTGTACACGTTTCCTGTATCAGAAATATTAAAATGCTTTCAGGTGTTTGCTTTAAAAGCTTAATAAGCTCCATCCCATGTGATGAAAGTGAAGGAATTGTTACTCCTACATGGCAAATATTGAACATGCCTGCATTTTTTTGGTGTAGTTCAACTTTTTTATGTGTAAATTAAGCTACTGAACTTTTTAAACTCTGCCTTCCTTTCATTTTTTCCACAGCTGACATTACTGGGAATTGTTGTTCACTTTTGGCAATGCTCTGCAGAGACAGTTATTCACAAGGCAGAGATCCATAGTGATCTAAAGTTCAGTTCTTACCGATTCCTGCAGGTTCCAAATTCTTTTTTAGCTTTCCATACCTTAGATGTAGTGGTATTGCAATATCACAGCAGTATCAGAATACTAAATACACAGAAAATCACACAAAACACAAATTCTTCAGACCTAATACTGTGATGCTGTTGCAGTACATGTATTGGTCTTATTCTCTGCTCTCTATCATCCAGCACTTGTTTTACTCACCCGCTTGAACCTCTGTGGACATCTTCCTCCTCACAGCCCTGCTTCTGTCATCAGAAGTCAGTAACACAGAGGAAATTAATTCAGAAAGGGAGGAAAAGCTGGGGCAGTGAAAGTGGATCTTTACCCGCTAGTTCAGCTGGCAGTAAGTGAGAAAAGGCCTCTCTACAGAAGAGTTTTTAAGCAGAACAAAATCACTGGGCTTAGGGATCAGAAGGGAGGAAAATAATCTCAGGGTCATGAGGTAATATTGAGTGAGGGAGAGGATTGTGTGGTGATAAGAGGTCTCATTCCTCAATGAGGCGGGGAAAGGAAAGAAAACTTAGCATGGTCTTGGACTGTAGCACCCTTAGTGAGGATTATTTGTCCCTTGAAGAAGCCTTGGCCTTTTCTCAGCAAAGTAGGACTCTGCTATTGAACACAGCATCTGCAAAGGAAGATTAAATATTTGCCTCCATCTCCTACCCTTTAAAGCACTTTTTGTGGGTTGCAGGCTGACTTCAATAGCATTGTTGATACTCAATATTACAACATTTGGGGTTTAAGATACTTACCAGTGTAAAAATTTGAATAGCATCACAGTCTACTGCTATCTTGAAAAGTTTTTGATTATTTTAACTGAAGTTACACATTTTGGTTAGTTCCACATTTTCCCCATAGGGAATAATACTGTAAGTTTCATTTTAATGTTCAAAGCAAGGTGATATATCTGTAGGCTAAAGCCCAGATTCATTCCACCTTGTTTCACTGAGTCATTCAAATTAAAAATCCACATATTCTCTGAAGTCAATGACTCTGGGTCAGGGTATTGCCTAGATTGATCTTAGAGGGTCTGAACTGAACTTTGTCAATATACCTTTCCCTCTGTATTGTCTGAGGTCCTAACTTGAGAAGCTTCTTTAAGTGAATGAAGTTATGTGGGTTCACCACAGACCCACAACCCATAAAAAAACATACCACGAATCCTGTTCTAAGGAAGTGAGTTTGTGACATAGGGAAACTGAGAGAATGAGAGGCTTTAAGCTTCCACTTTGATTCAAATTAAAAATGAGGGGATGTCTCCCTTAATTGTAACTTAAAAGTGTAACGTAAATATGTTCAATCTCAGATTTTGACTACTCCATCATTTCACTTAGAACTCATCAAGTCGGTGTGCTGGTTTTTATCCAACTTGTTAGCTTGTTGGTTATGGGATATATTTTATAAATATTTTAGTTATTTTCAGAATTATAATTAAAATCAAATCCTAAATAGAGAAAAAAGTATTATTTCTTATTCTGTAATTCAGGGTGTGATTTAATAGTTGCATATTACTCCTGTAGCTGTACAGTGTGAGAGGAAACCTATAGAAGTGTCAAGAGAAAAATCTTCAAACTGTGCAGCTTCTACAGGAAAGATCTACATTCGGAAAGATCTTCGTAGTCCTTTAGCTGCAACCCCAACTTTTGTAACAGACAATGAAACAGCAAGGTACGTAAATTGTATTCAGAAGTGGCTATCTCTGTCTTCTGAATAAGGAAAATTACGTTTTAAAATTAATCAAAATTAAAACTTGTGCTCTTCTCTGTCAGATCAACGGGTTTGCTGGAATCAGGAATGTTTGTTAACATTCATCCGTCTGCAATAAAAAGTGAGCCTACTGTGCTGATGACTCCAGACAAGGTAGGTGATGATATGACTGATATAATAAGTAGAGCTAATTGCTGTAATTGTATATGTAAGGAGAGAAGGGTGTTCTATTTGGTTAAATTAAATTTTGAGACACTCCTTTACAACATTCACCAGTGTTACAAATGCCTTCTCTTTACAAGAATCCTCTTAGCCTCACACAGTGAAAGTGCTAAAAACACGACAAAGTAAATGCCCTTCCTTCACATTTTTAGAGAATCTTAATGGCTATATTATTTTAATTTTTGTGTCGGGATAATCCTGACACTTGGCTTGCTCTTTTGTACAAATAAAGTGAGATGTTCACGAAACTTCTCATGGAACTCTCACAGTGCCATGCGTAAATATGGTTGGATTTTTTTTCTACTGAGTCACTATTTTTCTGACAAGGCTGGTAAGACCTATGTCATTGACAGTTTTATTTCTGAGCTGGTTTTCCTTTGTTTCCATTTTGTTGCACTTACTGATCCACTAAAGCCATGTGGTAGCTTCCTCACATATGCACAGTAGGAAGCATTTGTGTTTTTCTAGCTGATATTAAATTACCTCATACTGTTTTCATGCATTTTGCTTTGCTTGCTCTGTCTGGTGTTAGCAGCAGCATACTTGTCTATAGTAATGTACTTTTTTTTTTTTTTTTTTTTTTTTTTTTTTTTTTTTTTTTTTTTTTTTGCTGGGACAGAGTGAGACACATCTTGCTGCCTCTCTGAGTTGCTAGCCAGTACTGAATCACTTTTTTCCTTTGCAGTTAAACAAAGATATTAACACCATAAAGGCTACAGCAAAATTCTTTCTCTGCTTTGTTTATAAAGGTGACTTTTCATGCATTCCTTCTTCTCAGACATTCTCCTACCCTACTACTACTGACTCACTTACATGGGGAAGGAAGACACTAAAAATACAATCTAGAGCAGTCTTATGTCCTGGTGACAGACTAGTGCATAGAGATGTGAAATCTTCTTTCTGCACTTGCTTGCCATCAGCAGTATTCTTTCTGAAAGAAATAGATAGCTATTACTTTTACAAGCATATGTCAAAATATTCTGTATTTTAAATGCAATGCAGTGTCTAATTGCTGTATTGTGGTTAACCATATACTGAAAACAGTTTTCTTACAAGTATATCTTTGCATATGCTCTATTCTTCATTTATGTGAATGTTAGGCTCTTCTCTTGCAGATTAACAGCTGCCAATTAACTGAGAATTAAAAGCTGTTCTTTTCCCTTAGGTAGAAGCATGTCAAGGAGATTTAAGTACACTGGCAAATGTGGTGACTTCATTAGCAAATCTCAGCAAATGCAAAGACATTTCACAAAGCAGTACAGAGCTATCTGTGATTGAGAGTTTGAGTAATGGAGATGCATCATTATCTGAACTCAAGCAAGAGGAACAAGCTAGTAGTGATGTTACAAGGTAAGGCATGTTACACTTAAAAATACTATCCTTTTCAAGAGAAGTTCTCTGTCAATTCAGACCAGTCAATTAGTTAAATCATCACAATGTAGGAAATATATCTGCTTTAAAAGTAATAGTAATAACAGTGTAAGCTCATGTAGAAGATAAATATTATAAGATTCTTCCTAGTGAAATCAAAAGAAAGTTCCATTAGAGAAGTAAATCCTTTTAGTTGTTTGTACTTGCAATTAATTTCAGTATAAATGTTACAGCTGGTTTTCTTACCTTTTGGTTGGCCATACTAAGGTATCCTAGGTTTTGTACTATAGTCTTAGTACTTTGCATCATCCTGGAAAACTTAATCTTAGGAGAGCTCATCTGTGTTAGTGCCTGTAACTATTAATCACCTTGAAAGCTTGAAAAGCATTTTCCTTTTACACAGAGCAGTAACAGAATTCTCACTATCACTATTAATATTGAGAGTCTTACAAACTTGTGTCTTGCACTGGTTTTAACTGAGCCATCATGGTGAGCATATGTGTAAGATGTATATACAGAACATCCACAATTATTCCCTCAATCAGAATCATGTTCTTCCTTGGTTGTCATCTCATGCAAGCTTCTGACTGCTGTCCCAGCAATATTCTTTTATATACTATCTATGTTTTACATGCTGTTCTGAAAGTGTGTGTAGTAAATCAATTAAGGGGGAAAAGGTGGACATATAGTGGCTGAAATAGCGGATTTCCCCCATGGTCTCTACTGCTTTGTATAACTGCAAGCAGATGACATTTCTTCTGTCCCTTTTCATGTAATTTATTATATTCATTGCTTGCAGTAGTTATGATTTCACTTTTGCTGACATAGAGTACAACTTTTGCTGGAAGCACCCCACTGCTTTTATATGGTAATCTTACATGCCTTGTCCTCTAATGCTTCATGATGCTCTTTCTTTACAGTTAATCTGCAGTCCTATATATCTGTTGATGACTGAGCCTGACAAAAAGAGAACCAAAATTGTTTGTAGCAAAGGATATCAATGCTATGTATTTTAATGTTGATTATGCCTTGTTTTCTCACTTTGTGGGCTAGATATTCATAGCTCCCAGGCAGGCTTTGTTCTAGATTCTCTTTTCTGTGGTATTGTACCTTACAGACATTGGTTGTGTTGGGGCTTTGTGTAGGAAAGGACTCACATTACTGAGCCATGAAGAAGCAAAGCTGCTACTGACTTCTGCTGACTTACTACTGGCAGTTTATGAGATCGGTGGGAGAAGATTTCTTTGAAGGCAACTTTGAAGAATGAGTTGGGAAGAAAGTGTCATAGGCAGACAAGTGTACATGCCCACACTATTTAAAAATGACTCCTCAGCCTGTGCTAGAATAAATACAGGATAGTGTCATACATATAATATTTACCTTCTGGGGAAAGGGGAAGTCTTGTTCCTCTCTTAAATTTCTGTCCCTGCCACATGAAGAGCCCTGCTGAGATCCTGTTGTTTCTTAAAAAGCAGCTGTTACTGAGCTGCTATGTTTGCCTCTTCTACCTTAGACTACAAAGAGTAAATTGTGGAGGACCTGAAACTCAGATCTTCTAGAAGGAGTCCATAGTATAGTTTCTAGAGCTCAGCCATGAGTGCCTTCCCTTTGTGCCAACTTTGCACATACCAGACAGAAGATGACCCAGGTATGTCTGTATAGTCCACTGGTGTATGCCGCAGTCACCCTCATGTGTACACATCAAGGTACACAGGCTAGTGAGGACCAAAAAGTAGTTTGTTTACCATCCCAAGCCTTGAGGCAGTGTCAACAGCTTTCACTGTGATATTTAATTTGCTTGTGCATAGTTATATCAAACAACTCCATTTTCTTAACGTGTTGAGTGAATTCATATAGCTAGAGAGTAGGGGGGTAGAGAAGGTGCCCCAAGTCCTATCCCAGATTCTGGCATTAAATCAGTGATTTTAGACTCTGTGGTAATGAACATATCTATAAATTGAGAATGAGCTCTACCTACAAGCTGATAGTCGGCTTTTGTAAAGTTTTTAGATCTCAGTGCGTAAGTTTTTCATGCAACACTGTATATGTTGCTATTCCCAGGATATGTCATCTGTCTGTAGGCAGTGATCAAGTCTGTGTATTTTTGATCGAAGGTGTGTCAGTTGTGGTTCTTAGGTGTATTTATGGACAGAAAAACAACACGTGTTATCAAGCAGCAAATTATTGAGTAATGTATCTGTACTTGTCCTGACATCTGCCCTCTGGCATTTTGTGCTTGTGAAAGCCAAGAGTCCCTGCCACTCAGCAGAGGGTACTGAGGATTGTATTGAAAGCATGGGAGTGCTTTCTCTTTCATGTTTTGAAGCAGTCTTGTCAAATTAAGTTGAAAAATCTAACTACAACTCATTACTTAACAAAAAACCCAATCTTACTCTGTTTGTGCAGTAAAAGCCTGTAAAATTTTGTTCGGGGTTAGTTTTGGTTTTGTTTTGTTTTTTTTTTTATTTATAGAATTTTTCACATGGGTTGCTAGGAAACTAACTACTGGGTACTTGTAGGCACTCAAGCAGAACAAAGGGGCCAAAAGGGAGGAGTTGTCAGCTGGCTACACTTCTTTGGGTCTCTGCGAGTTTCTCTCAGAGGCTGGAGATAACTCGAGTTTTTGGGGCAGGAAAAGGACAGGGCTGGGGGCAGCTTCACTCTCTTGCTCTCGCCATCGGAGAGAGGACGGTCAGGCCGCTCCTGCTGCGGGAGTTTTCTCACTGCCATCACCGGGTCCGTTCCTGAGGAAATCTCCCATCATCTCCTCGTGTGCCCAGGAACTCTGAGCTCATGCATTCCTGCCCTGCTGGAGCTGGGCCGGCCCCATCCCATCGCCCCCGCTTTCCTTCAGCACCGCTTTGGATACGCTGTGTCCCCGCACTGCCCGGCCCTGCCAGGACATCCCTGCCCTTCCAGCTACCACCGTGGAGCTTTGGTACATCCCACCCACCAGCCCGGGATTCTCCACCGTTCCAGCTTGGTGCTCTCGGAGCCCTGCACCGAGACCAGATTGCCCCGGGCTTTGTGAAACAAAAGCCCCCTCGAGAGTCCTGGTTTTGTTTATCATTAATGCTGTAGTTGTTGTTTGTTTGCCTGGTTATACATACTAGTAAAGAGCTGTTATTCCTATCCCCATACCTCTGCCTGAAAACCCCTTTAATTTTCTAAATTAATAATTTGGGACAAGGGAATTTTGAATTCTCCATTGCTAGGGAGGTCTTGGCCCTTCCTACCTGACACCTGTCTTTCAAACTGGGCCAGATTTATACATGTACTAAGTGACTAACAGCAGCCTGGTGATCACGTCCTCAAAACGCTCATGCCGGCTCTCTCAGTGAACATCACAAAAGAGATCTTGAAAAGCAAACTGTGATTCAGCAGTACAACCAATATGTCAAAACTGTGAATTTGTTGGCAACTAGTGTAAACAGGATCTGCTGCTAATTTTCAGAGTTCAGTAGAATCTCAGGAAAACCATGGTACTGATTTTTATTTTCCAAATCTTACTCTTTGAAACAGACTTCTACACACAGGTTTCAGACTTGTGCAGGTTCCTCTTAGATTGAAACGGTCTCCAAAAGAAAACTTTCTTTTTGTTTGTTTGTGATCTTACAGGGCATTTGATACTCTTGCAAAAGCTTTAAATCCAGGAGAGAGTACAGCATGCCAGAGCTCTGAAAATATCGACGCCAATGCACAGCTGCTTGGTGGAGAGACAAGCATGAACATCGTTGAAATAGAGGGGCCATTACTCAGTGATGCACATGTAGCATTCAGGGTACTGAATACTTTCTTACTGTTGACTGTTTATAACTATTTTGACATAGTGATGTACAATAATGAGCTGAGTTTTAATTTCTTAGAGGTGTATTTCTTCAGGTATTGGCATTCATTCCCAATTAACGAACTGCTTTTGTTCACGGGTTAATTCTTTGTTTGGCAGAAAATACTGCGCTCTGAAGTGGTTTAGCTGCACTGGTTATTTTACAGTTTCTTGCCATAAAAGTACTGGGTTATCTGTACAAAAGGATTTACATAGAGTATTTGCATGAAGCAGAGTCAGCATCCACCTTCTCACTTGTTAACTGGTGGATCTGATGCAATCTGCAACTGCATTTTGAGACTTCTAAGTGTATTTGTCAGTTTCTTCTTTGTGTAGATACCCTATATTAGCATGGTAGTAATTGACTTAAATACAGTTTCTGTGTTAGTTAGCCATGTATTTTCTGGATTTATTTCTCATTGTACAAGCTTGCAGAAATTCCTTCTATCTATTTTTTTCATCATCCTATTTTTCATGGGCAAATCAAAAAGCTTGGTCATCCGAAAACTTAGTAATGGGCGTTTGGTTAAACTTTACCCCTCTTACCAGTATCTGTTTTGAGCATTCAAATGAATATCTCTAATGCAAATGTCAGGGGTTTTTTTTTAAATTGCATTAGCCAGAACATTCTATTAAAAGGTATTAATTTCTGAAGACAGAATTACAAGTTCTAAGCTATTTTGGGTCAAATCTCATTCGTCACGTATGCAGGTAACATCACTAATTTTACCTACCAACATTGCGAAGGGTCCTTCCTGATGTGTGTTAGTTATATTTTCTGGACTTCGGAGCAGCTGTGTGTTAGGTATTTTACTCAAACACCAAAAGATTTCTCATGTATTTATTTGTAAAATATTAAGTAAATGTAAAAAAAGATGTTTTGTGAAATAGAATTATCATACACACACTCTCTCTTTCTCTCTTCTTTCTCTTCCAGGAGTTGTAACTCATTCCAGTTACAATGATTCTTCTCTCTTATTCTTTGAGAGTGTCTCAGAAGTTGAGTTTTGAGATTTTCCATTTCAAGTTGTCCCAGACATGAATCTTTACAAATCAAACTTTTGGTCTTTGTTGTTGCTTTGTAGTTATATAACATACAGTGTGTAATGGTGTGGCTAATAAGGCAAAAGGCAGTCATTCAATTTTGTGTGGGGATTATACCTTTTTTATTTGAAGAACAATTTTATTTTTTCACTTAAAAGAAACTCAAAAGACTGATTTCTTACTAAACATATTGTGAAGAAAGTAAAATAACTGTCTTACACTTTCTTCTTTTTTCTTTTTTTCTTCCTACTTTTTTTTTTTGCAGCTCACCATGCCTTCTCCTATGCCTGATTATCTTAACGTTCACTATATCTGCGAGTCTGCCTCCCGGTTGCTTTTCTTGTCCATGCACTGGGCACGTTCCATTCCATCTTTCCAAGTTTTGGGGTAAGTGTTCAGTTACTCTATTCACTTATATTGTGCTTTTGGATTTATGGTTTTTGCTGTCTTCTTCAGGGACTTCTAAAAATAAAAAACTACTAATTAAAACTGTTACAAATCTTAATTGTAAGGTAAGTTTTCTGAATCAAAACAACTCCAAATTTGAGTCCAAATTCAGGACTTTGGTTGGGTTTTGTAAGAAAAAGGAGTAGATTTAAAACAATCGAATGCCCACTCACTGCTGCTTCTTAAATATATTTTAAGAAAATAGGAATTTCTATCAGCTTTTTAATAGCTACAGCTCTGTGCTAAATCCTGATGCTTACCAGGCAGTCACCAAAAAGAAGCTTCTGTCTGAATCCCTAAAATTTTTATCCTTACAAGGTGAATTATTATAATAATTTTGCCTTTAATAACCTACATGAAGAAAATGGTTAGCTAGATTCAGCAAACACTCAGAATGAAGTTGACTAATTTCAGAAGATTTGCCAAAAATAAATGGCTCCTGTAACCAAAAGGTAATTCTAACTGTTCTTTTTACAGTTGATATAACATCCATCAGAATTCCGTGTATCACTTAAAATTCTCAAGTTCAGTTTTGTAGTCCATTGCTGATCATCATGAAAAACATGTCTAAACTGCATGGGCAAAACTGATTCATTCTATATTCAGAAGTAATTTTATGAAGGTACATCAAACAAATAAAGACACTGTATCAGCTCTGACACAAATAGTGAATAAATTATGTTAGTTTGTTCTCATCTGCAGTGTTTCTGTTTAATTCAATAACAAAATAGCCTGCGACTGTGGCAGCAAAGAGAATTCCTTTTTAAAATAAGAGATTGTCCCCTTTTCCAGGAAACCTATCAAAAGCAGGATGATCTGTGATTACCATTTTTGTTTACTCAGATGCTTCATCCAAATGATTCTACAGTTTTTAAGGAAACATCCTGTATTGTGTGTAATTAAGCCTGTGTTTTGGAGAAGGAGAAAGGAATATTGCATAAAGTTAAAGAATAGTTAGGGTAAAAATATAGGTAAAAATATAGGTGAATATGTTTTAATTTGGTAGAAATTGTTGACCTGCAGAATTACAAAACACATGGCAAATAAACATTGTACATTATGTCATTTTAAGTTTTAAAAATGTTTTTGTTACAGAGAGACCCTACAAATTAGTACAAATTGGTATTCTAACACCAAATGGGAATTGCTTCTTAACAATAAAATATAGTACAGAAGAAGTACTCTCTCTCCAAAAAGATTTAACAAGAAAAATCTGCCCATGCTCTTTTTATCTGTGATTTCACAATATATTTTGCTGCTTAAAAATACGGAGGAGTAAGCTGCCATAGTAGTGTTAATATTCACCTGTGATAGCATTTATAGACACAGTCAAGATCATGGGGAGCACTATATAAATAACATAAATTCGCAGTTTTCCTTTGAAGCACTTAAGACGCAAACTATTTTGAAGTGGAAATTTATTTGAAATTAATGCAGCTCTTATGGTTAGAACACATATCCTATAATTTTGACTTTCAGAAGGGTGACTCATTTCACTTTTAAACTGAAGAGAAATTCATGGAACATGATTAGTAATGGTTTTGTAAGGAAGATGGATAGCTGTACTTAGGTTGTTTCCTCCACGGGCAACATTCTCCTTTAGTCACAGCAGGATAGTTGCCTTTGACCTGATGATGTAGTTAATGATGCCAGATACTGATTATTTCATCTTTCTGCATGGGCATCTTTGTTCACAAGAGAGTTTGCTACTGAAACCTTCACCAAGCTGGTTACAGCCTCTTAGTTTCATGAGGCTGCTTAAGCAAACTAAAGAACTGGTTCTGGTGTAACTTTGATTAGCCATAAAGATGCTATAGGTGATACGTTTATCTACACACACTCAGGGGTGTAGCCAGTACACCCTATTTTCCGGGGTGCTCAGCCTAGTCCCTTTGATTATGTTAAAGGAGATGAACAAAGATGTGACAAATACATGCTGAAGCTACACGTACAGTATCATGTCTACCATAACAAGAACTTGATCATAATGAAAAATATTGCTCTCAGTAAGCTCTCTGTAATCCAGTTAAGGACAAGTCTGTGTTCACCTGTCATTCGGCATCTTTGTATTGCACTAAATTATCAGAACTGTTCTTGAAGATTACATCAACATTCTTGCAAGAATCCATTCCACTCTATTTTTGTAGTTGAAATCCTAGCTTTAATATGCTTTTCTTCTTTGATAGCTCTTGTACTTCTTTTAAATTTCCATTATTTATATTCACTGACTAAAACCGAAACATGGTACCTGAATTTGTCTCCTCTCTGGTGGGATTTGCTTTCTAAGGTACTGAGTTCTTGTTAAACTCTGTGAGTTAGAGAGACTTGGCATTACTGAAAGGTAGGTTACTAATACGGAAGTGGCTGAATATGAATTGATATATTTAATTTTAAGCTACAGCAAAGAAATCCTTATGACTGGTATTTATACTTTGAAGTCCATATTTCAAACCTTATTCCAAACTTGAAAGAGATGCAGAAAGTAGCAGTCTGGAAGCTCAGAAGCTTGATCACTCACATTCCATTTCACCTGTATCTTTAATTCATAAATTATACCAACCTTTCAGTTTTCAAGTAAAAAAAAAAAAAAAAAGACCCCTGAGTCTGTTCTATGTCCACAGTACAGGAGCAGTGCAATCTTTTTTTGTCCATGCATATAAATGTTGTCCCAAATCTTCAGAAAACTAGCATGATGGGGTACACTGTGACAGTTGTCATCTACTGTAATTTCAACTTGCTTTTGTAATAGAAATCTATCTCCTTTTAGGTCATTTAAACAAAAATTTATTGCTTTACAAAAGTAATTTTAAACCAGGTACTTCAATTCTGGCATGCAAAGAAAAATGCTGTAAAACTTCATTTTGGTGTTGGTTGTAATGATTGAATTAGATTAATGTTTTATGAAGTGTTCTTCAAATTGTAAAAAAAAATGTGTAAATGCAAATAGCTGGTTTTATTAAATTATTGTGCTTTTTAATAGACAGGATAACAGCATATCATTAGTAAAAGCCTGCTGGAATGAACTTTTTACGCTTGGTCTAGCACAATGCTCACAAGTTATGAATGTGGCAACGATCTTAGCTGCTTTTGTTAATCACCTTCAAGGCAGTTTACAACAAGGTAAGGTGTATACTGTGCACATGCCAGACTTGGGGAATTACCTGATGTTTTTTAAGTTTTGAAGTGCACAGAGCTATTTATCCTTCAATTGTTATTGTAAATTTACTGTTTAAAGAATTTAATGTTAGTATTGAAACAAAACAATACTAGCAATTACAGTTCACAAGATTGAATTTTTTTACCAATTTTGCAAAAGTCAACTATGCTAATATTTACCTCCAAATGAAAAAAACATGTATTATTTTTATTTTTGTGTGTTGTAATGTCTAATGGTGTTCTGCTGTCTGTTAATATCATCAGCTCAAATTAGGAACGTTTTGGGCAGTATCAACATTAAGAACACAAGAATACTTGAATATGATTCCTCTGTATGAAGGATAAAACGTAAAGAATGACCCACCTGTCCTTGTTCTTCATAGCTATGACACCAAGCAGCTGAATGCCAACTTAGTGATACAGTTCCTTTACATAACTTGGCTTGTTGGCTTCTATGTATTAGTCTACATGGAAGTCTTCAACAGATCTCCACTAAGTACATTTTGTTCCTTGTTAATCCTGTATCCTGCATCTTTGGCATATTGTTCATTCAGATGAAAGACATGTCAGTTGGCTCCTTTAATTACGTTCTGAGCAGGAGGGGAGTCTTTTAGCTAAGCTTTGTGTGCTTGTGTATACTCACAAGGTTGTCAGTACTAAAAGCTAACCAGTCAATAATAGTATAGTCTTCATCTGTTCATAGTTACAACATATTATTCATAAAGTAGATGCACATACAAAAATCTAAGAATTTTCAGATTTAACTAAATTTTTGAGTTGTTTGCTGTTAAAGATATGAGAATTCTGTGATGTTGATGTTATACAAAATGCAGATCGGTAAAATGGAAAAAACAGCCTACCAGACTATAGATTTTTCATCTTCTTTTATGAGAAGGTAATAAAGCAATTACTTCCGAGAGGATCCACAAGATCCTCCTATAAATAACAGTAGCTTAAAACAAAGTTATCAAATCATGAGATGTACTGGATCAGCTAAAGATACTAACAAATCTGTGATTGTCTCTAGGGCAGATACAAGTGGAATCTGGAAATTTTGGTCTATGTAATATTTAAAGTATGTTTACCTGAAAAGGTATTGTAGGAATTAGTCGTGTTTTTATCATTATTACAAATATATATTTCTACCATTTAAACTGGAAATTCAGGTTGAATGCAAGAACCAGTTGTGCAGTATGCCAGCTGCAGTATCTCCAAGAGATACCAAGTTTGTGGAGTCTAGAGACTCCACAATGGGTTGATGGGTTATGGAGGGAATAGGGTTTTCAGGCTGCTTTGCTATTGTTGACTCAAGGGGAACAGCTCTGCACCAACCACATCCCCGTCAGTGCAAATCAGGGGAGGTGTACAGTCCACGTTTCCTAGCAGTGGCATGGTCTCTGACTAAAATAACCCATCAAGCTGTACACTATCCTACCAGGTGGCACCGGATCCTTAGACACACAGCTCAGGTCAGCAGTAGCAGTGTGTGCTTTACTTATAAGTAGTCTCTTCCTTCCTTGATCATTTCAAGCTCTAGCCCATGCCTGATTACTGGGAGTAATAGTGACAGGAAGAGCCCTAATTGGAAGAAGTGGAAAAAAGAGTGTTAATACTCCATAATTGTTGGTGTCAAGATTATTCAGACCTAATAGGAATTTATAGATGGCATAAATTTCCCATTGTTTGAATTAAACAAAATAATTCTTTTTAAAAGTCCAGTGTGACCACGTTTTTTGCATGTGTGTTAACTTGGGATTTTTTTTTTTTAATGTGTGTCTTGATTTAGATAAGCTGCCAACAGACAGAGGAAGACTAGTAATGGAGCATGTCTTCAAATTGCAAGAGTTTTGTAACAGCATGGTTAAACTGTGTCTAGATGGATATGAATATGCATATTTGAAAGCAATCGTCCTCTTCAGTCCTGGTATGTAATTATTCCAAATGTAAAATTTTAAACTGTGCTATTTGTTGACATATAACTGTTTCATTATATGCAGTTACTGCCTCATTTATTGAGGAATCCTGGAAAGGTATGTAAGGACCGTAGGAAGAGGAGGGTTAATCTTCTGATGTAAACAGCTGAATGTTGCTTTGGGGACTTTTTTTGCCTGGGGAGACTTGGATTCTTTTTATTTGTAGATTTTTATTCTTGGCTGCGCCACTCATGCTTTTTGTTGTTCTGAGTTTGGGTTTTTGGTTGTTTTGGGCTTTTTTTTTCTTCTCATTTATTTATTTATTGCTTTTAATTCTTTGCCTCCTTTCTGGGGTACATTTTCTGAAGACCTGCAGTTTAATTTTCTGAAATGCTGCTCTTGCACATCCAGATGAGATGGATTGAAGTTGGGATTTTAATATATGAAAAACTATCTGGGCATCAGTTCTCACATTCAGAATTATAGAAACATCTCCTCCCTCTACACACACCGTGCATATAGCATTTCTGGTGAATAAACACCACCAACATTTTCTTATGTTATTATTTCTGTCTTCTAAATAGTATTTGCTTAATGTGCTCTCAGTAGCATTACTAGACAAACATTAGACAGTGAAGGTAATAAAACTTTATTTCCCTTCTGGGTGATTAGTTTACAGTAGGGGGGAAAGAGTTCTCTGGTTATGGTAGATATTTACTGGGTAATTATATTGTGTAACCCATATATCTGGACTGCAAAAAGTTACAAAATTAATTTTCATTATTTGAAAGTTGTAGAATTAACTTTTCACAAAAGGCTTTCAGGTATTTTGTCGTTATTCTGCAGGCCTTAGATTCATCATTCAGAATTGGGATTTAATACAAAGCCAAAATCAAGTCTTTTGATTAAAGAAAAATGTACAAATCTCAAGTACTTTCTTTATCTCCAAGAAATGTTCACTCTCACATTTAGAAAGTAAGTCTTCAGTTACTCCATTTTGCATTAGAAGGTTTTAAAAGCACCAGCATCTTCCTTAGTCCTTGTTGCTCTGCTCTGGATGCTGATGTCCTGTAGAAAAGATTGAAGCAGATGTTAAAATGCTCACAGAATCTTAGTGACCCCTGTCAGTAGTGTAGGACATGGAGGAGATCTGGGTATCTGGTTCTTATCAGTTCTGTAGACTTATTAGATCCAAGAACAACTTTCTTTTTGCATTCAGTTGCAGTTCACCCTTACACAGAAAAATTAGTTGAGGTGAGAAAATCTTTTAGAACTTGGACACTTCCAAAATGTAAATTTTAAGCAGGTTTTCTAATATATGGAATTCATATATTGTGAGGTTCTTGCTTTGCAGTTTCCCTCTGATTTGCATGATATTTTCTATATGTCATATCTATCAGTAAAAGTGGCAGCATGAGCAGGAATTCATGGTATTCATCTAAGTGCACAAACAAAACCATGCATATATCCTCCATTGCTACAGAGATATATATATATATATATGTATGTATATTTTGCAGTACTGGAAGACTTCTGAGATGAAAGACATTAATGCAAATAAAAGGTGGTTATATGTAGAGTCAGAACCCTTCAGGAAAGATGATAAATTCCCAGAGGATATTCCTATTGTGATGTTTTTCTATTGTGGATCACTAATGAAATTCAGATCCTGGGTGTTTTACTATAAAACATAATCCTGCTGTCAGTCCTTATGACTAGGAGAGTCTTGCATGGTTTTATGTGTTTGCTTGTACAGTTCACTGTATCATTGAAACAGTTTCAGTTTCCTGACAAGCAGGACTCACCATTAAACCCACTAAGTTTAAACACAATATTAAGCATGCTTGAAAATCTTCGCAGTTTTCCTTTTCTGCTGAAGACTGAACAGTTGCAAATATACCATTATTAGAGAAGAGACTTCCTCTAAGTGGTTGGTTGGAGGGTGTTTGCTGGTTTGATTTTAATAAATAATACTTGCAGGACGTGCAATTCTCCTGCAAGTGTTTCTTACCCCAAAATAATATTTTTCATGGCATTCCTATACTAAGAACAGGTTACTCCAGGAAAGAAACAAAATTACCGGAGAATACTTCGAGTCCATTTTTATATACCGATGTCCACTAGGATTTATGATAGAATCCTCTGGCCTGTGTGGAAAAATCAGTCCTGTTAGACACCAAAAAATATTTCTCGAGGAACCTTGCACTTGCAGAGTAGTATTTACCTATTTGTTTAGTCTGAAGTTCATTTGTCTCCTTGCATTTTTGTTTGACAACACAGAAGGTAGAAGAAAAAATACCTTGGGAAAAGACTCTTGTCCAGTCACATGATTGAGAGAAATTTTCTTTAGCTGATATTTTCAAATTCACGTTACTAATGAGTAGTTGCTTTAATCGTAATGTGTTATCAGGACTCTTGATCCTTGAGCCATAGAACAAAATCTTCATACACATGAAAGTCATGTTTGGTACCTTGAAGAGAAGGGATGTCCTGGCAATGACTCCTAGGCCAGAAATTATAATTGCAGGGATTTTACTGCTCTGCTGCAGGATGGTGCTGGGCTGTGCATGCAGCAGAGCCTTAAGGTAAGAACCTTTGCTTTAGTAGGCCCTGGTGATTCAGCTGTGCCAAGACAGCTCTTTGATTGCCACAAAACAGCCTTGGGCAAAGGGTGTGCCAAGAAGACTTGACATCTTTATAAACGGCTGCAAGTGTACAAGCGGTGGTCTTCAAACTGCTGTTTCCAGAAGCTGACTTCTTGCTGTGCTCCTGACATGGCTCTAAAAGTAGCCGCATAAAGTGGTGCATTTTGCTCATCAACTGTAACACTTCATCTACATAATTTGTCATGCTAGTATGACAGTAAAATTTTTACGTTCAGATAGATGGATAGTAGAATTACAGACCACGTAGAGAGCTTAGAATTACTGGATAATAATTTCCAAGAGTGACTTGGCAGTTAGGTTGATGTCCTTTCATTTTAGCAACACTTACATTTCAGGAAAGTTCAAATCACTGCTAAAAATTATGATTAGCAGATTTGAAATTTTTGCACCAAATAGTTGAGAAAGAACAATCTGCTACATATAAGCCTGTCTGAATTCAAAAAGCATTTGGACAATGCTCTCAGGCACATGGTGTGATTCTTGGGATGTCCTGTGCAGGCCCAGGTGGGACTTGATGATATTGATGGGTTTCTTCTAACTCAGCATATTCCAAGATTCAATGCTGCCTTCTGCATGTCTGAGGAAACAGACAGTTCACAGCTTTTTATTCTGCTTCCTCCACTGATCCTGATTTTATCCTTCACTTTTCACCTAAATATTACTTGTGAATCCAATGTTCCAGAACATGTTAGTGTGTTGAAACAATCCTGTTTTACTGCTACAGAGAACAGACTCGTATCATCAAGATTAACATAAACATTGCAAGCACTGAATTTATTTGAACCCTTTAAAATGTCTAATTTTATTTAAGGAAAGTTAAGCGAAATATAAATGTAAAAAAAATTAAATACAAGGAGGTGAAGTAGTGTCTACCACTAAAACTGAAGTTGCTGCAGCTATCACATAATTATTTCAGTATGTTGGTGACTGGATAGTCTATGGATTTTCGTTCATTTTCTGTAGAATGGGTATAACATAAAAGAGGATTTTTTTTCAGATCACCCAGGTCTAGAAAATGTAGTACAGATTGAGAAATTTCAAGAAAAAGCTTACATGGAGTTCCAAGACTACGTAACGAAGGCGTATCCGGACGATACTTACAGGTCTGTAAACTTAATGCCTACTGGATTGATTCTCTTTTCAGAGTCACTAATTTATACAGTTTTTCATGTAATAGATATATACATTTTCTTCTTATCTCCTTAAAGTTAAGAAATTACCTTTAGAACACTTCAAGTATTATGCCTGTGGTCATACATATTATGAGTAGTATTTTTCATCTCATTATTAATTTCTAAAATTAAATAGCAGAAATAAATATTAGTAACATTACATTTGAGTTGCATCTATTTGGAATATTTCCTCATTTAGTATTAAATCCAAACATGCATAGTACATGCAGTTGACAGGCATTCGCACATTTTCCATACTGTTCAAGATATGAGTAAACATAAATTTAATGCTGTACTGGTCTATATATAAGCCTTTCATGAACTAGATGTAACAAACTTTGATCAGTAGTGTTCCTTGTCAGTTTTTTCTCTTCTTTTACTAATGACATCATGGAGAACAGTGCCAAAATCTGTGATCTGCTAAGTAACATTTTTCATCAAACTTATTTTCCAGACTATCTAGACTTCTTCTCCGCTTGCCTGCTCTTAGGCTGATGAGTGCTGCCATCACTGAAGAGCTGTTCTTCGCAGGACTAATTGGAAATGTTCAGATTGACAGCATTATCCCGTACATTCTGCGAATGGAGACAGCAGACTACAACTCTCAGATCATAGGTCACGGTGTGTAAAAGTAGCAGTCCAGGATTCTGTACCATGGCAATCATGGTGATGTAAATGCATACCCTGTCTCCAAGAGATGGTCATAAGCCTTTCAACGCACCTTTCCAAAGAAGGCTCATATTCCTCCTTTCCAGTGCACTTGGGAAACATGATGGAGTGTTTTAGGATATAGAATCACTTCCTGTTCTTCATCTGTCTTCAAGGACTTGTAAATTAACTTGATATCTGAAGAAAGTCAAGAATTTACCTATTTTTGTAGGTAGACAGACTTGGAATATTTATGAAGTTCAGGCTCATGAGGAAACTGAAGAAGCTTTGACAGAACTAAAGTATCTCAACTTAGTTTGATGTTTTAGACAAATAAATTAACTTTCCTCTCTTGAGTTTTGTTTTTGGTGTTTTGCTACTAGTTCTTTTTCACATATCAAATTGAAACATCCTGAAAAGGCCAGTTTCCATGCAGACAAGACCCAACTTAGTTTTGGCTGTTGTTTTGAAGAGAGATTTGTTTCTTGCTGGATTAAACCCTGGATACCATTACATATTCAGGGAAAGTAGAGGATGTTCACATTTTAAAATATTCTGATGTTAACACTGATGCAGTTGATCAAGAGAAGCAGCTAAGTGTCAGTATTGACTGTTTTGCAGATGCAACAGAATACTGTATTATAGCAATAACGCAGTAGACACCAGCTGTTTTATACTACAAAGAACTAACAGAGAAGTGTATACTGCAGGCATTCAAAGTCAGCATATTCCTGCTTTTTCTGGTCTCAGAGCTTTTTCACCCTACCCCTTCCTCTTTCATACTCAGTGCCCAGTGATGGAGGCATTCTAGATGCCTCTTAACTTTTGTCCATGTTTTTATTTTTTGTTACGCCTAGCCCTTGAGTATGTAATTCTCTTTTCCAGCTAGTCCTGTATGATTACTTTTCAAATTTGAGTTTGTCAAATCCATTGTCCTTCCTTATGGAAGCATAGCCTCTGCTGCTTTTCCTTTCCTCATTGGAAATGGGACTAGATACTCCATACATGTTGGCTGAATCATACTCCATAGCTTGATCTAAGGATGAGTTTAAATGTTCTTCTGTTCTGAGGATGTGACTCACTTGACAATGTGTGTTGACATGTGGTTGCTTCTTGCTCCCTTTTGCAACAGGAAGTTACACACCCCTGGCTTGTTTACTTCCTATTGGTTAAAATGAGAGAAGTATCCTAGTGAAAGTGATGGTCTTCAGACATTAGCATTTAGTTTTTTCTGAATCTTGGGTCAAGGCTGAGTTCTATTTAGCGTGACCCCTTTCTTTCTCTGGCAAAACTGAGTGAGGAAGAACCTCACTCAATCAAGAAACACATGGTTGCACCAGAAATTGCTTAGCCAGAAGATCAAATTAAATGGAGGCCTTTGCCCACTCTGCAGTGGCAGTTCCAAGGCCACCCTAACACCAGGAGACTACTAGACGAGGCTTGGGTTCTAAAGTTTTTGAGTACTGTAGTTTTTATCAGCACCTGAGGATCACTATCAGACAAAAAACCTGAGAACTGCTTCTGACACTGAATTTCTCTGTTCTTCTCAGTTCCACTGAGTTGCTTAGATCGTGCTCTACCAAAGCTCCATAATCAGAGACTGTATCACAGAATCACAGAATCAGGTGATAGTTGGGGTTGAAGAGGCCTTAAAGATCATCTAGTTCCAGCCACCTGTATGGACATATGGACAGGGACATCTTCCACTAGACCATGTTGCTCAGAGCCCCAACAAACCTGGTCTTGAATGTTTCCAGGAATGGGGCATCCATAGATTCTCTGGGTAACCTGTTCTAGGGCCTCACCCCTCTCACAGTAAAGAATTTCTGCATGTCTGATCTAAACCTGCTCTCTTTCAGTTTGAAGCCATTCCCCCTTGTCCTGGCACTACACACCCTTGTAAAAAGTTGCCCTCCATCTTTCTTGTAGGCTTCCTTCAGGTACTGGAGGGCTGCAGTTAGGTCACCCTAAGCCTTCTCTTTTCCAAGCTGAACAATCCCAGTTCTCTCAGCCTTTCCTCATAGGAGAGGTGCTCCATCCCTCTGATCATCTTGGTGGCCTCCTCTGGACTTGTTCCAGCAAGTCCCTGTCCTTCCTGTGCTGGGACCCCAGAGCTGGGTGCAGGGTTCCAGGTGGGGTCTCACAGGAGCAGAGCAGAGGGGCAGAATCCCCTCCCTCCTCTGCTGCCCACGCTGCTTTGGACGCAGCCCAGGACACGTTTGGCTTTCTGGGCTGAGAGTGCACACTGCTGGGTCATGTCCAGCCTCTCACCCACCTGCAGCCCCAAGTCCTCAGGAGGGCTGCTCTCCATCTGTTCATCCCCCAGCCTGCCCTGGTAGCCGGGGCTGCCCTGACCCAGGTGCAGCACCTTGCACTCAGTCCTGTTAGAGCTCATGAGATTCCCATGGACCCATTTCTTGAGCTTGTCCAGGTCCCTCTGGATGGCATCCAATCCTTCAGGTGTGTCAACCACACCACTCAGCTTGGTGTCATCAGCAAATCTGCTGAGGGGGCACTCGATCTCTTCATCTATGTCATAAATGAAGATAATAAATAACACTGGCCTTGATATGGATGGACCCCACATATCACCGATGTCCCCTGGGATTCTGAGCCATTGAACACTACCCTCTGGTTGTGACCATCTGTCTACTTGATTATTCATTTAACAGTCCACCCATCAAATCCATCTCTGCAGTTGAGAAAGAAGAATATTGTGGAGGACCATACTATACAACTGGTCATATCCAATCCCACAGATCAAATATTCAGTGCTGAGGACACCTGATGGCATGGAACAATGTGTGTGGGCCTTTGCTGTGCCTTGGCACTTACTGACTTGCTGGAAGACAGGTTTCAGTGTTGGAAATGGCCATGGCAGCTGAGCTCTTCTCGTGTTACACCTTTTGAAGGTTGTAGGGTTCAAGTTCTTTGTCTGTGTTTCCTGGAGAGCTGTATGAAGATGACTGTCCTGTGCCTCAGGAGGTGTGCATCTCATCAGCGGAGTTTATGGAACTATGAAGGACTGTTGCTGTCAGCCTGCTATGCTTGTTCTCTCTGGATCTGCAGGACCAATTTGCAGATGGGAGGTCAATCATTCCCCTCAGAAATTGATCAGCTCTCTTCAGAAATTCTGACCCTGCTTTCTAGTCCCTTGCTATCCCTAAAGGATATCCCTTGGCCGCTTCTGGCCCTAGCAGGCACAGGAGATTTACATTAGAAGTCCTCTACACTAAAAGTTTAAAGGAAACTGACAACGTACTACTCCTGAATATATTGGAGGTAGTTTTCCAGCATTCCACTACTCTTGGAAGTTTTACTCTAATATTCTCCAGGTTTATGAAACCCAGGTGATAGTAAGACGGAAATAAAAACCTGCTTTCCTTTGTAATGCAGTACACTGTGCAAACCTCTCTCACATCCTTGAAGAAACTTTTCACTCCATAGCTTGAGCCTCAGGTGTGATATGCAGTTCTTTGTTTATAGCTGACCAAAAGGTTCAGCTGATGCAGCCTCTTATGTGGCACTGTCCAGCTTTGGAAGCAGTGTATCTACAGATGTAAATTTTTAGCAATTCAATCCCTCAGTTCAGCCATCTTTATTGCTTGAAGGGTTGAAAGATCTTTCATCCCAGCCTTTCATGGGAACAGGACCCCAGAAGAGACTACCTAGTACCCTGTCCAATCACATCTTGTGGTGATTGATTGCTCTCAGTGTGAGAAATGTCTGTTATACAAAGATTGTCAGGACTTCTTAGAGAGAGTGGCCTTGCATCAATGTCAGCCACTTCCCTTAATATTCTAGAGTGGATTTCTTAGCCCATGGATTTCTGTGGGCTGAGCCCTTGCAAGAGGCTGCAGACCAGCTGTTCACCTACTGGTGGTTTGACACATGCATTGTTGTAGATACTTGACCCAGTGCGCTGCGGTCCAGCTATGCTGGTAAAGATGGAAGTAAAGAAGATATTGAGAATCTCTGCCTGTCAGCATGACTAGTGAGTAGTTTCCCTGCCTAGCTAGGTAATGGCTCGGTATCTTCACTGTGCTTCTGCTTACTACTCACATATCTGTAGAAACCTTTCTTATTATCGACATCTTCGGCCAATTTTAGTTCTGTCTGAGCCTTAGCATTCCTGACCACATCTCTGCATGCCCTAGCAAGGTTTTTGCAGTCCTTGATGGGTATTTGGCTGCCTTTCCATAGTTAGTATGTGTCTTTTTTTTTTTTTTTATTAGAACACTGTTCTGGAGGGGATGCCCTCAGAATCTGATTTTCTCTGGATTCCTGTCCTTGTTTCCTCTTTGTGTCCTAGTCTATATAAATGCAAGTTAACCTTATTTACACATGGACTGGAACTACCATGGACTGCTTGGTCAAGACTACGTGCTTAGGATGTGTTAACTCATTAGCACAGAAACCTTGGTCATGTTTCACATCAGGTTGTTTAAATTCAGGTGTTTTTATATTGTGAGGGCCAAAAACCCCCTGCGTTTTATGATCTTGGATACCTCTGACATTTGGACTTCTAAAGAGCCAAAGTGCATACAGACCACACATAGCAAACAGCTCTGGCTCCTGGTAAGTGACCTTTTACCCCGAATGTTTTACATTTTTATGATAATAAATTTTCAAGGTTGATGTAAATGTGGAGTGCAGCTAATCTATGCTGCCTGCAAAGTAGTCTGTTTTGTCTTTGTGATGATCAAAGAGATGCATCCCATACAGGAGGTTGTTGTTTCAGTGTTACTCACTTTGCTCAGCAAGATCTTCATTAATTATTTCAAATTATTTCATTAATCATTCTTAAACTATAAATTCATCCTTTTGATAAGGAATGTGGCGTAATGGGGTTTTCTCGGGAATGGGAGCTTTAAAACAGGTAAACACAGGAATCAACATGGTTTTTCCTTATTCATCCATGTTAACCATTACAGTCATCTAAGAGCAATGCAACAGCTCATGGAAAAACCAAACCACGAAGTTCTGATTTTGTTGTTTTGGTTACTTTAAGATAACTGCTTCTAAGTTAAATGAAATATATCAAGTTACCTTCAACCAAGACCCTTAGTATTTCTAACAGTTATTTTTTATGATTACATGATCTCACGTTACCAGCTGTGTGATTTATTGTCATTTATAGTCTTGTGAATGAATATTCCTTGGTACTGAATGACAGATAGGCTAATATTACTGGATTCTATCAGTACCACTCTCAATACAATAACAAAAATGTGAGTACTGAAACTTAGTCCACCATGGATGTTTAAATATTTCATTGTTTCTGTGATTTCTTTTCAACTTTAAATTACTTGTCAACTTTTTGATCTTTACAAGCCTTGACAGTTTTCAGAGCCAGTCAGGATTTAACCAAATTGTGGCATTTACCAACCAAAAACTCTTTGCCAATGAAAAGTTAAGTTTCAACAGCTTTAGAGTTTTCAATGTTGAGAGCAAGAAAAATCATTTTAATATAAATCATGTGAAAGGAAAAACAATTTTATACATTTTAGAGTCCTATAATTTAAAGATGATAGTACTGTTACATAAAAAGCTTACTAGTTCAGATATTTTTCATGAAACTATGTTGCACACATGTATGTGGGTTTAGGTTGCTTGTTTCATACTGGTAAAGTTCCTAGTGCAAATAATTGTTATGTTTTAAACTTTTTTCAAGAGTACCTTCATTGCAGTACCTTCCGTAGTTACAAACCTATCTGTCCATACATTTATTCTTGTTGTGTGATCTTCAGGGTCAGTGAAAGTTAGTCTGTTGTTTTTGAAACAGGTCCTGTTCATTTTGTTCTGCCTTTGTGGTTTGCTAGTACATCACTTGCAGTGTAAGCAATAGTGTCACTGTAGTTGTCTTGCTGTTGTGTAAAAAAAATCACTTTAAATGTCTTGAAACCTGGCTAAATTGGAAAACTCTATTTTGGATGTATTTTTAAAAATAAACTGTAACTTTCTATTATAGAAAATAATTGCAATATCCTATTACTTCATTAGTGTTTTATACGGATTGTCGTATGAACCTAGAACACTGTATATGATTACAGATAGTTTTTGAATCTTTCACATTTTTATTACACAGTAGTGTTCTCAGTTATATTGTGTCTCTGGGATTTGTGGTAGCCACAATATCTTGCTGTTTGCAATATCTTTGTTGCAATTAACCCTCTGTTTCCATGCTTACTACTTTCTGGCCTGTGCATTTGACAATTAATAATTTATTGTAAAATTTATTTTACTAGTGTTTTGGTTTTTAAAATGCTGTATGGAAATATGTATTGTAATGAACCTCAATCATGGATCTTCATGTCATATGATGCAATAATGGATATTTGGAAATTATTATTTGATTCATTACGGATCAGTTTTAGGTTGAAAGTTACAGTATGGTTGAACAAAGCGTTTTTTCTTTTGAAAGAAACAGACTTCAAATGTACAAGTAAACTTATCTCAATTTTAAATACTACTGGATAAATAATGAATTTATTAATGTTTAAAATTGTGAAATCAGCACAAGTTCTGGTCTATTTTGGAATTGATTTCTCAGTAATAATTTAAAAAGTAAGGTTTTTAGTTGTCGTCTTCTGTTATAAATGGATGTGGCATTTGCTTGGATGTGCAGATAACCCAGAACGTTATCCCAAATGAGAAACTAATTGCCATTCTTTCCATGTTTAAATTCTGAAATGTTTTTATCATGAAGTAAATTTATTACCCACTGACACACTGCAGAGAAAATGTAAGGTGCATTGGTAAAAGATAAAGTTTGGATAATGCAATGAGTTTACTACTTATGACAGCTGGAAATAAGCATTTAGAGTCTTTTTCCCAAGAAATTTTACTCCAGGCTCCATCTTGCCTCTTTTTTGAAAACTTAACCTTTCTTGGAACTTATAATCAGAGAATGGTTTGAGTTGGAGGAATCTTAAATATGTGGGTCCAACCCCTGCCATAGGCAGGGACACCTCCCACTAGACCAGGTTGCTCAAAGCCCCATCCAGCCTGGCTTTGAACACTTCCAGGGATGGGGCATCCACAACTTCCCTGGACAGCCTGTTCCAGTGCCCACTACCCTTATCATATAGAATTTCATAGACTCATAGAATTAAGGTTGGAAAAGACCTCTAGGATCATTGAGTCCAACTGTTTCATCATTGTGTCTAATGTAAATCTGCCCTCTTGCAGTTTCAAACCATTACCCCTCGTCCTGTCACTACAGGCCCTGATGTCTTTCTCCATCTTTCTTGTAGGCCTCATTTAATTATTAAAAGGCCACTAGAAGCTCTTCTCAGAGCCTTGTCTAGGCTGAACAACCCCAACTCTGTCTTCATAGGAGAGGGGCTTAAGCCTTCTGACCATTTTTGTGGCCCTCCTCTGGATCCACTAACTTCTACAGGGCCCTGTTCCCCAGTCAGTCTGCAAATGAAATACTCTTTCTTCTGCTAGTAACTTCCCGCAGCCTTTTGGCCACCTCTGCGGCATTTGTCTTTTGCTGTCAACAAACATCCCTAGCACCCGGTCTTGCCTTACCTGACACCTCTGTCAAATAACTCCAAAGAACATTTCTATTTCATCATAGGAATCCATCTATGATGAACTGCTTTGTTTTTCTTCTCATGTGTACCATGTCTTGTGTTAATACATGCTGTGGACAGCCCTACCCTCACTCTGATATACGATAGCTAATACAGAATGCAATTTTCTCTTAAGTGAATCTTCATGAGAAGTCAGGGTTGTGCATTTAGCTTGAATGTGAAAAACAACTGTGCCCTCAGAGGCACTGTGTTGCAGGTGAAAGCAAGTCATTTGGACTGCTGGAGCATCCCCATCTTCAAGTATCAACATCTGGGTGCTTAAGGTTTTTTGTTGCTGTTGATACTGGTTGAACAAATGCATTTCCTTTTTTTTTTTTAATAACTGGATCTTGTAGTAATGCTCTTCCAAATACATTTTAAGTTAACTCTGCTTGGATTAAGGGGAGGTGGTGGGGTGCCGATAAGGAGACAGGAATATTTGTGTTCTGTGTGAAATGGAGGGGAAAAGGGATAGCACAGAAGTGATGTTATGGGAATGCTTTTAACCAAACTTCTGTGGTGGACTTGCCTGTGACAACAGAGAAACCAGATGGAACTCCTCCGCCATGGGCTCTTCTGAGTTAATACAGTGTATTTCATTCAGCAGACCTGTCTGCTGGACATCCAGAGAACCAAACTGCCATGCTCTGAACCGCCTGGCAATACCAACTCCCCAGGCAAGAAAGTTGGCTGGCAAGAGATGTGCGAGCAGCCAACTCTGTGGCTTTGGTCCTTTGCAGACCTGCATTCTAATCCCTTCCAAGAAGTTGTTTATGAGGTGTCTGAGCTCCTTTATGATGACTTCAGTTCTCCTTCATCCTGGGGAGCAAACTGAACAGCCACGCAGTTTGGCTAATGAAGGCTACCTGAGAAATAACTCCAAAAGGAAATTTTCTTTCACTGTAACCAGGAGAATTTTGCCACTGGAAAATCAAAGATGAAGGTAGAGTTACTGCTGGAGAAATAACACAGACACTTCCCACAAAGGTGTTTTCAGAAAGTGCCAGTAAATTTACTATTCTAGAGGTTTTGAGACCAAAACTGTTCTCACAGTTTACCTACTCAGATGTTTTTGAAAATGATGAAGTATGTACTTTTTTGGTAACATTTCATTTAGTTCCCGGCTATGAATTTATCTTCTAACTTTTTCAATTAATGGAACCCAAGTGACAAAAGCTTCTTTCACTGTGACTTTGGGACATATATATGGATGATAGGACTAAAAAAATGTTTTAGTGAAAGCATTAGAGATTTCACTGTTTAGACTAAAGTGAGAGACACTATGACTAGAGACTGGATTAGATTATTGGACGCTGTGGAGATTTGTGTTGTGGATTGGACTTTGCTTGTGGAATTTCGCAGTTTTAGAAGGATGGGGCAGGAATAAGAGCATAGTATGCTCTTATTTGTTAGTCTTTCTTCTGTTGGATTTTCTTCTTAGTTTAATTAAGAAAAGGATTTCCATTTATTGTTGCAATGTATGTTCCACAGTTGTGCCCCACTGCAGAGTAAGTTTACATGACTTTCCATACTACGAACAGAGGAAGTGGCAGTGGAATAGGCAAATGTAATAAGAGTTCTTCTAAGGTAAAATGTAAACACCAAATTATTCTGTAGATCAGTTGACTTTTGCACTTTCTGAGAGTATATGAACTTAAGTTTTTCAAGATCAATTGTGCAACTGAATAAAGCTCTTTAAAGGAAAAACTAAACTATGTAGGATTCAGTGAGATGATTGTGTGCTAATAAAATGAAGGGAAGTTACGACTCATCCTTTGAGTCATCCAGGAAATGGATTTGTTTACTTTCCAAAAATATGTTGTTTGTTATGCTTTATTAGGAAAGAAGCCAGTTACTTGTGTTCAGACTTGAGAAGGGGTTTTTCAGGCTTGAAAGAGAGTTCTAATTTTGTGACATGTACTTGAACTAGAGGAGAAAAACAAGGCAGCATTAAGTATCTTCAGCAAGAATTTTTGAGGCAGTGAGGTTCCATGTGCTAATTTTGGGGTAAAAAAGCAACATCTAATAAGAGTCTTAAATTTAAAAGCCCCTGGAATTCAATATTTCTTATAGGTGCATGAGTTTGACAAGCACCTTGAGTGACAAGACAGCATTTCAAAGATGTCCCAGTAAATCCTTAGGAAGACGTATTTGCATTCCACTGTATTCAACTGTGACATCTGCACCAAGTTCAGGGAGACTTTTTGAACACAATAGTTCTCTTTTTCATGCACAATGGTGCATTAACAGAAGCAGTTTAAGTAGATGTGATGGGACTTCAGCAGTAATGAGACAATGAAATTCTTAGTGGAGATCTTGACTAAAGTAATGGAGAAAATTGTACAAAAATATTTAAAATGCAATTCAAAGAAGATGCTGTAAAATGTTCCTGCTACTAAGTGAGTATTCCCCATAAAATCTTCTGTAGCATCAAAGTCACATTAAGAAATTGATCTATTCTTCCAGCATTGTGTCACAATGCCTTGTCCTCCACAGTGCTCTAAGAACCATGGTGCCACATGGATCAGTGAAGTGGTACAGGTAATTTTAACTCTTGGGCAGGAAAACTCACAACAAACAACTATATTATCTCACTGCCAGCAGAGAAAATGCTCATGGAATTATACTCACAGTCAGTGAAAATTATCCCAGTTACATTAATCAGGAATAGGCTTAGAAACTGGCATAAGCATTGAACCTATACAATGTTTCCAAAGTTGGCTTCTTAATCTAAACTACACTTCTTTCGTATTTTACACTCTATCAGTAGTTTATCTCAAAATAATGGTTTCTGTGGAGGAAGTAAGGAACAATGAATTCTGACTGTAAATGTTTCTCCCTCTTTTTATGCCTGCTAATGTACACTTATCTGACCAAATTTTATTATACTTTAATTTTTTTCCAAGGCTTTGGACTGTGAAAATGCAAATAACCTGCCATGAGTATACGGAAGCTTAAGACTTGTCGCAAAGAGAGGCTGTCATTTGAGCACAGAGCACAGAATCAGCAGGGCCTATGTTTTGTATTTGAAAACAAAACCACTTGTATTAAAATTAAAAAAAAATTGAGTGGAAACTCAGACCACTAGACTTCACATTGAAATGGGTATATTTCCATATTGTGCACTTGGCTGACACAGGTTTTTCCCAGTCTCATTTTCCTTTCCATTTTAGCACTAGCTACTTAATTTTTCACTCCAACTCCTGTTTTGCCCCTTCCCAAAACCCCAGTTCTGATAGTGACAGTGTCCAGCAGCTTGGCCTTTCCAGTTTTACAGCTGGTCTCTGCTCATCAGCTAGCAGCACGGATAATGTGTTTACCAGGTGCTTTTCCAAGTCCTACCTGCTCTGACAAAGTACAATGGATCAATTTTTGCCCAGCCTGTGTAGCAGTAGCCTTGTGCAGGTCAGGGAAATAGTTTCTGCACCTTGCCTGTAGCAAGAGTAGTAAAGTCCTGCCAACATCCACAGCAAGGCAATCAAAACTCTTTCCTCCTGCTGGTGCAGAACCAGGAGAAGGCACTGGGACAAGATGGAGAGGTGGAGTGGACACGTGGGTAAGACAACAGATACACATTCCTTGGCCTGCCAGGGCTGGGAAAAGCCAGGAGACACAAGACTGTTGAACTCTCCTCCGACCATCACCCGCAGTCACCTGCCCTGCCCCCGGATTCTTGACCCGGGCACTCCTGGACTCCTTACTGCCAAGTCTGGGTAACTTTTCTCACCACAGATCTTGCGAGCTGCGTGAAATAAGGCATTGTCAGTAGACACTTCTATTATAAAGAGGCTTTTCTCCATCCTGAAGTTCTTTGTATCTTGCTGACCTTCACTGTAAGCAGTAGGCAACTGTTCTGTGAATCCCGCCCGTGCAGGCTGGGAGCCAAATGGCGGCGTCCCCACCAGCAGATCCCTTTCAGCGGCCGTGAGGAAGGCCCGACGGGGATCTCGCTGCTGGTTCCGCTTCCGGGCGCTCGCTGTCACCGCGGGCGCCGGNTCCGCCCCGCCGAGGGCAGCGGCCCCGGCCGGTGGGCAGTGGGTGGTGTGCTCGGAGCGGTCCCCAGGAAGGGTCCGCGTTGTTTCCTCGAGGCACCGCGGAGCGTTCCTGCGTGCCGAGCTGTCGGTGTTGTCCGGGCGCTTGTCCTGGTGTGCAGTCCCGGTCCGCAGTCCTGTTGCCACAGCCGTGGCTCTGCTGCACTCAGTGCTACCGTGTACGCCGTCGTGCTCTTTGCTCTGGGTCACCTCAGTCTGGCAGTGGCTTTCTTGAACTGTACAAATCTGAAAGCCATGTATCTGCTGAAATCCCGTGGTGTAAAGCAAGAGAATTACTTCATTTGCCTTACTGGCTCTATTTCTTCTAATTCGCTTCAAACTGCAGATCATAACTGCTCTTTGGCAATGGACTGTCACCACTGACCTATGCTCAGCTTTGGATGCCCTCCAGCCCCAGTGGCATTTAGTGCAAAATAAGTTGTAGCCTTTGTTTCTAGTCATGTCTGAGTGCTTTCTTTCCCAGCTACAGAACCTTGCCCTTGTTCACATTAAACTTACTCCTGTTGTTTTCCCTCACTCACATCTCTTTCTCGTGACGAGTATTTTGAATTGTGGTACAGCATGCTTGAAGCTGCTCCCAAATAGGAGCTGCAGGTTTACGAAAGTACTCTTTTATTTTCATTCAGATCCTTGATGAAATATAGGGTGGAAGTCTAAATAGTACATGATCCAAGTTCGGCAGTGTCAGTAACCTGTGTTATCTTTATAGTTAGTCCTGGAAAAATATTAGGATGTATCCAGTAAATGTTTTAGGCCTGACCACATACTAAAAAACCTTTTTTTAATCAATATTGGGAAATCAGGAAGATGGGATAGGGGTGATTTGCAAATATAAAATTCCCTGCTATATATTAAGGGCCTTCTTATCTTGGAACAAACAAGTCATGCTTTCTGAGCCATCTTGAAGGTCTTCCCCCCACACATACACATCATAATGGCCCTTTTTCTGTTATTTCTTGCAGCTTAAATTGATCTGTTTGGAAGAGTTACACATAACATTTACACAGCTGCTGACCAGGCCTCATCAGTATTTTCATACAGTGGCTTTAGTCTCTGTTGAGCAGTAAGACAATACATGGCTTCCTTGGCTAGTGCTTTGCTGTGATTATAATTAGTATTTTCTGTTACACACCTACACCTCCTCCCTCCTCCAGGTTGTTTCCTCCACTTTGCTTCCCTTCTCAGGCTGTAGCTATTACACTGACAGTTCTCAAGAAGAAATAAAGCAGGGGAAACAAAAGTGTGGAAGAGTTTGAGTATTAGGTGTCATCAGAGTGCCTCTTCCTAAGCACAGAGAAATGAATGTCTCCTCAGAGATCTTTTGTGAGTCTAAGCTCACAGGCTTTGTTGACACCTTTCTACCACAGAAAAAGAGGACAGGCAAAACTGGAGTCAGCGCTGTCCTTTTTTTCCTTCAGAAGACTGAAGTTAGGTGTAATAGGTGGGGAATCACACCCTATCCTCATAACCACACCAACCACAAACAGCTGCTGCCTCCTGCTCACCTTTCAAGCCATTAAATCATCCATCCCAGCTCAAGGAATAGGCTTGATGTTTCAAGGAAGAGTTATCCAGGTGTTCTTTCTTGCAACAGTTGATTTTAGGAAGTAATCACTGGTAACTGGAAAAAAAAAAAAATTTACACAAGTCAGGAGACTCTCTGAGTTTCCCTTCTTTTCCATATATATTTTCCACTGAGGCAGCTGCAGAAGATTTATATGCTATACAGTCAAATTATTAAGAGCCTCTGTGGCTGGAAACATTCTCCTTACTTAAAATTTAATTGAATTGAATTTTGAAATTGGCTGGAAAATATTCTTGAGAAGCCATAAATAACTCTTAGTGTCTGATGTTGGTATTCAGGGCATGAAGTCATGAGAAGGGCATANCAAGATGGCAGAGTACGTGCAGGTGCTCAAGCGGGCTCTGAAACACATCGGCGGCCACGGCGGCGCCCGCGGCGCCATCCTGCAGCTGCTCAGGTAAGGCGGCCTCCCCGCGGCGGCCCCGCCGCCCCGCGGGGTCACCTTGAGGGGGGCCGGGCCGGCCGGGCGGTGCGCGGCGCCG
>WBMY01007775.1:648861-683300 GCA_013397315.1 Donacobius atricapilla
GCCTTACTGGCTCTATTTCTTCTAATTCGCTTCAAACTGCAGATCATAACTGCTCTTTGGCAATGGACTGTCACCACTGACCTATGCTCAGCTTTGGATGCCCTCCAGCCCCAGTGGCATTTAGTGCAAAATAAGTTGTAGCCTTTGTTTCTAGTCATGTCTGAGTGCTTTCTTTCCCAGCTACAGAACCTTGCCCTTGTTCACATTAAACTTACTCCTGTTGTTTTCCCTCACTCACATCTCTTTCTCGTGACGAGTATTTTGAATTGTGGTACAGCATGCTTGAAGCTGCTCCCAAATAGGAGCTGCAGGTTTACGAAAGTACTCTTTTATTTTCATTCAGATCCTTGATGAAATATAGGGTGGAAGTCTAAATAGTACATGATCCAAGTTCGGCAGTGTCAGTAACCTGTGTTATCTTTATAGTTAGTCCTGGAAAAATATTAGGATGTATCCAGTAAATGTTTTAGGCCTGACCACATACTAAAAAACCTTTTTTTAATCAATATTGGGAAATCAGGAAGATGGGATAGGGGTGATTTGCAAATATAAAATTCCCTGCTATATATTAAGGGCCTTCTTATCTTGGAACAAACAAGTCATGCTTTCTGAGCCATCTTGAAGGTCTTCCCCCCACACATACACATCATAATGGCCCTTTTTCTGTTATTTCTTGCAGCTTAAATTGATCTGTTTGGAAGAGTTACACATAACATTTACACAGCTGCTGACCAGGCCTCATCAGTATTTTCATACAGTGGCTTTAGTCTCTGTTGAGCAGTAAGACAATACATGGCTTCCTTGGCTAGTGCTTTGCTGTGATTATAATTAGTATTTTCTGTTACACACCTACACCTCCTCCCTCCTCCAGGTTGTTTCCTCCACTTTGCTTCCCTTCTCAGGCTGTAGCTATTACACTGACAGTTCTCAAGAAGAAATAAAGCAGGGGAAACAAAAGTGTGGAAGAGTTTGAGTATTAGGTGTCATCAGAGTGCCTCTTCCTAAGCACAGAGAAATGAATGTCTCCTCAGAGATCTTTTGTGAGTCTAAGCTCACAGGCTTTGTTGACACCTTTCTACCACAGAAAAAGAGGACAGGCAAAACTGGAGTCAGCGCTGTCCTTTTTTTCCTTCAGAAGACTGAAGTTAGGTGTAATAGGTGGGGAATCACACCCTATCCTCATAACCACACCAACCACAAACAGCTGCTGCCTCCTGCTCACCTTTCAAGCCATTAAATCATCCATCCCAGCTCAAGGAATAGGCTTGATGTTTCAAGGAAGAGNATGCAGGTGTGCTTTCTGTCAACAGTGGATTTTAGAAAGTAATCACTGGTAACTGGAAAAAAAAAAAAATTTACACAAGTCAGGAGACTCTCTGAGTTTCCCTTCTTTTCCATATATATTTTCCACTGAGGCAGCTGCAGAAGATTTATATGCTATACAGTCAAATTATTAAGAGCCTCTGTGGCTGGAAACATTCTCCTTACTTAAAATTTAATTGAATTGAATTTTGAAATTGGCTGGAAAATATTCTTGAGAAGCCATAAATAACTCTTAGTGTCTGATGTTGGTATTCAGGGCATGAAGTCATGAGAAGGGCATAAGAACACTTACAAGAAAGGGAGGGGAAAAGGGAAGGGAGAGCAGCAGTGGAATCGCTCTTCTTTTTCTGAAGCTGGGAACTCAGGCTCAAGCCAGAGATCTTTGAATGTTTCTTTGACAGAGGAGAGATGTGTCAGAGAATTTCTCTGCCTGCCCCCACAGAGGTTTAAAATGAGTACCTGCTGGAATGATCGTCACTCTCACGCACCCTGGGAGAAGAGACAACAAAAAAACTTCATCTGAGCACATTCCTCCTCTCACTTGGGATTGAGTTGGGAGTGCGCATAGTACTACAAACAACTAAAACTTTTGAGAGGAAACTTTCCTCTATCTAGTTCTGCCTGGGATGAATGTCTGTAAAAAGAAAAGCGAAGTTGCAGATATAGAGGGAGAAGATCACTTCGGTTAATTTTAAGGTTTTATCACTAGGATGTAAATCATAGGCTTAGTTTAATAATTGGTTTCTACAATCATGTTAAAATGTGTTCTGTATAAAGAGCTGGAGCTTGTATATACCTTATCTGGGGCAGTGTAAGTCCCACAGAGTTGCAGGGTGAGTGCATGGATCTTTCACGGTTATACAAAAGCAAGAAAGTAACAATTGTAGTTTAGGGTCTGGTGTGTATTTCCTTGGCACGCAGCTGCAGTGGCCTGAAATATTACTGTTCTTTTCTTAGAGGTTACCCACACAGACACGTGAGGTCTTTTGTGCTTCTTCAATGCTGACCACTTCCAACGGCAATTCAGGCTGAAATAGTAGCTAATAAGGATGAGAAGGATGGTGACATGAACTACTAACTGGATTGACTTGTGCCTCTGGGACGCCCTCAGTATTTAAGGTTTTGTGGGTGTTAAATTGTTACATTTTAGAGTTGCTTTATCTTCTACTATAATGAGCTTTTAAATAAGTAAAAGCCCCCAAACCTTCTGGTATGGCATTTATCAACCTGTCAGTGGGGTACACATTAGTTGCAGGAATGATGATTGTTTTGCAATCCATAAGCTTAAATAGTTTTTTAAAAATGTCTTTGCATACATGTATACAGATTTTTACTAACCCTTAAGAAACCTCTGTCCCAATTTCAATTCTGAGAGGACACCAACTGAAACTGTTGTTTTGATAATTCACAGGGTCAATGATTTGAAGACTGGTAATCTGATAGGAATTGACAAATATGGAAACAAATACTACGAAGACAGAAGAAACTTCTTTGGTACGTGTGCTGATGTGGACACCCCTCAAGCAACTGTGCAGCTCCCAGATAGCTTGTGTGCTTTCTGCTAGTGAAATACAACTTGCTGCCTGCCTGACTTCCCTGCTTGTCTTGTGTGCATCTTAGACTTAGCAAAATCCTTTGACAGCTTCTGTTTCTCTGTTGCATTCCTCAACTCACTTGCAAACACAGTCAATCTGAAACAATGAATATGGGATAAATATAAGGCAGTCATGTGGTCTCTGTGTAGCTAAAGCTAGATGATTATGTGATTGAGAGTTGGATTTGGTCCTTGACCTAAAGGCTGGTAGTTTAACAGGTGGGGAAAGAAGGAGAACTACATTTAAGACTGCCTCACAGCTTTACTCACTTGTATGATCACATCAGGGCAAAGAGCACAGGTTAGCTTAAACTTTCTATTCCCTTTAGTAATGGGATTGTAAATCAAGCTTCTAGAGTACTGGAAAAGGCAGCACCTAAAGCAGCACAGGTGACACATAAGCAATTGACTCGCTGGTCAGGCCAGGCTAACTGCTGACCGTAGGTTAACTTGGAGTGTAACCAGGGAAAGCACTTGCTGGTTAACATTGCTTGGTAGTTTTGTGTAGCTAAAATTTCGTTTAGTCTTAGGTTATAAGTGGCAATGTGCTTTTGGAAAAGACTCCTCATAACAGAGCCAAAAAACCCCAAACCTCTTTCTCTGCCTGAAAATTTTATAGGTTCCTATTCCCATTTTTTTATACAATAGCCAATATTTGCTACCTTGTGAGAGTGTTAGTTCAGTCATCTAAAACTACAGTAACAGTGTAAATAGGAGACTTGGAAAAATAAAGGCTGTGCTGGCTTAAAAACAAGTGTCCATTGTGGTAGGTACTATCACTCAAAATGTTTTTCCTTGGTTTCCCTGAAGTCTCTCCTTTATAAGAAAATAATTTTTCTTTTTTGAGCTAATATGATAATTCTGTTTGTTTACTTAAGGTCGGCACAGATGGGTTGTATATACTGAAGAAATGAATGGCAAAAATACCTTTTGGGAAGTTGATGGAAGCATGGTGCCCCCTGAATGGTAAACTATTTAGCTTAATGATGTGGACAGACACCAACTGTGTAATTGCTTTATATTTTCTTACATTACAAAGCAGAATGTTAAAAAAAGTTTATGTGATCGTAGCTGTCTTGTCTATGACCAGAAGATTTCAGACTTGTCAGTTCTAATGTTGGACTGCATTCATGTTTATTGCTCGCTGTCCTGGCAGAGGCATTCAGTGCTTTTTGGATTGAGAAAAGCATTTTGCCAGCCAGATTGAGCAGGTCAAGACAGTCTTCTAATTTTATTTATTACTTGTTATTCCCTGTTAATGGTTTGGCAAAGTCCTGGGCCACCAGAAGTAAAATATTTGTTGCTGCCATCATAAGCAAGAACCTAAGGAACATATGGCAGTGCTGGAACCACATTCCTTAACCCACAGCCACTAACAGCATAATTCTTTCAATTTATATACATTAATGTGGTAGTAAATATTGACGTGCCAGAATGCTCCATATGTTGACTGCTACTTGACTGTAATTTTTATTGAGGTTTTATTTTCTGTTCATGCATTTCAATAATAATTCTGTACAGCCTTAAGTTCCAGCAGGTCTCTGGCCACTGCTGTTGACCCTTTTTTTGTTTTCCCAGAAGACTCACACCATGTAAAGTAACAGTGTATAGGAGTAAAAACAATCCCTATGCAATTCTTAAGGAACAGGAGTAGCACTGCAGCCACAAAGCAGCAAAAGGTGACATCAAGAGAAGTGTTTGGTTAGACTGATCTAACACTGTTTTTTATTACTCCTGTGACAAATGTTCTGTGCCAAAGCTGGGATTGATTATAAAATCTCCTAAACTGTGGCTCTCACTGGAACATTTGAACAATGTGTGCGTAGACTCTCTAGGTGGTCAGTTTTGTTTCAAGTTCTCCCAGCCTTACATTATGTTTAATGTGGTTAATGCTTTTTTTTGTCTTATTTGGTAAGAACTGAATGGCACTGCTTTTGGAAGTGACATTAGAACACCAGGATGTTCATGCCTTACTCTCTGCTTAACTGTTGTCTGGTTTTGGTTGTTACCCACTATTAGACTGTGCTGGGTTTTAAGATTTTCTTTATTTTGAGGCACAGGCTTTGTTTCACACAGGTTTTGGGTTTTATTTTTTTTCCCTTGCTTGTGTTTGTGAGATATTTGTTGCCTTTTTACAAACCTCAGTAAAGGGTTTCTTCCTGAGAATTAAAGTGATGTTTCAAGGGTTAAGCATTTCGTTTACTTCACAGAAATGAATGAGGTAGAAAAGCTTACTTTCCTATCAATGTGGAAGAAAATTCCTTTAAAAGAAGTAAAGATTTCCTTATTTTCAATACCGGTGAGTGTAATGACGCGCAAAAGCTCACTGTACAAGCTACTGTCAGTGTACCACTAGAGTAGTTATTTTGGACCCAGAAATTTGTTGAAAATAAACTGCATGAAATTACTTGTATTAACAAAGAGAGTAAATAGCCATAGTATAATAGTATGATACAAGTTTGTCATGATTGGGTCAACTGGAAGGTATTTAAAGTACTGCTGTTAGAGGTGGGTGTGATCTGAATGCTTCTTCTAAATACTGATGTTTTTACTCTGGAATTCAGTTAATTTAGCTCAGCTCAGTAAAGTTTTGTGGGTATGTTGTTGTATCCTCTTCTTGCAGTAAGTTGTGTGCCTTCGGGATTGTAGAATATGAATGATTGTTCAAGTACAATCAAGTGAAGCTCATGTATGATGAACTGGAAAAAAGCATTTTGGTATGTTGAAAAGTTCTGGAAATAACTAAAAAAATCCCTTTACCTTCTCTCAGATACTAGAGGAAAAGAAAAAGCAGCAAGAAAAAATACCTTATACATAATAACATATTGTAATACCAGTTTAGGAGCTACTGAGTATTTTTGGTACTCTGAAATAATTGATGTAATGTCTTTTGACAGCTGATGTACTGAAACTGTACAGTCTAAAGGAAATCAGAGTTTTGACATATGTCTACTCTCCAGGGAACTGAGACTGTTGCTTTTTAAAAATGTTTCCACACTAGAATTTTAGGCTTGTGGTTTATTCTGATTTAGTTGCTGTTTGACTTCTTTTTTACTCTGGGTTTTCTTTTTATTTTTTTGTCTCCAAGATCTAGATGTTGGTATCTGCTCAGTTGGAGACAAGTTAATTAGATTTTTAGAGTTAATACTTGCCTTGAGAATGACTAATATTAATCATCTGGTAATGCTTTACAAGATATTTGGCACAATTTTTTTCCCTACACAGATTAATCTTTTTCACTTTTAGACAGTGAGAGAAACCAAATACTTTTGTTTCTTATTAGTCAGTGTTGTTTGCAGGAACTCCGTTCTTCCATTTTTGAACACACTTATGGGGTGTGCTCTGTGAACATATAAACAATGGAAGTTAAATCCGTTTGTAACAATGCCTGTGGGGACTCTGTTTAGTGCTTTCATGGGTGTCTCCATTGCAGCATCACTAATCCTCGGCCTGTGTGTTTAAGCTATTTGTTGAGTGTATTTCTGGTGTTATGCACTTTCGTTCGCATTTTGGCCAAATCGTCTGAACAAACAAACTTACACTGCTGTAAGTGTACACACTAAGTAAAAATAAATTGCTCTTTCAGTATCATCCTGTGGGGAAAGAGGAGCTGTAATTTGAGAATAGTTCTTCCTTTTGTAGGGACACTTCATTTTGCCAGCACTGTCCTGTGTATTTGTTTAATAGTTTAATCCTCTGACAGGTTGGAATGTAGCACCTCAGACTTAAAGTGCCAACACACTAGAAAATGAAATGGAATGTGCAATTCTCCTGTAAAAATGCTGCTTTTCAAGTTTGCATTCAAGGAAAACAAAAGAGAAAGAGTGAAGAGAAAAGGAAGGGGATTGGGAAGATTTCCATCCTTCTAGTAGCTTCACAATAAATTTTTGGGGTTTATAACTCGATTAAATGCTAATTTGTTGTTTTCCATCTCATTGCTATGGTGTAGTAGCTTGCATGAGAAATTAAAGTTATCTCCCATGTGTAAACAAATAAACACATTTGTTGTCCCTTTTTCCTTCTCTGCCCTATGACCTGAACCCACATCTTCATTTCTCGTCTCATTGCAGCATGGTTAACTTGTGGCAAAAAGTGGATGTTTACAAGTTGGTAAACATGGTGAGCTGACGCAGGCTGTGCCTGAACCTTGCGGATGCACATATGGTAGAGGCTGCTGAGTTTGTGTAGCATCAGTTCTTGTTTGACAGCTTGTACATCACATAATTGGCTCCAGTCCCTTATAGCTTCAGTTTAAAAGCTTACTTGCTTTTAAATATTTGTTAAAACTTTGGAAAAAAATCTACATAGTCTTGAGAGCTTTTGAAGATGCTTTGAAGCTGTTTTTATCCATCTATGCAAGAAGTGCAAAGGCTTTGCCGGCCTCAGTCTGCTTCCTAGTGACTGCTCACGGATTCAGGAAGCTGCTTCAGCCTCTTCAGAGCTGCTTGCATCCTCCTGGTTTTTCTGTGCTCTGTGCAAGTTGATTGCTTCTTTGTAGGTTCTCAGTCATTAATTGCTTTCGAATCCTTTTTTTTTTTCCACAATGGATTTATAGGCAGACTTTGTATAGAAATCTGGCCATCTGCAGGATGTCATATCTTTTTATTCATGCTGTTCAATCTAGTGCATGAAAAGCTTTTCTTGAGCATCTGGGGTTAGAGTCTGAGATACCAGAGCTTCTTTGAGGCAAGTGTCAAGGGGAAAGTCTTCCCAAAACAAAGTTTTCAAGATTTCAAGTGGAAAGTGGGAGCTTTTGTTTGAGAGAACAGACGCTGCAAACCAAAATGCTTTTCTAAGTCACATGTTGTGCTTCTAAGGGGAATCTTTTGTGACCAGGTTATGCCCTGAAACTCCTACGTATAAGCATAATTCATAGTGGATTGATTGTGTAAACAAACTTTTGAAATCTCTTCATGTTTTTCAATACCTGTGACTGTACTGGCATGTCTTGTTCATGAGCAGTTTTATTTTTACTTTCCAGTGAGAAAATGTGATTCAAGGATTGGTTTTGCTGATCTATTTAAATTTGAGCCTGGTTTCATGTTGACGTTATAGAAATCCAGAAAATCTTAAACCCAAAGACATTAATTACTCAAAAATGCTGTAATTTAAAAGACTTTATGGTATTAGTCTTAAAAAGCTGCAAAGCAATAGTTTAAATCACGGGTAAAGCTACTCTTAAATGATATTGTGAAACTTTTCTGATGTTTCCAGGAATGGATGTGTGACAGATACACTTGTAATGACAGAAGTGCCTGACATCATGCAAGCTTGGAACATAGTTGATTTTAGCTGAGCATTAATACAGTTCTAGTGCTGTGCTTGCTCCAGCCTGTCTTTCAGGGCCTTTGTAACTGGATTTCCGTCTGACAAGTTTTTGTCCGTCCTGGTGGTGTGCGTGACTCCTGGGGAGCATGAGGATGATGAGGCGTGATGTCAGGTGCCTAAAGAGGGATTTGTGTGCAGGATCCTTATCCACTGTTACCAGCAGCAACACTAGAACATGTGTGTGTGTTCCAAGTTTCCTGTGCCATGGTTTAACCCCAGGCAGCCACCATGGCCCAGGCAGCCGCTTGTTCACTCCCCCTCCAGTGGGACTGGGGAGAGAACCGGAAAGGAAAAGGCTGGAAAACTCACGGGTTGAGATAAGCACAGTTCAATAGGGAAAGCAAAAGCTGCACACAGGCAAAGCCAAACAAGAATTCATTCACTGCTTCCCATGGGCAGGTGAGTGTTCAGCCATCTCCAGGACACTGGGGCTCCATCGGGCATAATGGTGACTTGGAAGTTAAGTATCAGTCCAAACATCCCCTTCTACCTCCTTCTTCCTCCTACTTTTTATACGGAACATGATGCCATGCCACGTGGTTCAAAATATCCCTTTGGTCAGCTGGGGTCCCCTGTCCTGGCTGTGTCTCCTCCCAACATCCCATACACCCCTAGTCTCCCTGACAGCATGCCAGTACAAAAAGCAGAAAAGGCCTTGGCTCTCTGTAAGCCCTGCTCAGCAATAACAAAAACATTTCTGTATTATCAACCTTGTGTTCAGCACAAATCCAAAACACAGCCCCATACCAGCCAACTGTGAGGAAAATTAACTCTACCCCAGCCAAAACCTGTGCAGTCACATAAGAGTTTAATTCACTTTATTAATATCCTTTGCACATTGCAATAAGAACCTTTTTTTTTTTTTTTTTTAAAGCAAATTAACTCTACCCTGGCCAAAGCCAGGATAAAATGTTACCGTAAGCAGTTTTGAAAAGCTGGGGCTCCTCTGCATTTTGAAATGCAGTCCTTGAGTCAGTAGTGGCAAGATGGACTGTTCTTTTGCCCTTTCTCTCATGCCACAAACTCTGCGTTTCTGTGTCAGCAATGGAGAGCATGTTGGGTGTGAGCACAGGATCCATCCTGTCAGGTTATCTTTTTTGCAGTGTTTCTGCCAACCTTGATGCAGGCTGTCAGGACACGTGATACCTGAGGTGATGTGAAGCACAATAGTACACAGAATTCTTCTGACAGGTGTGAATCAGGCAAGAGAGTTCGCCCAAGGTGAGAGCTTTGTGTGCTGTGGCCTGGGCATTTCAGAGGCTGGTTTAAAACACCAGGGTTAAAATTGAGCAAGACCTGATCCTGCATCATCAGATCACATTGTGATTAGTAGTGCTAAGGGGCCACCTTTTTCCAGATAGAAATCGTTAGCCATTTATCTTTTTTTTTTTTTTCATAAAAGCAGTGCAAAATGTACACTTTGAATGAGACCACATTTACAAAGGAGAGTGGAGACAGGAAGAGCATTATACACGTGTATAACTGCAAACTCCAAAGTAGATAATTTTTCCCACAGGAAGCTGTTCTTTGCCTCTAAACACAGATTTTTCTTCTTCGTTTTAAACAATCTTATGGTTCCGTCTGATTTTATATTCAAGGCAGTTTCCTGTCAGCCCTTAGTCCTACAATGTGGCTTTAGTTTGGGGGTTTTGTTTGGTTTTTTACTTCTAGAAAAAGAAGGCTGACACTTCAAAAAAAAAGTGACATTTTTGGACTAAAGTTATAGCCAGAGTTGTGGGTTTTTTCTTTTTTTTTTCCCTTTTTTTTAAATACACATCAGTCAAGAAGCAATTTGAAAAGATTATCAACCTTCTGTAGACCTCTTTGGATTTAGAATATACCTGTCAGTCTGTTTCTCACCACTTACTATGGTTTCGTTTTGCTGTATAAATGGAATGTGCTGGATTGTTGCTAAGGGCTGAAGATGCAATTTTTAGGTTTTCTAATAGAATTAGAAAAGAGGACTTCATATTTTTAGGTCAAGTCTTTGCAAAAGCTGATTAGCAGAAGTCTCCTTTAATTCTACCTCAGTAAAAAAATACATAAGCTTGCAAAAAATGTCATAACCTCACTTTTGTCATAACTACACACAGGATGAAGTACATGTAAACTGACAGATAATTAAAATGTAATTCATATTTGAAAGTTGCTTCAGGCACTGAAATAGGAAAGGGATGAAATCAATTCAGTTGCTCCCTGCTGCAGTGTTTCAGTAAATTGTTAGGGAGAATGCTTTGCTTGATCATTAATGTTGCTTGCACAGAGGAAAATTGACATTTAGTTCATAGGTAAACGGTAATCACTGGAATCACTTGGTAATTACCCTATTACTTATTGGTATTAATCATTGTGTTGTGCAGTCAGTAAATATTTATGTGCTTGTTTTAGGTATACTTACATTATTAATCTGTATCCCAAATGGCAGCCTCATGTATGCTTTGAAAATGGCATTGAAATTGTTGTGCAGCATAGTCCTCTGGTAATTAAAAACAAAACAGTCTCCATAACCTAACAAAGAAAAAGCCCAGGCAACAAAACTAAACCTTGTGGTTTTGTCATTTGTAGTGCCTGCCTTAACCTGGCTGCCTGGTACAAACAAGTGACAATACACTCTGCCCAAATACTGAACGTACAAAGGAACAGGAAATTGGAATTTAGGTGGGCTTTCAATTGCTTGGCAGTGGAACTGTTACTTGTCAGTTATGCTTGTGAAACTAATTAAATCAATATCCTGTAGTCTCGAAGTCACACTTTTTAAATTAAAATTATTTTTTTCCCTTCTCAGAATAAATACTTAGTGTCTCTTCAGAGGAGGACCCTTGGGAGTCAGGAGATAGGCTTGGTAGACATCATGTGATGTTCCTTAATAACAATATGTCTTTTTCCTCTTAAGGCATCGCTGGCTGCACTCAATGACGGATGACCCTCCAACTACTCATCCACCAGTTGCTCGTAAATTTATCTGGGAGAACCATAAATTCAATGTGAGTGGCACTTCTGAGCAGTATGTGCCTTACTCTACTACTCGCAAGAAGATACATGAGTGGATCCCACCTAAAACAGCCAGCGAGTAACAACAGCAACAATATGACTTGTCTTAGCTTGGGCTTTCAGTGTAAATTGTATTTTCACTGGTTTTGTCCAGAATAAAAACCTCCTATAGCAACTGTAGTTTAGTTTATTGAATTGGGGGCAGGGAAACAAGTGAGAAAATTTTGGGAATAGGACAGAATACCTGACATCAAGATACTGTGCTTTTTCTCATATTGTCTGTGTCCTGTCTTCACATAAGCAGCTCTCAAACTCTTTTTAGCGTGTTAATCATTGCCGTGATAGTTACTCCTCATATTTGTGTTATTCAGCAGAATACATATACGCATTTGAAATGCAGATTTCTCATCTTTAACATTATCCTTCTGTCCCTTCATGGCAGATAATGCACTCTTCACATACTATTTTGGGAAGCCATCTCTTTAAATTTTTATAAGACAAGTTAGACTAGTTCGACCAGTCACGATTATAGTTCACACTTCATTCATAAAGTGTTCATAAGTATATGCATGAGTATGCAAAAAGCATTGCTGTATTCCAATGTGGGATGAAACATAACATAAAACTTGTAAGGCTACATTAATCAAATGACATCTCACCCATAAGGGAACTCGGCCAAAAGAAGAGGGCCCTCTGTCACAAAAATCTCTTTTGCTGTGCAGGTTCATTACAAGATGTTCTCATAAAGGTTTGAGATGGACTGTTTGCTCTCTTGTAGCAAGATTTTTAAAGGTCTTTGGAAGTTCAATAGTGCACACCTTAGGAGGTAGAGAAGTAAAATACGCCAGAATCCAGTTTCAAAAATGTGAAGCTGGCAAGTTCCTGTTTGAAAGAGAGTTGGTATGGGCTGTAGCTTTTTTTTGTATCTTGCTAATCGGTGACTTTTATTCCAGTCTGCTTATGTGTTTTAGCAAAGCTCTCCACAAAGCTTCCTGTACCTGATGCCCTACTCTGTCGAAAATTGATGGGGGGGTGTGTTGCCCTGATTTTTTCAGCCTTCTCTTCTGTTTCACAGTTTAATGGTTTGGGTTCTTACTCACGCTCTGGTCTGTAAATGTTTATCATAACTTCAAAGTAGTTTTCATTCTTTGTCTTAGAGATATGGACAGCTGATGGACCGTTGTCATGACCAATGGGATGGGGAGAGGTGTCAACCTTCATGGGTTGAGAAAGATGGGAAGAGTGCTTGCCAGTTACCATCAAGAGCAAAAGAGACTTAAATTTATTGCCAATTAAAATTGCATTGTGAGAAACAGAGTCAAAAACTGTAAAACACCACCCTCCCTTCCCACTACTTCACACCTTCACTCCTGACTCCTCTGCCTCAGGGCATGGTGATCAGTCCATAACAGCTGTTGTGGGCTCTGCTGTTCCTGCTCCCTGCTTCATCCTGGGCCCTCTTCATGAGCTGCAGTCTTTTGGATAAACCCAGTTTGGATTATTCACTGGCTCAGAGTCCTGTTGGGAAATGGCGGCTTGCTGCTGTTGATTCCTCCTGGGGCTGCCAGGAATCTCAGCTCTGGCACCTGCAGCACCTCCTCACCCTCCTCCTGCTTTCTACTTGGTGTTCAGGTGACTGCTGCCCACTTCTTACCCCCTCATCCTCTGCCTGCACATTATTTTTTGCCCCACCTCAGATCCTTTTTCCCAGAGGTGTCCCCATTTGGCAGCTGGACTGAGCTGTGCCCTGTGGTGCATTGGCTGCATCCAGCACAGGGCAGCCCTGGCCTCTCCCAAACAAGGCTCCTGCAGCCCCCGCTGCCAGCACCTTGGCAATTACACTCAGTGTAATGACTGACAGAAATAGTTGTTAGAGATGACTGAGAAGGGGGTTGGATGTATTACATGTTTGCAATTGCCTGTCAAGAGGGAAAAACCTTTGTTCCCCAAATAACCCCCAGAGTGGTTGCACCACTGACTCTACAGTGGCTGATTTTCCTTTGCATGCCCACCTGACTGGGTTACTTAACCCTCAGTTGATTCCTTCCTTATTAAATCAAATTCTGGATTAATTAATTGTTTAAAGGTGGGGGGTTTAGCTTTAATTTCTTAAAATCAGTTCTAGTCTTTAAATTAGTAGGAAGTAGCACCAACATCTCCTAACCTGTCTAATTAAAAAAAGACAATGCTTAATTTACTTTAAGTCAGCAAAAGCAGTGGGCACAGCTGAAAAGCAATTTGAGCCACACTGAGCAGCATAAGTGAAAAGGATTTGTTTAGCATTTTTATCCTAATAGATTATTTCACCTAAAGAACAAAGTGCCCTGGTGCCAATGGAGAGCTTCATCACTAACACTCATCTATAAAAGCCCTGTGGGCTCAAACTCTAAATTTTTTTCGCGTCTATTTCTCTTTAATGCATTTTCTATAAATTTCATTCTTCTTCTTTCTTTGTTCTGTGGATTTTTGGACTACAACCTAAACACACATCAAGGGGTACATTTGGGAATGAGGTTCTGTACTTAGGGGATAGGCAATAACTCTTCCTACATGTTCCATACCAAAAGAAGAGATCTCAGCTTACTTGTCCTTTTGCTGTGATCTGGAACAGAAATATTGAGGTAGCAAACAGATTTGAACAACATTGTGTTCAGCAATGCTACACGGAAAGAGAAAAAAAATGGACATGTTGTCCTGGCTGGCTGGGCTGAAGCAAGTCTAGGACTCGGTAGCTTGGTTTAGAAAATATCATCAATCCCATTTCTGGAGAGGACAGAAACCTGCGCATCCTGCTTTAACCAGCAGGGACCACAAATGCTGTATTTTGAATGCAAAATTTCAGTTACATCTCTTGTAGCATTGCTCCTCCAAGGTAGATTGCAGGAGGCACATACAGGAAATAAAGCATATGCAGAAGAATCCGTGGTCTTCCACTGGACTTTCTGCAAATGCTTCTGCAATTCAGTCTTTTATCAGCAACCTCATTCAGTTACAGAAGTTCACCTTTGTTCATGACATCTGCCTCAGTATTCTGGTTCAGTTGCTTTCTGGTCTAAATGATATTTTAAATGCCAAGCTGGCCAAGTGTCGCAGCAGTGTCTTCAACCAAGTACTGCAACTGCAGCACTGACAGAAATATTCCCCTTGCACTAAATGTGAGTTTTAAAAGAAACAAATTTCTGATATGGGAACAAGCTCATTAAGAAGATGGGTACCTCTTCCAGGAGCAGCAGAATGCTGAAACCTACTTTTACTTTGAAATTTTGTCTGTACTAGTAGCTTTCTGCATCCCCTGGGTCCTGAGCAGCCCTTTGCTGTAGCTGCCTGCAGGCTTTTGCTGTGCTGCCAGCACGCTCAGCTCAGCCCCTGCGTTGGTACGGTGCCCTTCCCTCCATGGGGTGCTGCGTCCTGCCTCGCTGCTGCCCACAGCCGCACCTCTCTGCCCGCTCAGCTGAAACTGCCCAGGACATGTCTGAGCAGAGAACGATGGTGAAAGGAGCTTCAGGAGACCATCTCATAACCATTCCAGCTACAGCAAGAGATATTTTTGACAGGCAGGGACATGCTAGAGCATTTAAGGATGCTAAAAGGGGAGGGCAGGAGGCCTTGTCACTTCCCGCCCAACTTGTGATGTACTACTGACTCCTGCACACTGTGCCCACCTGGCTCTTTGAGGGCACACTGAGAACATTCACATATTCACCAACTCATATTTCTATGTCATCTAAACTCAGGCTTCAGTTTTTGGATGTTTCCTGCTAAAGTTGGTGTTGGGAAGCAGTCTTGATCGGGAATTACAGGGTAATTATTTTGGATAGAGCTGGCAGTCATCAGCCCTGAAAACGGAAGTGTATGTTTTCCACGGCTGTAATGCATTCAGAGTAAAACCTTTGATTTACTAATTCTGTGGGGCCTATTATTCTGATGGCAGCTGTTGGGGAGAGAGGGAACAGATCCTTGCTTTGCTTAGAGGTTAAAAAACCTGCAAATCTAAAGGCTCTGCTTTCATGTGGTGCTTACAAGGAGTGTACAAAAGTGGTACTTCCAGGTGTGGGCGAAAGTGACAGCCTTTAAATGGCACTCCAGGTTCCTCACGCAAATCCCACAGTAAATGCTGGATTGCACCAAGGGGAAGCCTATCTCAGTGGAAGATATCAGAGCAGCCCATGCCAGTGGGGAGGGGCCCAGCAGGTATTTTTTCCTGGAGACCTGCTGGGCTTTGAACACCACCCTCTGGTTGCCAAGCGGAGCAAGGATCTGATGCCAGAGCTGATGGTGACTTACCTCCAGCATGGAGCCAGGAAGGGGAGTGCTTTGCTGTGTGCACCATTCTCAGCTGCCAGCAGGACCATGCTCAATCTACAGAAGAAATCAGAGCTGCCAGAGACTTCCCTTTGCTGAAGGGCCAAAACTAGGTTTTGGTTTTTCTGGCTATTTCCTTATGATTTTGAATCATGAGTCTTGAACCCATGCAATGTCACTTCACGTGTTGATGAATTTTGCAGATGGTCTTAGTTTGTTCACAGGCAACAAACATGAAGGGCAGAATTGAAACAGGATCTTGAGGGGAAAAAAAGCATGGTTTTCAAAATATATGTATGTAATAATCATCTATGAGAGGGTTTGTTTTTTTGAAAAAGCACTTTAAGACTTAGATTTATACATCTCCTCTCTGCATTTTGCTTAGAGGTTCTGATTGATTTCGTTGGTTTTAAATATTATCAGAGTAAAAAAAAATTAGAACATGAATACATGTACTCCAAGCAAGATCTGTATACACAAATGTGTATGGGTACATAGGTAGCAAAAAAATTTACCACATTTAGCAGCAAGGTTATATTTAGGTGGAAATTTGCATTACAAAGTTTCCAACAAACAATGCTAAACTTTCTTCAAATCAAATTATAAAGATGGGTAATGCAAGTTAAAAACTCATATTCAAATCAAAATTTTTACCTTGTTAATTACAGTCATGAATCTCTTCATTTAAACTGGTTTATCCTGCACCATAAACCAGAAAAGGCAGAAGAGATTCGGCGAGAATCTTTCTTTATGTGCATGAGTGAAAATAAAAGTTACTGGCTAATTTCTGCTTGGGAATTTAGAGCAGGAGCAATGATAACTAGACAGCTTCACAAATTGCTTCTAAAATCAAAATTGGTTTGGAATTTGTTCCCATTAAGAAACATATGCAGAGAACTGAAATTTTAGGAGCCTAGCTTTTTCTTTATGTAAATTACCCCCAAACTACATTATTATCTTAGTGTCATTTAATCTTTGTAACAACAACAGAGTTCAAAATCTATTTAAATGATCTGTAGTATTGTTATCATCACTTAAACAAATCACAGCTCAAAAGACTTTTGTTTTACATTGGTTTATTCTGCTAGAATTCATGTCAATTTCTTTCTCTTTGTCTATGATGTAATTTCTTTCCTATTCCTCTAATGGACTACTCAATTTTTCCCTGTGATATTTAAATATTAGTTTTAGGGCAAGTGGTTGTAGGACTGTTTTATATCCTTCGTAGCCCAAAGGATTTTTAGTTAATGGAATAACAATCTATCAAAACAGCCTGAATGTAACAGATGAAGCCTCACATGGTTGAGCATACAGACGCAGGCCTATTAATAGTTTGTTTTTTGAGCCAGAGAAATCAAGAAAACCGTAGCATGTTTTCATTTGAGGCAGCTGTGTTAGAAAAAAAAGAGGATTTATTTACCTTGGATGTTGGGGAATTCATGGATCTGCTTTACTTTCCAAAGAAAAAAGAGAAATGCTTGAGCCTCAGATACAGCTCACTAGCCTGCAACACAGCAGCAAGATCACTGTTGGCACAAGAAGGACATTTTTGTTATTTGGCATATCTTCACTTGATCTTGAACGTCTTCAGTCTGACCTTCACAACTCGCTGGGACCCAGCCTAGAAGTGCCTTGGTCCACTCAGCACAAAGCCACCCTGAGAAAGAGAAATCTCTGCCTTTGACAGGGGACATCACCTCTGAATCTCAAACTGAGCCTCGTCACCATGAGTCTAAATCAGGTGCCGACTCTCGGCAGTGCTCTTGGCCTTCTGGGTATAGCAAAGCTTAATTTCTGGATGTCTGTACCCCAGAAAGCCCATTAATAATGTGAATCTAAAGTAGAAGAGCTCATCTGGAAATAGAAACAGAGGCCAACAAGGGAGTACTTTTCTTTCTTTTTGCACTACCTTTCTTCTGTTTCATGGACACGGCAAGATGCTGGTGGTACCAAGTGCTCTGCCCAGCATCTGGAAGTCATGGTGGCTATCTACCAGCAAAATCTACCTGGCTTTCTTTTAACTCCTGCCACTTAGTTTGCATTCCTCTCCTGTGGAATCTGGTTTCGTATTTATAAATAAGATTTTTCAGTTTGGGTCTCCCTGTCCTGGAGTGTTGTTGCTGTAAATACTGACAGAAAAAGTTAATTTGTGTTTTATCAAAATTGAATTCTTTCCAATAGACTTCAAATGATAGACTTCAAATAATTTATGACTGATTTTTTTCCAGTTGATTTTTTCTTCAAAAAAATTCCTTACACATCTGTTAGTCTTTGAGCTTTTAAAGCTTGAATTAGCCATTGAAGTTTAGGATTTGAAAAGCAGCAACAGAAGCTGATATTTCCAGGATCACTTCAAACTGCAGCAAATAGCAACATGTCTTTTGACACATTTGAAAGTACAGAACTTGAGAGGGCAAAAATTAATTCAGCACCGGACTGTCCCTTGCTGTAACCAATTACCAGAGCTGTATGAAGAGTTAAATTGATCATGGATATTTTTGTTTGCACTCATCAAAGTGGGTTGCAAAACTTGCAGTCAGCCGCAGGCAGGTGCGTGCTGCGTGCTCTGGGCGGGGGCCCGGCGCTGGCTGCAGGCAGTGCTGTGCCTGCCTCGGGAGGGATGCTCAGGGGCCAGCTCGGCACCAAGGCTGTCTGCTCTGCTTTCTGCAGTGCTCTGTGGTTGTTTACATCGGTAACAACAAAACAGAGGCGCTGAGATTAATCCCAGATCTAATGTCCAGCTTTGCCCGGTGACTGGGGAATTGTATCACCCACTGGAGCTGGATCTGCGTGCGCTCTCCCTGCTGTGGCTCACACAAACCCACAGCAGCCACTCCCCCACAAAGCACAGAGTTAGGAAGTGGATACCGGGCTCTATTTACCCGTCATCCCCAACAAATCTGTCCTCCTGGCAAGGTGCCAGCCCCTCACTTGGATCCAAACAATCGTTAGAACATCTATCAACTCTGTGCTAATAACAGACTTCCTCCCCAAAGCTGGAAAGCTTCTCCAAAGCACAGTCCTCTCTGCTGCTTGCCGTTCATCACTGCAGCTTACAAGTAACTGCTACGTAACTCACCCCCTTAACAGCCACCTAAGAGCTACAGGGGGCTGGCAGTAACCCTACCACCTACTCACCCGTGCTATGGCTGCAGGCTTGCTTCTGGAAGCTGAAGAAAAGCACAAACTGTTTTTCAAAAAGCAAACATCAGAAGCAGTCAATGTGTCCATCATGGCGAAGCACTGACTGGATGCTCCAAACCCAGCCTGTGAGGGCGGTGATGGATCTGCAAAAGAAAAACGGTAACCAGCAGTTAATCTGTGTTGTAGGACTTGTTTAACTACATTCAGTAAACTTTGTTTCTTCTAAAGCCCAAGTGCGTTCTTATCTGTACTTGTAGCTCCTAATAATCAGGACTGTAATTGTTGGTACTCAGCAACAGGGAAATACAAGCCACAACTGACCATCCATTTGTCTAACTCCACGCTGGGAAAAATGAACACCCTCATGTCACAACCTATGATTCCACAGTATAATTACCTTCATGCTGTGCAATTAACAAAAGAGCAACTTGTTGCATAAAGCTATTAAGGAAACAAACCACTTCTATCACCCAGTGTAAGCTGCCTAAAATCAAGAGTTTAAAAGCTGCTGTAGACTAGCACTTGTATGTTATAATTCATATGGGGCTTTCAGAGAAGAAGACAGCAGCAGGCAGTTAGATAATTTCTGAGCTTGTCAGCATTAACTAGGAACTGTGAGTGAATTTGTAGGACTGTCTTGTCCTCCTTTCTGTCCTCCCCTTTCTGTCCATCCCCTCTGCCTCAGTTAAAATAACATTTAGATAAGAATTATCAGTTAAAATAACCTCTTCTAAGAAAGACAATAACCTTCTAAATAGGGTTAATAAACACATGTTCATTAATATAGGCATGTTATACAGGAATATTTGTGCTTATCACATGAGTATGCTTAAGCCTGTACTTGCCTTTTGGTAGGTATTTAGCTTTTTTAAATCTTAAGTCTACAGGAGACTCTCTCCTCCACCATTTCCTGAAATTCCCTTCTCTTATTTTAATCCGCAAAAGCCATGGCACAGTAGGTCAAGAAAGCCCAAGCCCATGGGTTACATAAATGTTTTGTCTCTGCATTTTAGTGAAGCTTCTAAGAGCACTGAAAAGCTTTTCACTCGCTGTTCTGGATTGTTCAGTTTTTCCTGGGATGCCCCATGGTGTTGAGAGCACTGTAGCAATAGCTGGTGAGATCCAGGAGCAAACTTTTCCATGCAGCTTGGTTTCTTCACAGCAGGACATAGTGCTTTTACAGCAATGACTGTAGCAGGCAGTGGGAGGCCAGTAGTGTAAACAGATTTTGTAGCTGAGGGCAAAGCAGGGGGAAGCTCTCTGCAGGTAAATAGTTTTGTTTCTCTTGAACAGTCAATGAGTTTGTGTTACTACTCAGAGGTGCATCTGCACACCTTTCCTGCTTCCCTTCAATTTCCTGCACGCTATCAACCACCCTTCATCCTCATGTGTTGCCTCATTCCAGGGCCTGCCACTGCAGCTCTGCATGCTGCCTCCTGTCCCTCTCCCCTCAGCCACAGCCGAGTGGTTTTGTGCCACCCCTGGCTCCTGCCTCAGGATCTGCTGTCCCTTCTCACACCAGTAGCCTTCTGCCTCTCCCCTTTCATCTAATCCTGCAAGGCTGCCCATTCTGGATGTTATGCTCATCACCAATGCAGCTGAGTTCTTATGCAAATGCATCAATACAATGGCCAATATAATTAAAGGTGGTCCTTCATTTTCTTCCCCCAGACATCCTAACAGGAAGTTCCATGATTACTTACCAATATGAAGGAGTAAGAGATGTAAGATTTCCATTTTGTCCTTCTAGCACATCATTCTTGGCCATTTCCCTCTCAAGTATCTGCGACTCTTTTGTTAGGAAAGGACTGGAAATGCCTCCCCTTGTTCTAGTCTGACAGATGTCCAGGAATTGAGCAAAGTAGACCTAAGAGCTTGATTTGGGATTTTTTAAAGTTGTTGTTTGACAATTTAATCCATTCCTCCTCTCAGAAATCACTAACTTGCATTTATTTTATTCAATGTTGAGTGAAATGTCTCATTTGGCTCAAGCCTATCTCTTACAAAGCACCCTGTCTTGCTCTGTGGAACACTCTCTCCTTGTTCACGTGTTTACTAAGCAGGCATCTTTACAAAGCTGGGCCTAATTTCTAATTGAATTTGGCTGGCTCCAGCTTTTCAGCCACTGGATCCTGCTGTTGTCTTTCTCTGCAAGCTGTGAGAAGTGATAACTGCCCAGTATTTTCTGCCTAGGAAAGCACTCACACACTGTAAGCAAGTCATTTAGTCACTTCTCACTTTTCTTATTGTTAAGCTAAACAGATGGAACCCTCCATCTCTCCATGAAAAGCACTTTGCCCTTGGCCCTTGTGGGTTTTTGGGGTTTTTTTTGGTGGGGTTTGTTTGTTTTTTTCTTTGGTTCTCTACCCTCTCTATTTTTTCATCAGTCTTTTCAGAATGAGGACTACCTGTCATACCAATCCTGTATGAAAAGTGTAAAATTCATCCTTTTCCTCACGCTTGCTTTATTTCCCCCAAGCCTCCAGCAAGTAGTCAAGGACATACTAGACATTTTTGTTTGTTTGCTGCAGGATTGCACAGGGAATTCAGATTGCTCTGAAGGCAGTGGGTGAACAGGTCCATCCAAAAAGCTTGGCAGTGGTCTGGCACCTGGCAGCCACCCTGGGCTCCTTAGTTCCAGTGCTGAGTACTGCTCACCGTGTTCTCCAGACCTACCTTGTATCCTGACATTCCCACCACACGCATATCCTGCTGGCTGCAGCACCAGCTACACTCTTCAATACCTTCCTTTAGCTAAGAGCTCCTGAATTATTTGTTAGCAAACATTGAGAGGGATGACAACATGGAGCATATACTTGAAATATAGGGGGAAGAGCTAAATAAAACTATACTCATGGGAACTGTTGTTTCTAAACCACTTTGCAAGGGCTTTTCTGACATGGTATATTGCTAAATTTCATTAGGTTTTACACAGTACAAAATTAACGCCTTTGCAAGCACCTAGGTGTGTTACATCTCCACAAGTACCTGTACAAACCTGCAATCTGAAATGAGGAAATAAGATTTCTTTGGCAAATCTCAGAAAAATCACCACAATTGACATTCTGTGCCTATTCTTCATTCTTGGAGTATTGTCACTCTTCGTTGTCTCTACCAGTGTGTTTTTCTACACTCCTTGTCCACTGCTAGGGGATATTTATCTTAGTCAAGTCACTTCAACATTTTATATACTAGCACAGCACAAGTATTCTTTCAGTCTCCTGGAATTCCCCCAGTGCCTTCAAAATCAAGGTCAGTGAAAAAGAATCCTCAGCCAACTATTCTATTACTCCTGAGGTTCATGGGCATCTAAGCATGCCAGGTTATCCTACATGTTCATCCTATATATCTTCCTCAGTTCCAGACGATCCATGAACAAATCCTCTCTAATTGATATGAATTATAGGAATCCTATTTTTTCCAAATAAAAAATGAAAATAATAAGCTGTTCTCTATTAGCACTTTCACCACTCAGTTCTGAACCAGCCACTCTCCTGAGATGTTTGGCTCTCCCTGTACTTCTGTACTTACCTTACCCTCACAGCTGACATGCAAAGCTCCTAAGTAGGAGCTGCCTGACCTTTAGAGGCAATGGTGAGAACGATAAGTGCTTGCACACCTCATTTTTCCACTCAGGGGAACCTGTGAATGAGGGAATCTGCTCTCTTAGAGGTGCAATAAGGCTGGTGACTTATATGGGGAAGAACAGACCATGGAACAGCAATTGTTCCCCAGACTTCTCTGATGGCTGTTAATCATTTCAGCTCATCACCTGCTCACAAGCTAATACAGGCTTTAAAATGATTGATGACTCATATGCAAGTGCCTTTTATTGGGGTGGGTATAGTCAGGGGACTGTTAAGGAAAGATGGAAACTCCTACTCTGCTCTTAGTCTCTTGCTGTTCTCAGTTTTCTCCATTTCTACAGTCTCAAGAGCCATGCTGGGACTGCATTCCCTGATCATCAGTGATACTGTATGTCACTCTGATCACCATAAGTTTAAAATCATACAGAAAAATGGGGAATCAGAATTAAAATAAAATCAAAGCCAGGTATCTCATTAGATTCTGCTTTCTGTGACCCCTCCTGTGATATTAGGTGTCCCAGCTGATCAGTTGGCATGGGGTGTGAGCCAGCGGGGCAGCAGGCAGCGAGCACTGGAAGCAGGGGGAATTCAGGGTGTGCCAAGGAAACACAGCATGTGAGCAGTTCATGGGAGAAAAAAGCCAGAGCTATTTTGGTGGGTGCATATGGCCATGTGGGTTTCCCTAGTTCCAGTTCTTGTGCAACAGTGTTTGTATTTACCTACATTTAACAGCTCACCTTTTGAAAATAATAAACCAAACCATGAGACAAAAGATTGCCTCACTATGACTTCTTGCTGGCCAAGATCCCACCTATTTTTTCTAAACAGAAAGTAATGGCCTTCTAGGGCTTGACTGAATGCCACTGCAATAGGCACATGGCCTTTCTCTGCCTTTCTTCTGCCAGACTACAAGAGCTGAATCAGTTTAATACATGCGGCCACAGACTATTTATATTTCGCTTTTGTTGAAAACAAGAAGACATAGTTGTATAGAGTAAATGCTAAAAACAAAAATAAAAAAATCCTATATTAAGACATATATTGAACTTAAGCTTTCACCATTCAATTTACAATTCAACAGCCAAAATATATAACAACAACCTCTGTGATGGGAATTGATTTCCATATGATGGGTTTTATGGAGCAGTCAACATTACACTACTTGCTAATTCAACGCAGCCATCCATGGCGTTCCCTTTTGCTCGGCACAGCCCATAGACTGCTCACAGCATACCATGTTAACAGATAAGAAAATGACAGCTAAATAAAAGTCATCTTTTCAGTGTCTCACTTTTGTGTGCTCTAGTGTTTGCAGTCTTCAGTCTGGTCACAGTTTATGTTGATGATCTTTAAATGAAGATTATCTTGACAAAAGCCTTTTTAATTTTGAGAGTTTTCATTTTTGTGTTGAAATGCGAGATGTCACCCTCACACTTTGTATATTCTTTCATTCTAATCGACGGCGAACAAACTTTGATCAAACACTGGGCACTGAAGTTACATTTTCTCTGTGCTGTGTGCTAAAGATCATTTTGAAAAACTGTCAGTGCCTGACAGCTTTATTTCTACTTGGTAATTAAAGGGCCTGTCTTGTTTTCCAAATGGCTCTGGAAAAAGTTAGGCCTTTTTTGCCAAATTTATGCCTTATTACTCCTGGTGTTTAAAATAGTCTTTGTTCTGTAAGAAGGCAACCAGCTCCAATTATTGGCTGGGGGAGGAGTATTGAGTGGAGTGGATATTTCTCTACTTATTTTAAATAAATTTACTTCATTTCTCATGAAAGGAGCCTGCCTATAGGCAAGGCAGAGGTAAACAACTTTCCAACAGTTGAGCTAGGCAATAAGCATCTCATGTGTGAATACCCACCAGAAGGCACCAACTGAGAAAGGCAGAGCAATATTTCTCTGAATTGCAATATTTGCCATGTTCTCAAATCCTTGCTGCTATAAAAAGTAGGTCATTATTATGATTTTGAAGTGAACTGTGGTGCTTTCAATGCCCCATGTTATGTCCTGTTTACAGTTTGGTGTGGATTGATTGTGGGGCTGTTGACAGCTATGCCCTGTATGGTAAGTTGTAACAAAAGAGGATCTGCTCCTCAAAATACCCTTCACATGGAGAAGATACTGCTTGTGGATTGGGAAGGAATGCAGTGAATGATGCTTGCAAATTGCATTTCTTCTACAGAGGCAGTGGAAAGCAATGCTAGGAAAGACCAAAAGTCATTTCAGAACAGTCTTGCCTTGTATGAAGTCAGTGCAAGAAAGCATTTCAACACACAGTAAATTTTAAGCACCTTAAGAAAGCCATTAAGGATATTATTTAATGCTGTCCTGAGTCAGGACAATTATGTGTTCATTTGAATAAAAATAAAAATTCTGTAAGCTCAGAGAGAATGCAAAAGTGAAGGCAAACCCCAGTTTCATAAAAGATCTACAGCCCAGGAAGCCTTCCAGAGGGCAGGCATTCTCAAATGTCACTGCAGTTAAGAGATGGAAAATATTTCCTGGATGCACCAGCTCTGTATCTGAGTTAGCCAACTCTGGGAAAAGCTGGGCTTGCAGCAGCGGGGGGGGAGAATAACTCAGGTAAACTCAAATGAAAACATATTTTTGTATGTTTTAGAAAATTTACAGACTTGAAGCAGAATAGCAGTTACTGAAATTGCTACAAATGCAGCTCATTGTGCTGAGTTCAGTGAAGTTACGTATTGCTAATCTTCTAAGTAGCAGGGTAACTACCTACCATCATTCCACGAAAATGTTGGAGGGCAGCATGAGGTCTGGCTTAGCTTGTTTCTTTAGCCACAGGAAAATGTATTCCATTAACTCTGCTGTGCTCTACCTGTCTGTGATATTTTATTCCTTTCAATAGGTTTTTGCTCCTTAAGCTTACTCATGTGCTTCAAAATATACACTTATCTGGTTTTCTTGGTCTTTATTTGCTTTACTAATAAGTGCTGGATACTGATACTAATGGCATCACTGATATAAGTTTGATGTCATGAGTACTGGATGATATTGAAATAGTGATAGTGAATGAATGCATATTTGCTACAATTGTCTTTTCTGGGAAAAAATATCTTTCCTGTATCAACTTTCATATGTCCCAGTTGAGTTCTTTTACTAAGGTCTATCTATCTAGTTCTCTCTATCTGTTGTTTAAAATATATCAAAATAACAACACCATAGCCAATCAGTAAGCTACAATATTTTCATATTTGTTTTTCCTACTAATAGTCTTGAAGTACAGGTTTAATTTGCAATGTGCAGCTTGTTTAGCAAAGCCAAACTCTGTTCAGATAAAAATACCCCCATGTAAAATTTCCAGCTCCCCTGCAACAGCCTATGGAGGCAGAAAAGGCAGTTTCATAATCTTTGCTGGCCTGAAGCACTTGATTCCTGACTACTAGGCAATTTGTTAACTCCTCTAATTCAAATACGCAAAAGGGTGACTAAGCAATAAACCATTTCCAATCAATCCATCTGGCAGTAGGTAAAATAGCTGTAATGAACAGCATGTTTACAGAGCACATTTCCTACTCAGTCTAGTCATTTGCAGGATTCAGGCCACGGATATCACAGGTTGTCTAAGAAGCATTAGATGCGAGGAGATGACTGGATGTGAAAGGGGACTTTGAGGATAATTTATGATGATGGATGTTTGCTGTTTACGCACACTTCATTAGTTAAGTCCGCACACTTCATTAGCTAAGTTCGTCCAGCTGGCGCTGCTGGGACTCCTCTGCTTTCCCTGCTGCTGCTGGCCGTTTGCTCTGAGTTCGCAGGGGAGTGAACACAAACATATGCTTCCGAATGTATGATTCGTTAAATGATGATGTTGTGGTTTAACCCCAGCCAGCAACTGAGCCCTGCTCAGCCACTCACTCACTCACCTCCAGTGGGATCAGGGGGAGAATCAGAAGGTAACGCTTGAAAGACAATTTAATAGGGAAAGCAAAAACCACACACATGAGCAAAGCAAAAAAAGGAATCAATTCACTGCTTCCCATAGGCTGGCAGGTGTTCAGCCTTACAGCAGAGCAGGGCTCCGTCACATGTAACAGCGACTTGGAAGATGAATGCCATTGCTCTGAATGTCCCCTGCTTCCTCCTTCTTTCCCCAGATTGATATACTGAGCATGATGCCATATGGTGTGGAAAATCCCTGTGTTCAGCTGGGGTCAGCTGCCCCAGCTGTGTTCCCTCCCAGCTCCTTGTGCACCCCTGCCCGCTCTCTAGTGGGGTGGGACGAGAAACAGAAAAGACCTTGATGCTGTGTGATCATTGATCAACAATAGCTACAACGTCCCTGTGTTATCAGCACTGAGAAAATTAACTCCATTCCAGCCAGAAGCAGCAGAGGTGACTGAGGAAGATGTGAGGCATCTCTAAGGAAGCTCTTAGAATTTCCCATTCTCTATAGAGGCTGAAAGGGATATATTGTAGCATTTCCCTCCTCTGCAGACACAGCAAACACACAATCTACTGGGTTTCTGTTTTAAATATGGCAATTTTTTTTTGACTTGAGATACTCTGGGATCTAACAAGATCCTGAATTCTCCCCCAACATGAGAAGCTTTGTCTCAGCCAGTGCAATCAGCATAATGTCTTGGTATTATGAATCTGGATTGCCTTCAGTGGGAGCACAAGTCTTACTAAATAACAGCAGGATTTGGCTTTGTGTATGGAAAATTATTAGGTGAATCAGTAGTAGCAGCAAAAGCAACTGAATAACTATCTGAAAAGTGAAAACTTGAAGTGCTTTTCAATAATCCTCAATACAACAGCTGAAAATCACACCAAGATAACAGTTATACTGCAATTGTGGTAGCACACTGCTTAGCAAGGATGAGCCAATTCTTTTGCTTTGTGAACAATGAATAACACCAAATTTTTACAGACACAGTCAAATTCCTTGAGTAAATACAGGTGGAAGTGTTCATACAGGCAGGAAAAACATCATTGTACCTCCCAGATTTTTAATGACAAAGGATAGATCATTTTCCTACATTTAGTATGAAGAAAGTAACTGGGTTGATGCTCACATTTTATTTTGTATTTGTGCATATAGTGTTGTTTTATTTTTATTATGGGCCTTGTGAGCAGACAGCTACTTCCTTGCTTCTGTGAGCTGTCTCATAGCTTTAAATTGACAGCTCCTGGAGGAGAGAGACAGCATGTGACATGTGTACAGAATCCAAGATTGGTAAGGGTATGCTTTTATTCATTTTAATAACTAAGAAGGAGTGAAGATTGACAGTTCAACCACTCATTAATAAAGACTGACTTTATTCCCATTCATGAAATGGCTAGTCAGATTTTAAACATTAATAGTAATAATAATAATAATAATTATTATTATTATTATATTTAGTACTTTCCCCTCATATGAAAATTTTTAAAAATCACTGTCAACAAACAGAGTTTGAATTAGTCTGAAAACTATCCCAAAATTACTAATCTGTTTCAGTTGTTGGGGTTTTTTTGGGAATATCTTTTCTGCTTACAGACTGGCAAGAGGAAGGACTTTCATAAATGCTCACTGTAGTTAAACATTTTGCTAAACCTCAGCAGAGCCACAGGGCTAATTCCAGACAAGAGGGGATCAAACTAGGTTATGTTACTTTTAATTTGTCATGGATGGAGGTCTCTGGCTCACCTTAGCTGAATCAAAACATTGATAAAGAGATTAATGCTAGAGTCTGTGAAGGACTTGACAGAGCAGACCCAAGCCTTGTCCCATTGGTCACTGAGGGAAGTCAATGCTGACAGTGGCTTTTGCAGGCTACTAGGTTGTAGCTTGTGTGAAAACAGACTGAACACTCCTGTGGTGGGATGGGCAGGACCAGCTTATGGAAGAGAAAATCACCATACAAACCCAGCCTCAACATGCGTGCAGGGTAAAGGAAGCAATCACACAGTCATGTAAAGTCTTTTCCTCTGTTAGCACTATTCCTCTTTCAATTCCTTTGAAGACCTCTTCAATATTTCCCTCCCAAAGCAAGGTTTAGTTAGATTTGAACAGTTTCACACCCATTTCTTTCCTTGATTACCCTGTCAAATGAGATTGATTTGTCAGTTTGTCGTATTGTCTGTTCATGTTCTACAATAAGATGTCAGTCTCCCAGACCTAAGAAGCTCATAGGGGTTTTTTGGCAGTGAGTCACATTTTAAACGGGTTTGGCTGTGAAAATCATTGTTCTCATTCTTGTGTTGACTGATTAGGTGAAGAGCAGATAAAGACAATCTCGTTGTTTAAAAAAAACCCCACCTCTTACTTCAGCTGATTGGGTGGAGAGATGGTTTTGTTCCCATAGCAACATTTTGCATCCAAACCTGTCGGAATGAGGCTGGCTACAGGCATTTCAAACATGCTGCCTTTAAAGAGCAGGTTGCTCTACAATGTGTTTTCATTTTTGCATGTGACAGAATTATTCAGTAAACACCAGAGGAAAAAAAAAGAAAAAATCTTTGCATGCACATATGTGAAACTGGAGTCTGGTGATATTAGGTGTGCTCCAGGGCACTCCTTGAACTGCTCTCATAGAATGCTTTGTACTATCAGTTTTCTGGACACCAGAACTTTCAGTAAAAAACAGTCAGCCCAAAGCTCAGATGTCACTTTTGTAAGAGTTCTTTTACTTTCAGTGGAGTCAACACCACTGAGCAGGGTGTTTGGAGGGAACTGGCTAATGAGCTGAGGAAGAGTAAAACCCATGTGGGAGGTTGTATGTCAGAGAGGTGGGGCAGCACTAGGGGATGGGCTATTGGATTCTTGCAGAAGTGACAGATAGGATGAAGGAAAAAAAGTCTTCCCCAGTACAAGGCGCTGCTGAAGGACGACACCATTGGATGAAGACTGGAGGATAAAAGCAATTTATGTTCCGGGTTTTTTCACCCCATAAACATTGATCATACAGTAGCAGGGGTAATTTTTGTGGGAATCGGACTTCAATGACAGAGGGACAGGACAAGGAATGTATTTTGCTTCAGGACTTTTGGTTAATTTGTGAAAAACTGGAAAATAAGGTCCAGGCAAAAGAAATTTCTAGTAGTCTTTAGGGAAGATGATACAAACTGGCCCTACCTCTTTGGCTGCCATCCAGCTGTGTTTCTCTAGACAGACCCTCTCAATCAGCACGAGTCTTGTTCAGGCAGAACTGGAAGATTCCATGTATTTACCCAGGATTTCACTCTGGCAGATAAACAGCTCAGTGGGACAGTACATGTCAGAAGCACAGTGGTTTGGTCCAGGAAAAAATGATGAATTCCTCCAGAAGGACAAAACTGCCAACAAAATGCACGCATAGAGGCATTGTTAGAGTATTTTAAGAATTGTATATTATATTAGAATATAGTGATAATTTATGGGAAATTGCATCACCTTTTCTTCATGTTTGGCTTTGGGCATTTATAGTATGACATTAAGAATGACAAAAAGTTGGCATTATCGGAAATCCCTTAGCGGGAACAAGTTGAGAGGACTGTAGTGTGGCACCACGCAGCTGGTAATGTAAAACTGTAAAATTACCCCAATATGAAAAGGCAGCAAACTGTTACCTAAAGCTTTTTGGAGGGAAGGGAATACAGACAGATTGATTTGACAAGTTTTGTGGAAGGAAGACACCAAAAAATATGAGTGAAAGTCAGAGGAAATAAGAAGCGGGTGTGTTCATGCTAAATGCCAGTTGCTCTCCAGTTATCCAGACTCCATCTGAGCTGTCCAGCATGGGGTGGAATTCCCACCTGTCATATTCGATTAAGTGGCCTTATTGCATGTGGATAAAGCTCTTTGTAGATGAGCAAACTAACATGGCTTTGCCAAAACAAGATGGAAAATAATTGTACCCTTCTCGTTGGTGATAATTTTTATTAGAGGGTTTTTGGAGGATGAAGTATGTTTTTGTATAGGGTCTGTTCCTGGGGACAGTGGGTCAATTCCACCAAATCACGCATTGCTTTGTGTCCAGACTTCCTCTGTAGATATCTGGTACTGAACAAGCATGGTAAGTCGACTAAAACTGTAAGAGAAAAGGGGCACACGGACTGATGTAAGAGTGAGCATTCTGAGGAGGAATATAATGTTACAGCAGCAGAGGGGTTGGAGAACGTAGGCACCCAGGGCTACATACAGTCATAACAACGGATAAAAACCAGCAATAAACACCAAAAAAACCAGAAACACCGTGATGGGATGAAAGAGTGGAAACATAAGCAGTCCTGGGGCCCTGAAATGATGTTATCTCAGACAAGACAAGTCAGTAAATTTAGTTATTTGCTGGCCTGGAGTTGTATCAAAAATCCCTACCCACCACATTTCTTGATAGGTCTGGATTCCAAACTTTTCATCTATCTTAAAATGCTTATGTTTTCAAACTAAAGTGATGTACTTAAACTTTTACAGCTCCAGAAAAAAAAATGCAGAGGTCAGCAGTGCAAGAAGGAGACAGGACTGTTAACAGAAAGTAATTTAAAAACATGCACTGAGGTGAGTTACCTAACACAGCTTTGGACATCAGGATCCACCTCCAGGGCCAATGGCTCAGCCCGGAATTGAGAAGACAGAAGCTCTGGCCTTGAGATGGGAACCAGACTTCCACAATCTGTTGTTAGGTATCCCAAAGAGGTTGTTCTCTGAAAAATCTCAGTTGTTGACCTTGGATAGTTTCTGGCTTATCAGGAGATGAAACCTGTTCCAAAATACTGTAAACCCTACTAATGGATAAAAAGCCAAGTGTATTGGTTTAGCATAAATGGTAGGAAAAAAAACCAATTGTTAATCCATTTTGGAACTAACAGCTAAGCTGGCCAATCAGGTAAAAGGTGTACACCCTCTGGGACACCGCTTAAAAACAAGAATCTTGGGAGACCCGCCCCTTTTTCTACCGACCCCTTCCATGAGGTAATATCGCGGCCGGGAGGGCCCCGGGCCCAGGGGCCGGCTGGCCCCGGGAGGCCCCGGGAGTCCCCGGGAGCCGCGGCCGGGCCGGGAGGGGGCCCGGACTCCCAAGGCCCCGGGAGTCCCCGGGAGTCCCCGGGAGCCGTGGACGGGCCGAGGGGCCGAGATCAGGGCCAGCCCTCCGGAGAGCCGGGCGATCTAGGGCATCTGAGCTCGGCGGATGCCGCAGAGAAGGGGAGATGGCCCCGGCCTCCTCCCCTACCCCCGGGTCCCCGGAGAGCAGCACCGAGCCCAGGCTGAGTTAAAAACGCACCCCATAAGACCGAGGGGTGGAAAAGAAGAAAAGACCTGGGCTGCCGTTTCTAAGTTTTTTCTACAGCACATAGATCTGCCGCTTTCAGAGTTACCGCGGCTCAGCCGAGACCACGTGGCGTGTACAAGCCCGGGCAAGTTCCTGAACATTAACTCTTTCTTAACACCGACTGAGACTGTTTCAAACTCTACCCCTCCTCAAGGAGAGAAGAAAGGCTAAATCGGAGGCATGCAAAGGGATTATATGAAGATATCAAAGTCAGTAAAGAAAGGATGACTTTTTGAGTGGGAAAGATGACAAGTTGCCTTAGTTTGGGGCTTTAAATCTCCTTAATTCATGGTAACAGACTATAATTCTTCCTTTTTGCTGGATTAAAAAGCCGGGGAGGTGTGTTTTCCAGATTCAAGCAAGGATGTCTGATTTTTACTGAGTGGACATTTGAGTAAAAAACTATAATGTTTGAAGTTTTCTGAAATGGATGTTGAAGTAGAAATTGATGCAGTGATCCTATTGAGATGTCTTGGAACCTCGTCACCAGTAAAGAATAAGAAGTCCTTTATTGTGAAGCTGTGCATCTTTAAAAGGTGAAACCCCGTGCTTTAAAAATCCACAAGCCCTTATGTAGTCATATAAAAAGCTACATTTTGGGAGGCTCACATGATGCAGTGTCGGGCGGGCTGCATTAGTGGAGCTGGAAGTCACAAACAGACTGTGTCTCTTGTGGAAAGTTACCAGAAGAATCAGGAGGGACTTGTCTCTCTCAAAAGACTGAATGAAAGACTATTTTATTAAGTGATGCTGACTTAAGAGTTCTGATGTTTTGTCCCTTTGCATTGTTTTTTCGTGGAAAAGTAGATTGTTGCTAGGGAGGAAGAGGGGTTGTTTTTGAGAGGGTTTCGTAGTTGGTTTTTTTGTTTGTTTACCTTTATGTTAATAAATCTAACTGTTTCTATTTTGAATTGAACCTGTTTTGCTTTTCTTTTAATCCTATTCCACTAAAATGAAAATTAGGCGAATGTGATAACCACTACATATTTTTTGGTGTTTCTGCCTGGTTGTTGAATTTTAACCCATTACACCAAGGTACCAAGCACTGACATTTGGAGGACCCTAAGAACCTCATACATGTAATTTTAGTATTGCAACACCTAACTCTCAGGATTTCAACTCTTTTTTAAATCACACTCTGAGATTTTCTTCAGAAAACAAGTTATTTCAGAGCACATATATTTTCATGAGTGTAACTACAGAGAAAACATGCTAAATACCCAGAGAAGATTCCCCCACTTCTATGGTCTAGGATTATTGCTGATGTTCTTATTCTTTGTTATTATCCCTTTTCACTTATTGGTAAACTAGTAGTTGTATCAAGCTTACACAATTAAACCTCATGCAAACAAGATGTGCAATTCAGTGAGAAATGCCTGTCTGTAAGAAATATGTTTGAGAGACTGTCACAACCGGGGTGACAGCAGATACATGAAGAGGGATGTGTCTCAGCATTGTACACTGTGTAGTGGCCAAAAAGAGTTAATGACTGTAGCAGGCAGCATTCTTGGAAACACCACTGGTTTCTGTACATAGTCATCTACAGTGACTCTGAAAACATCCCATTGTACCTGTAATATGGACATTTTGACAAAACTCTGGGTTTTTCATTTTCAGGAGCCAAAAGAAATGGGAAGAGGCAACCTGAGCAAGTGAATAGGAGCACTACTGAAGTCTATTCAATCAGATTTGATTGTAGAGCAGGGAGAGAGAGAGCCGAAGCTGGACAACAGAAGAGAGAGCAGAAGTACCTAACTACCAACATCAGGAGACACAAATCAACATGCTAAAATGAGTACAGCAAATCTTAGCCCAATAGCTAACAATGGCCATAACCATCATAACAAACTGCTAGTCATGCACATTCCACTCAAGCGACAACCCCACCATGTTAGTGCCTTAAGGCAACATTGTGCTGAGTGACACCATAGACACAAGATCAAAAGCAGCAACGTTTGACTCACCATCACAAACACGATGGCTGAAATTTGATGGCCAGGTACTCTTGGCTTGCTCCTCTCCATGACACAGTGTTACAAACTTAATACTAAGAATATTCTCTTGCTTCAGCTAAACTGCTCCTGTCAAACTAAGTTCAAGTGTAAATGTGATGACGTTTTGCCCTAACTTTTCTGCTTTTCATTTGTTAACTATCTTGCTAGAAATTAATTTCTGTGGGTCTCTGTATGCTCACAGGACTCAAGTTTCATGAAAAGATACTTGAAGAATGTACCAGGATCCAGAGAAAACTTGAGATAATGGGTCTCCGTAAGATAAGTCACATCCTTCAGAATCTGAAATGTGTGGTCCTGTCCTCCCGAGACACAGCATATACCTGCTGCTGCATTTTTGGCTGCACGGCACACAGGCTCACCCGGGGCTTATGTATGCAAATGCAACATGCCACAATTCACCTCCACACACCCGACAGCGGGAGCTCTGGATTCTTGCATTTAACATTATTACTGAAAGTGTGTCATAATTAACAATAAATACCTTTCGAGATCGGATTCTATTTTAACTTCAGAACAGCTTGTAACTCTGGTAGTGTACAGCGGCTTTCAGGAGAAGAAAATTGCTGCTGGAATGAATGCGTGTAATTTGCTTCGGGTGAGACTTGTTTCGCTACGAGAAGCCGGAGCACCGCGGGGTCCGAGCACCAAAAGCAGCGTGGTTCGAGTAGGTTCCCGCGGCCGAAGCTGGCTGGGGCGATGCGGCCATCCAGCACCTCGGACCATCCAGCCATCCATCCCGGCGCCTCCCCGCTCCCCGGAGGGAGCAGCCCCAGCCCTGCCCTGCTCTGACCCGGACCGGCTGCGGGGCCAGCGCGCCGCTCTCCGAGGGGGCTCTCCACAGTGCTGCGGGCGCCCAGGCGGCGTGACAAGGAGCCGGCCGGAGCCCGGCGCCC
>WBMY01007775.1:683464-710328 GCA_013397315.1 Donacobius atricapilla
CTGCACGGCCGCGGACGATCCCTTGGCTGCGAGATCTCGGGCAGGGGTAGACTTGGGCGAAGGGTGCAGCTCTCCATCCACAGTAGGCAGCGGCTGGTGGTGCTGTGGGCAGGCGAACGCAAGGCTCTCATGACTGCCGAAGGCGCTGTTAAAAGGTGTAGAAAAATAACCCGAAGCTCTTAGCCGAGGAGAGCGTGCTACACAACCAGACCCCACTTTGGAACTACAAGCAGAGGCTATTAAAGTCAGTAGGGATCCTTTCCCTGACATCCAGCTCCAATCACAGTTTTCGCTGCTCCTTCCTAAAAGGGAAGCTCCCCTTCTAGGTAGACTTGGGCTGCGTTCTGAAACAGGCTGTAACAGGATAGTGCCAGTGTAGAAGGCACGTTATCAAAAGAGTGAGTCACGTAACTGCTCAGGCTTCTTGTCCCGCTGTTGTTCCTGTCTTGCTCCCATTTTGTGTCATCTTTCCAAATTTTGTTGTTACATCCTTAGGCCCATTAGCCTAAGTGTGCAGTAGCTCAGACAACTGGAGTAGTAAGGCATCTCTCAAAATTCATGTTAAAAGGCATGGGAAATGTCTTCCATCACTTCCTGATGAATGAGGTGGTTGGAGCCTGGGATCCTCTTCAGCTGTTTTGAGCCACAGATCCAGGTTGCAAAGGCTGTGCTTGGTTTGGCAGAGCCCGGGGAACAGAGAACAAACAAGATGATTTCTCTTTGTTTTGGGAGGAGCCCTCTGCTTAGCTGGACTCCCTGAATCTGATATTGCTATTTCTTTTACAAATAGCAGTATTTTACACCTAGTGTTAATTATTGGGGGTTTGGACAAGCTGGTTAGGAGAAAGCTGATTAATTCTATCCTCTCTTAGTGAATGATATGGAACAAATGCTTTATTTGAATTTTACCTTCTTCCACTGCCCATCATAGTCCTTTGCTATAAGGGGAGGAAATGCAGACATGGTCACGATTTGAAATTAAGGGTTTATTAAAGAGAGAAATTACCTTGGGGGTTGTGGATGTAAAGTATTTGAGTCTTGTTTCTTTTTCATTCCTAATTCTGTGGCAGCTCAAGGGCTGAATCCAGCTGTGAGGGTTGGCTTATGCTGTCAGCCTGTTTTGTGCTCCATGTTTATGAGCTGTCCATCACAGACTGACCTCCATGTGAATTATGGACCACCTGTGCTAAATTCCTCTGCTGTACACAACTAGAGCACTGCCAAGAGACGTTAAACTAAGCTAACTTTAGCTTAAAGCAATAAGATTTGTAATTCCTAATTTTTAGGCAACACCTTAGCACTAATGAAGGCTGCATAACAGATCATCTGAGAAAGGAAGTCTCCTTTTAGGCAAATGGAGCAAGAAATAAAAAGAAATTGTAGCTCTGACTTTGAATCAGGAGTGCTCCGGTTCTACTTTAGGCATGCCATTGGACAAGCTTCCTTACTGAGTCCATGGTCCTCATATGTCTTGGAAAAACAGTAATCGTGTGCGCAACCAACAGTAAAATTAATTTCATATCATGGCCCTCTAGGATGGATTATGAAGCTTCAGTGCTGACTGCTTTGTCTCCTCTTTATTCTCTACTCTTCCAGAGGATTTTCTGCCATTTCCATCTTATCATCCCCTTTTATTGCTTTTATATCTGTCAGAAAATGAACATAAAACACAGAGAAATCCCTGTTGTTCTGTTGTTCCCCCATCATGTGGTTTTATGGCCAGCAAGAGGAAGTCTAACATTTGAGACCCCTCTGATTGCTGCAGTTTATGTTTCAGTGATTGCTTCAAAAGTAAGTAAATAAATAAATAAAAGCTGGGCCTCTGAGTTGGAAAGCTCAAGCTCTTGCATGGGATTTAGTAAGGGTCCAAAACTTTGTGTTAAATTTACACTTTCCATTTGGTTCATGTTTTCCAGTGCCATCCGTGCTCATAAAGGAGCAATAAGTAAGAGTTGTTTTGGGTGCCTCATTAACATAATAAAAACCTGGGGTTTGTGGCTGGAGACATGAAATAATGTCCTTTCTCTTTCTGTTTGGGGTGTACTGGATTTCAAGTGTACTGCAGAGAAAATGGGTCTGTGAAGATGGGTGGAGTCAGTGAAATGCTGGTGCCTCAGGGGGCTGCTCTTGAGTTGTGTGGATGTGGTGGGCTTTCCCGGAGCTGCGCCCGTGGCTCCCCGGGTGAGCTGATCTCCCTGAGGAGCCTGCCTGCTCCCCACGCTTCAGTCACTGAAGTGGGATGAAGTCCTTCAGGCACCGATGACCTGAGGCCAGCAGTGGTACGCAGAGGCTGGCAGTCCTGGGGCTCCAAGAGCGACACAGCGATGATCTGTGCAGCACCCTCTGCACTTTTGCTGCCGGGTCCAGAAGCACCTCTTAGGCAGACAACCCTCCACGTGTTCCTCAGGTCCCTGCCACACTCTGTGGAGGAAAGTAGAGCAGTCCAGGCTAAGTGAGATCTGGCCCAGTTTGTATCGGGGCTGTGCAGCATGGCACAGAGAGCGCCATGGACAGGGAAGGATGGGCAGTAGCAATGCTCTTCTAGCCTGCTGCTTTCAAGATTCTGCGCTGGGCCTGGAGCTTAGCTCAACAGGTCTTACCGAGAGCCTGCCTCTGCTTACCACCCCTTCTGGCTCCTCCAGCTACTTGTGTCCAACCTGTTTTTCACAAAGGGAGCGCTTTGTAAAATCCTTGGAGTACTAGTGAGGTCATTGGTTAGTAATTATCCTAATACCATATTTGAGATGCTTTATTGGAGTTTGATCTTTCCAGATGGAGTCCCCTTCTTTCCGTGTCTCTACACACTCTCTTCATTTTTCAGAAATGTGATAGCTGTGTGTACAGATCTTCCTGACCACCGCTGCTTCTCTTGCTCTTCAGGTGGTTCAAAATAGTTAGAGATGACATAGATAGCGCAGACATGTCCAAGTGCTTTCTTGCTTGTATGAACCCTGTTGTGTAATACGTGGGTGCTGTGGCTGGATGTGTAACTAATGTCAGCTGAGGCTGGTCCACTCGATTTCATTCCACATGAAACATCTGATTCTTTCTCTTCTATATGCCCCTCTTCTCACTTAGTCTCTTATTAGTAAAATACTGATGCATATATAAGCAGGAGGAGAATCCCTGAGGTTGTTTTCCTGGTTTTGCATACCTCCTCCTTTCTTGGTCATTTAAATACAGTAGACTGGCATTGTAGTTAACAGAGACAAGCTGTCTATTAGATATTGCAGGAATGTGATAACAGAGAGGACAGACTACATTTCCAGGTAACAGATGGAAAGCCAGTTCTCCAGTCCTCAACAATCTTGTCTCTTTGGATTTGTTCCTCTCAGTTTCTCGTGCCAGATGACCTACCTGTCCTAACTGATCGTATTTGGAGTTAATTTATTCAGTCTCAGCAGTCTCTCACCAGATCATTGAAGTACATATTATTTATTAATTCTCACTTATGTCTGCTTATATTATCTCTCCCAATATCAGCTCTGTGTACCTTGTTCATTTTCGTTAGGGTAAACAAATTCACATGTCAGATACTTGCCAGTGTTATTTCTTCAGGTGAGGTGCACCTACACGTGGAAGGTAATGAAAATCAAATACATAACAAGAAATTAGTATTTAGGAACAATAAAAAAAAGAAATTAGTATGAGCAGAATAGACTGAAAATCCAGGCTGGGCTAAACAAAATCTGTAATTAAGATGAAATTGTGTGTTACTTCAGTTTTTATTATATATCATTTAATACTCTTAGATGGGTTTGGGCTCTGATACTCAATAATCAGTAACTACTCTTGCAAGTACTTATGGGGAGGGAAAGGAAACAATGTGGCTTATTAATGTTCTGTTTAATTGATGAGGTAGTGAAGAGGGACAAATATACCTTGCGAGGTACAGAACAGTGCTTGCTATAAAATTTATTCGTCTGGTGTTTGAGCAGAATTAAAGCTTTATTTTTACCAAGTTGTCATTGTCTGGTCTCCACAACTTGTTGGGAAAAAACTGGGACAATTTGTGCTAATGGGAGAGAGTGGCACTGTGGCTCTGCTGGGGAAGAAATATGCCCTTTTGTAGTATTTATCTGCTCAGAAATTGCCTTCAAATAATAATACTGTCAGTCAAAGACTAAATTTCAGGGTTGAGGTAATACAGAGATTTTCCTTTTCAGCTATTTTAGAGGCTCTACTCTTTTGACTACCCTCAGGGAATATGAAATGCGTTAGCAGTTAAATCCATGACAACAGATAACTTACTTAAGCGTTAGATTTAGCCAAGTTAACATGCAGTCAATTTAACTGGCTAAGACACAGGCCACCCTGGCACAAGGGAGCACTGAATAAATCCTGGCTCCAAGCACAGCAGAGTGGCAATTCAAACGGGGGCTCTCACCTTCGGGAGGAGCAGGACAAACTGACAGTCAGAGATTTCTTCTACAGTTCGGCATGCTGTGACAGGCATGAATTTTAGAGGATTTTAGTGACTTTGCAGTGAATTTAGGTGCCTGCAGGTGTTTAAGTGCCTAAAAGATCTCATGATGGGCATGAGGATTTCAGTGAGACATCAGCATCGGTTTTGAAGGACTAGAGAGGATTTCCTGCCTTTACCTCAAGCATCCCTCTTTGCTAAGGAGTTCATCTTTCCCATCACTGCTTCTGCTGTGGTTTTTTTTGAATTGTGATTCAACTGATTAGCAGCAGGATTCACCTCTTCCAACAGTGTCTATGGTGCAAAACCAGATCAAATTGGGGTCAAAATTTTCCAGTCCTTGAAGACTTGAAAGTGGCAAGGATATAAAGGTGATCAAGGCAATGAGGCTGAGACTTCAGGCTCAGCAGTGGTGTGTGCTGTGGCAGACAATATATGATGGAAGGATATTTCATTCTGCTCAGTAATGTAAAATCAGATGTTTAAAAGGTAGGGTGAATTTTCTGCAGTTTTCGAGGTCTTAAGTTGGAAGTGTCATTGTGGTATAAAGAGATGTCCAGGGGATATCTCAGCTATATTTAACATCTACTTAAAATCTCTCCTAAGATTTGTTTTTTTAAGATTCTAGAATAAATTTCTTTAAGGGTGGGCAATAAGGAATCAAAATGTAATGAAAAGTCAATGAAGTTTATGTATCAAAGTCCCTGGGTTCACTTTCTAAAATGGCATGTAAATGACTGATGTGCTTTCAACTGTCCTTCTTACTGTCATATTTTTATTTGCCACCTCTGTTGATAAGCAGAGAGGAGATCAAGGCATAAGCGACATGGGGAGGAAGAATTAGAAAGTGACTGATTCTTCAGTCTCTGTCAGCAAAAGAACTGGGGCCATCAAATGAAACCATCAGGCCCCTCAATTTCAGAGCAGAGGAATGGGCTCTGCTGGCGCTGTTCATCACACAGACAAACGCACACACACACAGGTTGGTGAGAAGGCATGAACTATTTATTTTAAAAGATCTGACTCTATTTTATAGTATTTCTACAAAGGCGAGGGATTGGGGGAGAAGGTTGACACCTCTCCCCATCCATTGGTTAGGACGAGTGTCCATCAGCTGTCCATTCCTCTAAGAACAGGAATGAAAACTATCCTTGAATTCATGAAAAACATTGCCAGTGTTTACATCACTCATGCATGAGAAACAACCCAAACCATGAAACTGAAACAGAAGAGAAGGCTGAAAAAATCAGGGCGACACTCTGCATTTAGCTGTGAGATTCTTGGCCACTGGGTGTTGGGGGGAGTTTCCATGGATTCAAATTCACATAGAATATGTCCCTGAGGATAAAATGAACACTGCTGGCACAAACCCCCTTGACCTGCGGATCTCCAGCAGCTGGGAAGTACTCTGGGGAGCAGCATTACATGGTTATTCTAGTCATGGGGGTCTTCCCAAGACATCCACTGTTGGCCACTGTTCCAGCCAAGATACAGGCATGGATTTGATATGAACCACGATGTTCCTTACCATCTAGCAGCACAGAACTGAGCTTTCTTTTCTGCTGAGCTTGCTTGTGAGATACTGAATCATACCTCAGCATATCAGCTGAGAAAACTTTTGAGTCTATGTTGCCTCAGAGAACATGTGCATAATTTGAGATTTAAATAGTGAGAAAAGAAATGGAAGAAGGCTACAATGTCTTAAACATGTTGACTTCACTGAACTAAACCCAGAAAGATTTTATTAAAGTAATTTCTTTTGTTCAAGATTGCCATTCAGGGCAGGTGTAGGTCAGAATGGCTGGTTGCAGGTTTGTCGAAAGCTTGCCTGTGCCAGGATGAACATTTCCATTTCCTCTTGCTCTGAGGAGGAGACAAAGCACTTTCTTAGCACAAAAGACACAGAGGAGAGCCAGTTAACATCTTTTCCTCTATTTGTTCTCCACTGCTGGAATGTTGTTCTACTGACAAGACAATTAAATTATAACTTTAGGAAACATATATGAAAAAAATAGGCATGAGAAAAGAAGGGAGAAATGAGCTGATTGAAGAGTAAGTAAAATTTCCAAAAGCCTTTAACAGTCTCCAGTTGTAAGGTAAAAAATGGCTAAAGCTCCCCTTTTCTGCCTTGGTACAACATCTGTGCATATCTTGACAGATCTCATGACATTTCAGGACCTTTAAAATCAGAACAGTGGCTCTATGGTCACTGTTTTTCCTTCTTCTGAGCAAATCATCTTAAGCCATTGTATTTAATGTAGTTGAACCTGACCTTGAATGCCAGAAACCATTATAAAAGAAATGCTTCACTAGCCCATATTATTCTTATCAAAGATGTTTTAAATAGAAAATTATGTTTTATTTAAAGAAAATCCAATAAACAAAAGCCAGAAAATGTATTTCTAAGGAAAATATTATTATTCCAGTGAAAAATTAACCCCTATTAAAAAAAAAAAAAAGCTTAAATCTCTATATTCTCTATGGGAAATCAAAATCTTTTCCAGGAGAAAAAGAAGTGTTTTTTCCCCTGCAGCAATACAGTATTACTGTTTTATAGTTTGATTCAGATATTCAATTTTTTGTCTTTTTATTTGTAAATTAGTTGGTTTTTTGCATTTGGGTTTTTTTTGTTGCTGTGGTTTGTTAGTTAGTTAGTTAGTTTTATTGTTGATCTTGGGCATTTGCTAGCATACAATTATTCATACCAGTAGTCCAATTTGCAAGTCTCCTAGTAGTTCTCCATTCTTTTCAGGTATTCTAAAAACTATTTTGTTACATATTCTCTTTGTCTTTTCCAGCTTATTTCTGGACAAATGAATAAACGCACTTTTTAATGCATTTCAATTATCTTACTTTTTGTCAAGATATACTTTCAGGTAATACAATTAATTAAAACTCCATTAACTGTTTAAAAAGGACATATCCCCTGGTGGCCAACCTTTGGTAGTGGCCTACTTCAGTTAATGAGTGTAAATGGATGTATGATAAATATTGACTTGCTCAAAAATAAAGGGGATTTTTTTTTTATCCCTTTGCTTGCTTTTTCTGTTTAAGCCTGCAGAGATATACTTTCCATTGCTTTTTTACCACGTAGATTGAATATATTTGGATCTTCCTGAGTTAGAGCCTGTTTCACAGATCGTGTGGCCAGCACAACTAGGGCAGTGATTGTCCCTCTGTACTGAGCATCTGTGAAAATCCTGTGTCCTGTTCTGGGCCCCTCACTGAAAGGAAAAATACACTGAGGTGCTGAAGTGCCCAGAGAAGTGCCCAGAGAAATGCCCAGAGAAGTGCCCTGAGAAGCACTGGTGAGAGGTCACGAGAGTGAGTCATATGAGGAGTGGCTGAGGGAGCTAGGGGTGTTTGACCTGCAGAAAAGGAAGCTCAAGAGGGAACTGCATCACTCTCTACAGCCATCCAAAAGAGGCTGTAGCCAGGTGGGAGTCAGCCTCTTCTCCCAGGCAACCAGCGACAGGACAAGAAGACAGAGCCTCAAGCTGCACCAGAGGAGGTTCAGGTTGGATATCATGAAGAAATTTCTTCATTGAAAATGTTGTCAAATATTGGAATGGACTGCCCAGGGAAGTGGTGGAGTCACCGTCTCTGGAGGTGTTCAACAAACAACTGGACGTGGCACTAGTGATCTAGTTAATTTGGCATGGAGATGTTTAGTCAAAGATTGGACCTGCTCTTTTCTTTTTTCTGTTCCCCTCTCTGATGTTGAAAGCAGGGCAGGTTGTCAAGGCTTTCAATGCCACTCACTGCTGCCAGGTCAACTACTTATCTGGGCAAACTGCTTTTGTGGCTTGCAGAGCACCTGCACAGGAGGGCAGCTGAGCATGAGGCTAATTGAATGAGGGAAGGGAGCAGGGGAAAGGTCCTTCTGAAGGGTGATAAGTGTTATATTACATGAATAGATTTCAATTTTTTTAATTACTGGGGAATAGTGTAGTCAGAGAGCTTTCTAGACCGTAATCCTGAGAGCTGTCATTACAGAAAATGTGTAGAATGAGTTGAGGGTGTGAAGAATAAAATATCCCTAGCCTTTGGGTGATAATAAGAGCCTCAGTTTTCTGATAGTTATTTATCATTCATTCTTTTAATGTGTGATTCAAGAGGTGTTTTTTTATCCAGGAGTAGTTTTTAACTTAGTCCTACAACAGGTGACTTGTTTCAACTACTCTTTTCAGATACTAAAAAGTAGGACTGCAGATTTAGCAAGCAAGAATGTGTATCTACATATATAATACTCAGGTAATTCATGCATGTTGAGACAAAAATAACAGATTTATATCCTAATACACTGGCATACCAATTCTAGGGCTGAGACTGAGTAGTCAAGACTTTTGTATTTGGCGTCTCTGCTGCCAGACTACAGAAACTGAATAACTGAAGAAAAAGGTGAAGTTACTTTTATTCAGCACTCTCTTACACAAATACAGCGTTGGTGGAGAATAAAGGAATCTGAAGCCCTTGGTAATAGATAGTAATCTAATGTAAATCCCCAGGCAAGTTAAGTTAATGTATTCTCGGCATGGTGCCTGGAGTAGGATGGGGGGGAGGAATGGGAAGGGATGAATCAGCTCTGATGTTTTGCAAGATCCTGCCTTCTAGTTCAATATTGTCTTGTTTTCTTTGCCTAATTTTATTCCTGACAGGTGGTGACAGAATGTTTTCATTAAAGAAAAGTTTCCTAGAATTGCAGAAATCATATAAGTCTCCTGTGGCAAACTAGTATTCAGACTTACAAGTAGCAATTTTCTCTTAGCCAGCTCTTAAAAGCTTTGGAATTCCTCATTGCTGCCTAAAATCTTTTTTTCTTTTTTTTTTTTTCCCCTGGGCCCCATTATGTACCAGTGCAAGGCAGAGAGCACAGAAGTGCAACTCCTGCTCTGACCCACGCACAGAGGGAGAGCAGCTGCCTGCAGGAGTCCTGGGCAGCTGCAGTCAGATTGAACCTTGTCCCTGACTCTGCAGTCACCCTGACCCCAGGTGGGCTCAGGGCAGTGCCAACATGTGTCCTGACTTGTTTTTGCACTGCTTGATGTTGAATTATGGATCCCCTATGACATTCTTCCACTAGAGCCTCTCAGGTATGGGTATTCAGTTTTAGAACTGCTGTCAAGAGAGGGCAATCTGGTGCTTTGACAAATGGGCATAGGAAACAGTGCTATAAGAACGCTGCTGTAAGAATAACACAGGTTATTAGCACTTGCAAAGGGTGCTTGTGCCTCCTTTGTGCACAGCTGGTGGAGCCAGAGTAGATCCCGATGCTCAGGGGACAAACCCACAACTGTTTGGGTGGCGAGTCGCTGTGCCTCACTTTGTATGCCCTTGAGAACTGGTGGCTCAAGTTTATTGGAACCTGCCCTGCTTGCTCTGCTTTCCCAGCTGTGTTCCTCAGTGAATTTGGATGAGAATGTGGGATTGCTGTTAGCCTGTGGCACTGCAGGGACAGATAAAAAAAGACTGTCTGTACCTGAGAAGTCAACCAATAGCTCCTGTTTCTAGCCCTAGGTCCAGGGGCTGTATGTGGACCAGGTTTCCAGGGGAGAGGAAGAGTAGCTGCCTGATGAACCAAGTGTTGGTGTCATCATTCTCAGCAATGCTGAGCACACTGGAGGTGATTTGTGAACGCTGGTTCTGGTGTGCTGATCCACCACCTCTGGAATAGCCTGCCTGTAACAAGTGCCCAGATGTTCAGGTAGGGTTTTCTGTTCTCTGTGATAACCGTATTTCGACAGAACACAATTTAGAAATGGAAGACACAAATCACTGAATCAAAGAGAACCATGGCATTGAATCAAATGAAGAAAAAGTAGTACTTTCCCCAGTCAGTTTACTTGTTTCGTGCTTCTGGGGTCCATTTTGATTTTGTAAGCACATTTTCTTCCTTGGCACTGCTTCTGCAGGAATTTTTAAAGTATGTGTGTGTGTTCTTTGTATTTTTGCTGTGCTTGAGACTGTACTCATTTGAATGGTTCAGTCCCCTGGGCCTATACAGTGGGTCCTGCTGCTCCACAGGACAGATTTTGGCAAACAGCTTTAGAGATGCTAACGAGGGCCGTGGAAGAGGAGAAATACTTACCACATGGCTGAGTGTGCATTAAAAAGCCCTTGCCTTGATATAACTTACTGCTTGTAGGATTTCTCATCTTCAGCGTGCTTATAAGCATTAATGAATCCTCATGACACCACCATAAAATGATGTAAATATGTATTTTCATTACAGTACATGGGAGGGCAAGAGAGAAAATTTTCTTGTGTGAAGATTGTCAGAGAAGCCAAGGGAAAAACCTATAGTTTGAAATGATTGTCTTATCCGAGAACTCTGGAAATTGCCTTTCTAAGTTGCTGTGTTGTAAAAGCATACACTTGTGTAGGCACATGCATCAGTGCTCTCCTGAACAAAGAAACGTTCCTTAACTAGTGCTTGGGAAACCAGCGCAGCTTGGAAATAGCTGAATGATTCTGCAGGGAAAAGGTGTGAAATTTTTATATCACTGAGCTTACTAAGGGTTTTTTTTATAGCTCGTTTAGCAATTTCAGGCTTCTCTCATGTGAGTTCTCCTTCCCCATAACTCAATTTGTAAAGGAGGATGGAGGAGAGGGAAAGGGAAAGCACCTTCAGAGCACGTGAAGAGCGGGCCTTGGGTCTCTGGGCAGTAGTTGGGAGGAGAGAGTAGCTGAAGGAGGGTGGTTTGGGGCTGAGGATGCCTGATAGAGCTGTGGTGTGAAAATTCAGCCACTGGAGGAAGCATTGCTGGGACCTAGAGGGGCTCTTCTGCTAGTTCTGCTGGAGCATCCTTTCCTGGTCACTGTAGGTCCTGGTCATTGTCCTCTCCTACTGCTTGTTATTGTCACACTTCGCAGCCACTGCCATTTCAGTGTAATTCTACCCTTGCTGCGCCCACCTCCTCCCATCTTTATTTGTTCTCTGCTCCTAGCAGCTCCTTGGCAACCTGCCACATGAGATATAATCTGCAGCCTCACATAGAGAATTACTGTACTCTGACCGCTGTATTGCAAACTACTTCTGCTTCATAGGACTTAATTCTGCAAAGGGGCAAACTCAACTTCAGCCAGGCACCCCTAGGGAAACTGCCTTCCCACAGGAGGATTTATGGTTTAGAGCAACGCATGTGTGGAAACACATTGACCACTAAAGGGTAGAAATCAGGGTGGTGCATTCAATTTTTCAAGTGAAGTCCGTAAACTAATTCTAGCTGCATAAAATAACTTCCTTTTTGGAGGGAAGCATCTTCTTTCATGAATAAAAAGCTAAGGTAAAAGTGAAAACCTAGTCAGGATTACTAATACAAACACCGTAAGCTATTTCTTTTACTGGTAGCATTAATGTTTTCTGATCAGCTTTCAGTGATCAAGGCTTTTATATATGTATTTATATAGCATAAATCTAGAGATTCATGTGGAGTAGTATCTTGTAAGACAAATACTTAGGTATACTGAAGAACTAGGACACAGATAATTACGTTTCTGATCAAATTAAATGTCTGCATATTGGAGTATCCATGAAACAATGCCTTCTGAGGCATTTTAAATGGCATAAAACTCACTAGCTGTATCCTTGCTCATTCTGATGCACATTTCTACTCAACTTCTCTGAACTCCACAGCCTGACACCTCAGTTTGTTCAAAAGCTGATCAGATTAATTTACTCACAGTAAAATTGTTTCAGAAGCTACAAAAGTCATTTTTCCTGTACCTTAGATAGCTCCATGATAACTATTTCTGTGAATAATTCCCTTTCTGCTCTCCTTCCAAAGGAGGTGCACCCACAAATGCCGTCTCCCACCATCAGTCATGCTGCTGTCATCTTGGGGTGCATCCACCAGTGCTGCATCCTTTCAGAATTACCTTCAGGCTTTACGACTGGCTTCTTTAGCTCTGGTCTCCACCTCCTGCAATATGAAGTTTGTGTAGTTCTTCCTGATTCCTTCATGGCTTACTCTCTGATCCCCTTCTCTGCAGTCAGTGGGCAGGTATCAGATGCTTTCTTCCCCCTCTTTCACTGCACCCCACTTTCCCACTTCTTTCCTGAAAGGCCCCTCAGAGCCACCACCTCTGCATGGCATTGCCTTGTGAATAGGACTTTGGGTACAGGTCTCTCTCAGCCATCTATTGCTAGGATGCTCTTCAGATAATGAGGTCTGAAAGAGGGACGAAAATTACACAAAGTGCAGGATTAGATTAATGTGTCCCCTGTCTTGCTGAAAAAAAGGGGCAGCTGATGTCCCGGTTTTCATAAATGCTATATTTGAGAATTTTCTGTTAGCCAGGGGTACATGCTGCTACCCAGGAACAAGACTCCTATGATGCTTTGGCAGTTGTGAATGTTCCTACGCTCTCTGTGGATGCTTCCCAAGAAGATGGTCCAGTCAATGAGTAAAATGTTTGGTTTTCCCTCAGACTTTGGTTGCATGTCTTACAGTGAGCCTGTTGCCTCACAAATACTGTTGTGTACTTCTGTGTTTGGGGTAAAAACATGGGATTGAATTCATATTCAGAACTTCTATGTAGTCCTCAGCAGTATCTAAAAAGGAGGTATGTGAACTCGCATGCTGAATTTACTCTGTATAAGTATCCTGCATTGATACAACAGACTAAGAATTAACATCAGCTAATTCACATTTTTGTCACATATTGTCACATTTTTATAGTACTAGTTCAAACCAATTGAGCTGTGTAAGATTTGCCTTCTGGACTTCCCCTCTTGCTGAAAACAAGTGATGATTAGTGCCCAGTGTAAGTTAGACATGAGTAAAACATTGTTCAGCTAAACAGCTTGAATAAGGTAATAAAATGGTGCCATTTTGCATGCCTATTTGGAGCACAGAAAATCAATCTGCTTCCAAAGCTGGAGCCCTACCACTGGATTTGTGGGTTTCTAGAAGTTTCTGACTTAAAGCAGAGTTTATCTTATAGTTACCATAATCATGCTCTCCAGCCATGAGCGTGTAAACTGTACAGATTATGTTCAGGAATTACATTGTGGAAATACAGACAGGTCTGTTTAATGAGGTACAAAACCTGTTTTGTATAAAATGTATGAACTTCAATTATCCATGAGACACAAAGGACAAAGGATAATTTTGATAATCAAGCTTTCCGAATATGACAGGAATTTTCCATATGATGAGCATTAAGAATCATGACCTCATCTGGGATGACACAAAGCTTATATAATTGAAGTGCTTCTGTATTGGATTCAAAGGATTTAATAGTATTTAATGTTTGGGCTGCAGTTTGGTAACTGCTCTTAGTATCTAACTCAAAAAGATCTGTAAAAGTCAGGTAGGTCCAAGAGCTTCTCACTGCCATTGGTAGTCTTCAGTTAGCTATGACTGAGAGATTTTGGTAGCCTACTTCTTAAAGAAAGCCAGTGTGCCATCTTTCCACAGTGTACTTGCAGACTTAAAAAAAAGAAAAAAAGGTCTTGCTTTCTCTAAAAGTTGTATTTTAAAATTTTAAAGATAAATACTTCTCTTTTTTTGTTAAGGTTTGAAGCTCAGAATGTTTTGAAATATTTTCCTTGCTCATTTGGAGAAAATCCCACTTCATTTGAATTAATTACTGCTCCTATGGTGATATTTGAAATAAAGACTATCTTGGATGATCAAAATAGGAAAAAAAAAAAAAGACTAAAACTCATCATATGAACCTTACTGGTAGAATCTTATTAACTTATTAACTCTGAATGCTGATATTCACAAGTTCATCCATCCTCCTGTCTCCAGCTCTTGCTGTCTTCTGGTTTTTAAATGCATGGAAGGTTTTTCAGCCAACTGCAGTTGAAATAAGCATCCCATTACCTTGCCAGAATGCTAGGGATCAGCTCAAAATCATCCGAGTCACTACATTCTGATGGGAGCTGTGTTTACATTCTTGGTATGAAGTAGCCTGTCCTCCCATTTGAAATGCAAGTAAGGTAGTAGTAAGTGAGAACATCCTCGTGTAGATATGCATGGACAATTGTGGTGTCTCTCCAGCTGTTTTACTTAACTGCTTTGCATTGTGCCAGACTGTGTATTGTGTGTCTTCTGCTCCATGGGCAGAATGAATAGATGAATCCAAAGAGATGCATCAATGAATAGACGTTGTTTGTCCGTCAACACGCAGCCTGGGTCAATTCACTGGCAATTGCATGTCCTGAAGTCAGCTGTAGCCTGACACTGGTTCATCAGTCTACCATGTGGTTTACTTGGAAAGGGGTCTGTGGGCTCTCCATCACCTCACTGGCTTTTTGAACACTTTGGTCCATTGGTTGAAAGGGTGCCAGTGCAAGGTCACTACTGGGATGTAAAGCTAGATCAAAAGTATCCATAAGAAAGAAAATATCTAAAGCTGAGCTCAGGTAGTTCTGCTATCTCTCCCTAATGTGTTCTTCTGCATAGCATGTGGTACGGGAGGTGAGTGAGCCATACTTTGTGGTGGAGACTGCAAAAATAACAGTGGTTTAAAGACCTTGCATTGTTCATAGTAAGGGACTGCCTGAAAGCTGAGGAGTTCTCTGCAGGGCAGGAGACTGGCTGGATACAGAAGGTCAAGGGGGACTTGAATTCATGGCCTTGTTATTTTCAGATCAGTTAGGCTCTTACATGACAACCCAACAGAAGGTTCTGCAGTCGGTGAGCATTTATTTTCTGACCCATTTCTTTTTCTTGTGCTGTGTAAAACTGACACTGTACCCTGACACAAAATCAGCAGCTGGTTCTCTGTGCTGATGGGATTTGGAGATTCAGCAGGGTCCTTACCTTTGCATTCAGGAAGTTTGTTAAGAGTCACACACTTCTACTATTCTCTCTCAGACTGACGTAATCTCCTTTTTATAGGTGGCTTTATGTCCTTTCACCATTCATTTAAAATGGTGGCCAGGTCTAACATAACAGCAAATCAATAGACACAGGGTATCTCTGTAGTTCATTTTACCATAACCACTAGGAACTTCCTGCGATTCCATGTGCAAAGACTGTTTCTGTCTGGCAGCTTGTCCTGCACATTAGATGTGAACTGGAAAATTACTTGTTAAAAGTGTCTTTGTTGGCTGTTGCCATGCGCAGAGAAAGAGCACAGTCCTTCGGGTCTTACATGCCACAGATTGTATAAAGAGAAGATGGGTCTGGCTGTTACACACACAAACATAATTTTTGAAATGGGTGTTGCAGTGCTTGAACAAAAGTATCTGAGACATTTTGGTTTTCAGAACAAAATGTAGTGATTGCTGAGAAAATAATGTGTGTAAAAAGTACATATGCCAGTGATGTGCACTCTCACTGTATCACTGAGGTTTCTGTAGGATGACTTGATTCACTTAAATAAAAAGTGCGAACTCTATGGGGTTTTGTAGAGCATAGAAAATGTCAGGGAAAATCTTCTCAGGTAATGTTTTAAAGCAGTGCCACCTTATGGTTTATTTCAGATTAGGGATGTTTGGTGTCTCACTGTTGAAAAACACTGCATGCATCTGGCTGAGCTCTCTAACTTTCTTAAATGGTCACTGTCTGTATTTCTGATCAGGGGGATAGTGGACTATGCCTTTCAGGACCAACCAGGAGTAATTACAGAGAAAAAAATGCAGTTATTAGCTTGCTTCTCAAAGAAGAGCTGTTCCCTCTTGACAATTACCCATCACATTGCTCTCACAAGCAAAAAATGGTTCTCCAAGCCCATTCCTCCCAGATTCCTTGTATGACTGCCTGAGGCTCCTGTTTGTGCTGAGATGTTGCATTCCAGCCCAATGGCACAATCTATCTTGGTAGCTGCAGCCCATATTCATCATACCTAGTCCTGCAGTCCTGGCATTCATGCCATGGTTAATAATTGCTGACTGGCCAAGAGCTCTGAAAGTCTGCTATCACTGTTGCTCACCTAAATTGAAGATCCCTAAAAGGGTGGATTTCATGGTTCAGATGTAAATGTGCATCTAGGGAAGATGATCTTAGTAAAATCCTTGCAGAAAAAACTAGTCCTCTCAGGCTCTTCCTGCTCTTGCTCCAGCTCGTGGCAGGAGTAGCGGCTGTCTGGATGCCAAAAGCTTGTCAGAGCTGCTTGGTTGTGTGGCTGCTCTGAATTCCCTGAGAAGTCAATTACATATTGACGTATGCTCCTGTGTTAATTACAGCTACTGCTGCAGCTTGGTGACCTCTTTTGTCTGCAGTAGCCATAACAGTTTGCAAATAATTCTGGTTAGCCTGTGAGAGAAGTGTCACTAAATTACAGGAGAAAAAAATCCTGGAGATACTTTAATTAAATTTTGGGTTTAAAAGTAGGAGTTTCTTCCAACAACTGCAATGCAGAAGTCCCAGAAGTGGTATTAAGAAATATGGGCTTCTTTACTGCCCTGCTGAAAGCAGAGAAATCCATTTCTTGTGGAAATTACAAGAGCTGGAATGAGAAGTGACACAGGGATGGATGTGTTGGGAGCAGCTGGGACTGATGCTCTGCTGTTACTGCTCTGCTGCTCAGTGCAGTCCACACAACCATCACCACTGCTGCCCCAGTGTTAGCCCACCACTGATTGCAATGGGGTTTAAATCAACCAGGAGCCATTAGTTAGGTTTTGACTCTCTCTGTTGGACTGGTTTATACATATACAGGCTGTTCTTCTTTCTTTTTGGCACATAGACACTACACAGCATCTTTACTGAGCGTTGTGCAGAGATGGCCAGCCCAGCATGGCTGTTAAATTCCCTCTGATTCCAGCAGCAATCCCATTTATTATAGAAGACAATAAAGCTTAGTAATGAAAATCACATCATTAATATTAGCTTAAATATTGCTGTTGCTGTAAATTTATCTTGTTCACAAAGGTGTGTATGTCAAGTCCTGTGGCTACAGAGAATACTGTGGAAACTCAGTTTCCTGTGGTCTTGAACCTCTTCCTTCATAGGCTTTCAAAAACTAAAGTAAACTACTGTATTCTGGTTTTATGATGTATCCCATACAGTTCCCATACTTTTTATTCCAGCCCCTGTTCTGTCAAATATTTTGGCAGCTACATGCAGGCTGCCTCATTCAACTTAATTGGCCAACAATATCAAAACCTTGGCTTCCTTCACTCTGGTTTTACAAAATACACAGAGAGCTCATCATATTTTATATCTCCAGTATCCATCTGATTGGCCTGAAATCAGCATTAGAAGTTTATTACATACATATAAACAGACTGATCCTGAAAATCTGATTTTCATAGGGAGCTAGGCTAACTAAATCAAGTCAAAAGTATGGAAATTACAGCAATGTAAGACGACAAACATGAAAACTTGGAGAATACGGTAATAAAATAAAAGAGTCCAAAAATGCAGGTGATGCTACACAAGCTGCCTTGGAAGATCATGTGAAACCCTTCCCATCACTGCCTTCCATGATTCAAGCAGTACTGCAGTGTTTACTTCTGAATGGCTGAACACACAGACTTGGGTCAGGTTCTTCTTGGGAGCAGACGCTTACAGCTTTGCTGGCGACAGGTTCATTGCCAGCACCATGCTGAACGCCAGCTGAGCGTGAGCACATTTTGGAACAAATTTGCAATGTACCTTCAATTGTCTATTTTCATAGCACTTGAAAAAACTGTGCTGCTATGCCTCAGGGCATCCCTAGCAACTTTAATACATGGTATTGGTTTGTCAGACCTGCCTATGATTTGTGCTTCTGCTTGACACTATTTCTGTTTAGTTGCTATTTCCCTTTCATTGCAATAAAGCTTTTTTTTTCATGAAACAGTGACTGTGTGCGTTGTACAAAACTGGGAGAACTCACTGACATGGAACTTAATCATGCTTCTCTGTGCCCTTGATAGAATCTTTCAACAGCATCTACAGTTTCAACGGTGTATTCACAAGATGGGTTTATTGCCGTGACACAAACTACTAGATACCAAAATGATACATATTTGGGAAATAAAGTAACTAGGACATTTGGAGCAGTTCCGGGTAAGTAATTTCAGTCCAGATTGAGGCGACTTTAGACGCGTATGTGGGTCATAAAAAATTTCTGAAATATCTAAAGGTGTCTGTGACCAAGTATAACCTGCCGTGACCAGCTGGTGTGCTGATTGCATGGGCTAGATCCCAAAGCTCGCTGCTTCCTGCTTGCAAGGGCTGGATGCCAGAGCTCCCTGCTCAACCAGGAAACCTTACTCAGCTAAATGTGACTCTCAGGTGTATTGTGCTGATCATGCTCGGCAGCGCGTTTGCCTTTATGCACTCTCACACTGAATTATAAGATGAATGGAATGGTTTTACTTCTCCAGTTCTTTGAAAGAAAGGGTTTAAGTTTTAGGAAAAAAAGGTTGACTTCCAAGAAAGTGTATAGAAGAATATACTTTCATAAGTATATTCTCATTAGAAGTGGGATATTAATGGAGTAATTATTATAGCTTTGTTTTGAAGTCTCATTTGGCTCATAATTTTAAGAGTGTAAATTTGTTTTATGTATTCTTGAGACAGCAGTTTTTAATAAATATTTTTAATGGAGATAGAAGGTTAATTTTATGATGTATTTCTTACCTTTAGCGTTATGTTGCTGAATTTGAGAGACAAAGAAAGAAGCTTTTCGAGATTCTGCCAAATTCTTCAATCCCAGGTTTTCTTATATGAAAGAAAACTCTTAGGAACGGTTCAGGATAATACAAGCAGAGAAAGTGGGTTTTGGATTGCTGCTGAAGAGACACTTCCTGTGGCTGTACAACCTCCTAAGTTCAGGAGGGCTTACAGCTGTAGCAAGACTCATATTGCTGGCAAGGCACCACATTCCACAGGGTCTTGTAGTGGTTTCCTTCTATCTTTTCTCTCTCTTCCTATTTTTCCTTACATCAGAAGGAGGAACCTTTTATCACAATTGTTTGTTTTAACATTCCCTGGCATCTAAGTATGGTCTCAGGTATAAAGAAGCAGCACAGTAATTTTCCAGCCCTCTTGTTGGTGTTCATGGCCAGGTATAAAGATTGCCAGCCTTGAAGGTTTGCTTGTACTTGTGTACAAGATCTCACCACTGCGTGTGTATCTGAGTGTTGGTTTATTTCTCTACGTTAGAAAAATTCTCAGCTTTGTATGAGGCGAGGAGACTCAAAACAATGTGATGTCTTGCTAGGGCTTTGTACATCTGCCAAAGCATTGTAGTTTGTGACACTCAGACTCTGATCTGTTTCTAATTGCACCAGCAGTAAATAACTTGGCTTGTTTTTATGCTGTTTACTTTTTAACACCTTTGCAGCCTTTGTATATTTTTTTTTTAACAGAGGATTGGGTTTTGGAAAATTGTATCTGTATCATAAAAAGAATATTGCTGATTTTCTCATACTTTTTACCTCAAAGGTGCACAAATGTACAAGAATTTGCACAAAGTGATTAAACATGCAACACAGAGAGTGATGTGCTATTCATGCTTCTCATGTGAGGGCATTTTGTTTCAGTTGCACCTCTTGGTGCACCCCTTGGAAAATTATTATGGATGCTACAAGCTGTGCAGGAAAAGAGGTTCTGCAAATGGGCGTGGGTAATTAATGTTATGTCAGCTTTCATGCTTGTATGGATCCTGCTGTAGGACCAATGAGTGAATCTGGGTGAGGCACTCAGCCTGTGAGGTGGAAGTGGCGTAGGGTCTAAAATGTAATATGATGCATTCTCTTGCATTTGCAATTTGTTGTTCAGGGCTCTGCAGTAAGTTCTACCACTTGAATGCTTGTCACCTGGTTTTGTCTTTCTTCAAAGCCCTGCTATACTTGGCAGGAGTGCGGTACGATGGAGAGCTTTGGATTGTTGAGTTTTCATCCTTCTGCTCTGATGCATCCTTCCAAGACACACTGCAAGAGAAAAAGAAAAATAATTGTTTATGAGGGAAATCTTACTAGGATTGCAGAAACTAAGCCTATCATGTCCTGTACCCTAGATTCTCTGAGTACAAGTAGACCAAGCTGCCACAAGCTCTGCATCTGCAGTTGTGATTGGTCCCCTTTGTTCTTGTACATTCCGTTTTCTCAGGTTTAGGTTTTGAACGGCTGTTGCACTTTGAATCCAAAGCTTCCAGAAAGCCATGAGATACCTGATGACTTCAGTGGGCTCTAGAGCTGCTCTTAAATCCTAACTTCATTGACTCTAAATGATTAGACGAATTGACTTGGAAATGGATAAATCAGCAAGATCTCCATGTAAGGTATGTGAAAAACGCCAATCACTTCTTAAAAAAAATTTAGAAGTTTAATAAAATAATTGTAGAAACAATAATAAAGATAAAACAATAGAAATTTTGGACAATCAGAGTTAGGATAATAAAAAGACAATAAAAACAAAAAAAATTACAGGTGTCTGGGTGTCCTAAGTTCCAATCAGCTAGGAACACACCCTTGAAGACAAAGGATGGCCCTTAAAAGTAATAGCCTGTTGCACATTCATACAGTTCATATGTGACGCATGAATTCCTCGCCAGCTCGAGTTCTTACCTGGTTTTTTTCAACTTCTTCTTTTATTTTGTTTATGGCTCCACCAAGTCTTGAAGAAGGTGCCATGGTGTTTATTTTTGCTTGATATGGAAGTAGTAACTCTTGCTGTTATCTCTGTGCAAGGAATCATTCACACTTTTTGCTGGTTAGAAGAAAAGTATCACATAGCTTCTATTTTAACATTCTACTATAGCCTAAATTACACCGATTAATATAACATTACTAAAAAAATAATACAACATTACTTTCAAACATAACACATATAGTATTCATTTTAATATTTGCGAAAAGCCAATCATATCATATGCATTTTTCACGGGTACAACATATGAGTCCTTCTGCTTTACCTGTTTTGAGAGTTATTGCCTCCCCCTCAGATTAAGGGATGCTGTTTTATACCAAAGTTAGTCTGTGATGTAGCACTGTAATACAATATTCTACTTCGTATAGATGTATAGAATACAAACTCTGTGTAGATATATAATTACAGCGAGACCTTGGCTACTCAAAGACCCACACAAGTCAAGCAGAGTAGTTTGTTCTGCCATCTCTAATGTGGTTTCAGATTAGGCCCTTACGAGGGAGAAGGGCTCATGGTGTTGTAACAGGCAGGTTCCTTGTGGACCTTCACGAGATAGGCTCTCTGCATCAGCTTTTCTGTGAACACTACAGCTGGCAGACAGGTAGATCCATGTAAGGTTTAACAAGGTTAAAGGGAGGAATAAAGTGCAGATCTGTATGTACACTGCCAGAAGACACTGGTGCCTTCAGCCTGCCAGGAGTGTTTTCTAAAACTCTGGGGGCTTTGAAATGAAGCTGGAATACTGGGAAACTCATGGAGCAGGGAGTTTTGCCTGTATCGGCTGCAGTCAGTTCAGGCAGGTGCTGCATTTTAACTTTCAGAAAAATTCACTTCCGCAAGCTCTTGCCAAGCCTGTCGCTCTCCAGGGCTCACAATGTTGCTTACAGGCACTTGCTAGACTAGCTAGGCACTTGCTTGTTTTTAAGGACAAATATTCAGAGATGTGAATATAGGTTTTCATTTGAAATTGCTATGAGCTTGTAAATTTATGCTTTTTAAAACTTTATGAAAAGAACAAAATCACATCTATTTGACGCAGCAATAAGGATACACAGACTGAGAAACCTGTGTGTTATGTTTATAAAAAGAGAACAGAAACTAGCCTGATTCACTGTAACCATCCCCTTTTCAGAAGAGCTAGAGCATGAGTGAACTGTAACTGTATAGCTTTGCCCTTGAAACTGAGAAGATTAGCAAACATTAATTTATTTTTTTTCAAAACCTTATCCAGTAGCACAGAATAAACCAGAAGTTCTTATGGGGAAATGCAGTGCCATTCTCTAGATTTAGCAGTACCTTGGGTCTCTTCAGATCCATGTTGAGACCTCCAATATCAAGGGTATGTGAATAAGGAGTCCAGATCCATCTCCTTAACCAGCAGCAAGAAGTGATGAGTTTTGAACCCAATTCTGTGCTTCTTCCAGTGTTTACTGAAAGTCTGGGCCCTGTTTTTTGTCTGATGCTCAGGTCTCAGTTACTGAAGACCATACCCAGGCTATGGCACCTGCTGAGCCTGCATTGCTCAGCCAGTTGTGGAGAAAGTTGAGCTGTGTGGGTGTTTGTGTTGGTGCCACCAGCCCTGGGCACAGAGTACTATACACCCACCATGCCTGCCACGTGTCTCCAGTGCCTGCCCAACTGTCGAGCTTGGTCCTTCAGCGTGGGGGATCCCTGCACCAAAGTGCATGTGGCAAATTAATTTCCAGTGGGCTTCTCCACTCTCACGCTCCGCCACCCCCATGTCTGGGAGCGAGGTGCTTGGGGAAACATCAGCTGCCTGAGGCAGCAAGAGGATGCCAGTGTGGGTGCAAGAAGGCTCCAAGTATGCCTTTGGGAGGTAAAACAAACCTTATCTTGCATGCAGTATCACCAGCCACAAGTCTGCTTCATCAAAAGAAACACACTCCTCAGGTCTTGTCTTTATACCCTGAAGAGGGGCTGGTGGTCTGCAATCACCACAGCCCCCTGCCCACAGAGCATCCTGAGGGCTCTGTGACTTCCCGGGTGGCCATTGCAGTTTTCTGAGAAACATGTGCCCTTCCCCTCCTGCAAAAAAGAATGCCACTTAATGGACTCTGCAAGATATTTTGGCACATTTTAATGCAAAACAGTCTGCAGAAATCAAAGAAGGTCTGTTTACAATTAGCTGAGGTGAAAACTGGGTATTTCAGTTTCACTTTGGTGATGCGAAACTACAGGACTGCCTGACAGAATAAATCTCCAAAGATCATCCAGTTCAAAGATTTATTGTATACTGAACAGTTAACATCTTGTGAAAGATTTGGTGATTATGATTGTTTCTGAATCAGTCTCTCCAAGCTGTAGACCTAATCTCACTTTAAGTGCATAGGGGTAAATAATTCTTTTCACTTACTCTTGCAGTTCCAAAGAGGGTGCTTCACAGTTGCTTTTTGATGTTATTTCAAGGCCTGCCACAATGCAGAATTATTTTTTCCCTACCTCTGCTGAAGACTCATGAGAGATTTTTCAGCTATTGTTGCTTCGTTTGAACAAAATAACAACACAACCTTGAGGTCCAGCATTCTTTTCTGAAAACTGTTCAGTCCATTACATTATTAAATAAATCAGCACCTAGCAACAGATTGCTTAGGTTATGTATGGATGCAATATGATTCAGTAATAATCTGGCAATATGTATATTGCCAGATGTTTTTTCTGTGCTACAGGACAGCAGGGCCAGCTCAACATCTGAGGCTTTTTGATTATTTGAGTTACAGGTGGGAAGCAGTTAAATTTGCTGTAGTTCACGATATTTCTGCATGCTCTGGAAAGAGTAGGATCCTGCTGAATCAAGTTCCTATTGTGTCATAACATTGGCAAGTCATAAGAAGAACTTCCTGTTGTGATGGTGCAGTGCCTGTTGGGGTGCCACTAGTTACCTACCAGCTGGCTAGAAGTGGAGGGGTTGATATGTCTCCTTGTTTACCATTGATAATCAAGTGTTTAAGATCTTCAGAAGGTAAAGGAGCTAGAAAAGGGCAAAAAGGGATCGAAGATTTGTCCCTTCCCCTCCAGTTTTCGTTTGGCTGAAGAATTTCCCTATGGGCAGCACCAGTGATCAGTCTGTCCAGGAAGAAGTGACTGCTGGGCTTGGTTCATGAGGTGGCTCTAACAGCTCAGAGCACCATGAGCTGAGCTCACCTGTACCCCAAACTATCTCTGTGACCCATAAGGCACTCATGTAGTTTCAGTCTCTCTTCCCCCACAGCAGGAGAAAAAACAACCACTGTCCTTGGAGGAGGGCTGGGAGGCTGCACTCATTAGTGTTGGGAAAGACCCATGAAATACCAGTCAAAACACCATTTGTTGTCTTTCACATTAGAGTAACTCACAGTCAGAACTTCCTTCTAAAGAGGACAGCAGTTTATTTAAAGATGTGGTTCATAGTGATGTTTTTGGTGTGGTTTTAAACAGACTTGTTTGTTCCTGTTGCAATATTTCTCAGAGTGAATTGGTGAAAGAGGAAGCTCTGAAAGCAGCTGTATAAAAATTGCCATCAAAGGCAAAATAATTTGAAAACCAGACAGGCTCTGCTACTCTTTGTTAGCACCTTGTACTCCAATAAACCTAGTTGCTACAACTTTGGCAAGTAAAACGATGATACTTGTGTGTCTCTAACACAATATTTCTTTCCCAAATGGTGTCTGAGGGGAGCTGAAGCATTTTATTTCTCTGTACTATATGACTTAAATGGCTCTTTTTTAATAGCAAAGGAGATACCTTCCACCTGTGTTTATCTGGGGACTGTTTATTTGGCTTGTTATATTAAATGATCTAGAAGTAACAGCTCAAACCCCTGAAGATACAGCACAGTATTCAACACAAAAAGATAGATAGAAAATAAAGTTGCATTATGTACCTCAGCATGGTTTTTCATACCAGATGAAATATTATTTCCATTTACAAGAACAAGAATTAGTTTTACAAAATATGCAACATTATCCGTCCACAACAAGGGGCCAAATACAAACATAAGATTGAGGGAAAGAGAAGGGAAGGGGGATGTTGCAGTGGACTAGCATCCTTCCTCTTAAAACCAGGAGTGCACATCAGCTCAGGTTATTGCTGAGGGTTGGTGCTGCCTCTGATTATCTGCTGCCAGTTTACCTTAGTTTAATTCCTTCATGGAATAAAACATAAAGTTAATCAAATCTTTAGAGATATAAAGTGAAACAGATTTTCTTCCAAGAGATAAAGCAGATTTGGTGGCCCTATCACATTCTGACATCAGTCAGATTTTTTGGTCTGAAAATCCAAGATGTGATTGCTTTTCTAGTCACCTTATTTTATTTTTTTTTAATTTAAAATTAAAGTTTTAAACAATAAAGCACGATTTTGTTGAGAATACTTTGAACTTTTTGTTTTGCTAGGAATTTAGAAAATACTTGTTTTCACTTTGTAAATTCTCTTGGGAGGTGGGAGAAAAGAAAAATATCAATCAATTTTTCACTTACCAAGGCCATCAGGTGCTGTGGCAATGATTATTCTTCTTATTATATCACTCAAACAGCAAAAACTGATACAAAAACAAATTTTAGAGAATTCTGACAGGTGAAGTCTCTCAGTGTCTTTCAGTATCAGTGGCCAGAGCTGGATGTTTTGAAAATCATCCCTGGGTTTCTGAAGAGCCTGTGCATGACAGTATTAGGCAGACACCATCTAAGAAAATCAAGATGCACTATGTCCCTGAGATAAGTGTGTTAGCTGCATCACTTTGTTTTCAGCTTTTCACATTGTGTCATAGTTTCACTTCCTTTTGGTGAGCACTTTTCAGAAGCTACTGTCTTTGTTATGCAAGTGAATCGATTAAACCTAGTTTTAAAGGAGCATCCAAAATGACATTTCATCTTCAAAGATAGACCTCTGGTCTTCCATGAGTGCTTTAACCACAGGCCTGAAGCTTTGGAGCAGTTCCTTCCTTTCCTGTAGAAATCAAGGGAATAAGATTTCCTTTAGAAAAGTGTCATATCAAAATGTTCCGGGTTACTGCAGTCCTGTGTTGTTTTCCACTGTGTGTACACTAGCTTTTGGCGTATTGTATATCTTAGTGTGGTGAAACATGCTGCTGTGGAAACACTGTAATAACAGAGAGGAAGGAAAGAGTATTGCCTTATCTGGTGTGCAACACATGCAGGCAAGCCCTCAGCTGATTTTCCCTTGTAATTTACATATCTCCTGTGTTGAGAGTCACACGATTTCAGTCTTCAGTTCTAATAAAGGTGAAGGAAAGAAACGATGGGATGAACAGCACCATTAAGTCTCTGAGCAATGGACTGTATGACATAGGGCAACATTTTCTGGCTGACAGTCAGAAAATAAAAAGTATCAGAAAAGGTCTGAACAGAACATATTATCTTCTTAAGTAAATTCTCTAAGCATTTTAAATGATTGAAGCTAAAAAAATTAGTTTACCTGTAGCCTTTCTTTTTTCTAAAACCTTTTCTAGCACCTTACTTTTGAACTGTATCATTCTGTTTGACAAGAATAGTGCTTTCATATCATTAGTGCTTAGATGTATTTCCTGATATCTTACTGTCTTGTCTTCTGTTTCCTTACAAAACATCTGGAATCCTATCCTGAGGCACAGAAACAAGGTTGTTTGATTTAAATTCCACGTTCTTTCACTAGTTAACTTGCCCCCTTGCTTTGCCTGCCTTATGGTAATTGTTTCCAGATTCTTGGTATAAACTCTACAAGTGCCTCAGGAAGTGTATTGGTTTAGCATAAATGGTAGGAAAAACCAATTGTTAATCCATTTTGGAACTAACAACTAAGCTGGCCAATCAGGTAAAAGGTGTACACCCCCTGGGACACCGCTTAAAAACAGGAATCTTGGGAGACCCGCTCTTTTTCCAGGGGCTCCGAGCCATGAGGTAACA
>WBMY01007775.1:711079-773383 GCA_013397315.1 Donacobius atricapilla
TTTCTTTTAATCCTATTCCACTAAAATGAAAATTAGGCGAATGTGATAACCACTACATATTTTTGGTGTTTCTGCCTGGTTGTTGAATTTTAACCCATTACAGGAAGTAGTAAGAAAAGCCCAACATGTACCTTGGAGAGGACCCCTGTGAGAGACTGACCATGATACAGGGCAGTGTCAATTACAGGAATGTTTCTGTATCACTGGAAACAAAGCTATATGACTATATCTTTTTAAGCCACTTTAATCCAGGGTTATGTGGGTAAAAATACAGCTCTTAAAACTGGCTATTTTAAGCTGAACCTATTAAACTTGTATATGTGTATAAGCTCCAAGACATGCGCAGAGGATATTCTGAACAGGCAGATATTTCAACAGACCACATTCACCTTAAGGATTGAATTCCTCATTCCTTTGCCTCCTATAGGTTGAGTTCTTTTCACATCTACGTGTAGTGAGTGACAGTGTTTCATACTGAATTTACCCGGAGCTACACAGTCCGGATTTTGAGAAAGTCTGACTTAGGCAGTCTAGATGTGTTATCCTACTTGTTGTTGTTTCTGTTTTTACAAGCAGGTATTGCTCTAGACAAACCAGAACCCATCAAATGAAGTATGTTTTTAAGTATGTTTGTACCATAGGAGCTGAAAGGAGGAAAGTATTTTTTTTTTCAATGCATCCAAGTTGAATTGTCATGTCCTGCAGAACTCCCAGATTCTACTGATAAATAGCCAGCGCCTTCATCACCCTTCATCTCCTCTGAAACAACAAAGAAGCCACACTTTTCTGGGTGCAGGTAACGTTGCTGTGAATGAAGCTGAAGGAGTAAAGCGTGTTTGTTGTCATCTCTGTAAACTACAACAAGGTGGCAGCGTGCCTTAGGACATTGCTGATGCTGCTGGCCATTAGCTGGCCATTAGCTGTTCTCTAGGACATCGTGGGGATATGTATATTCTGCATCTGCTGCTGAAAAAGCACCCGTCGGCACTCAGGAGTCATGAGAAGAGATACTATTGATTATCTGTCTGTGGTAAAATAATGGCTATACAAGGACATGCTGTAAGTCTCTTGTGGCAATCAGTATCAGATACTAGAGCACAAGCTTGAGCATCAGAGTGCACAGGTGTGTATATACAGGTACAGTTATAGGTACATATGGAAGGGGTCACTGCTGCTATAGCCCTCATCAGTGTTGTTAGGAGAGTGTCCTGAGGCAAAACCTACATCAAAGCTGCCATTCTTACTTTCTAATGATTCTCACAGCCTCCATGAGGTTTCCATATTTTAGCCCCTTTATACTTTCGTCCTCCAGGCCATCTCTGCCGACAAGTACCACGGTTAAACTGGGCTGCGTGGCTTTTAACCACAGGCAGGTGGGGCAGGCATTAGAGGCAATAGATTGAAGTGGATGGTGGAGAAAAGTTTGTTTAATTGTGTGCTAAAGCTGTTGTTCTGTCTGCACTAAATTAGGCTATCAAGAATCCTAATGTTGTATGTTCCCTTTCTGCTGGGAAGAACTGATTTAAATGCCGCTGAGGGGCCCTCACACAGATCTCAGTGTCTGAGATCTCAGAGCATCTCAGTGTGGCGTCACATTTATTCCTCTTGTCCATTGCTCACTTTTCCCCGCTTGCTTACCTCGGCTCCTAGAGGAGCTTTTTCCATGTGCTCAGCTGAAGTCCTCTGTGTGGTTCTGCACATACCAGCAAGGATGCACCAAGCATGGTGACTTCTGCCTCTGTGTGGAAAGATCTCAGGGCAGGAATGAGCATGTTTGTGTGTGTGTAGATGGTGAGCAGTCCCCAGTACTCCATGGGAAAGGAGAGGAGGAGATCATCATGTTGCTTTCTTAACAGCACATGTTGTCTCACATGCATGTTGCTCTGGCACCCCAGCTGCCTCAAGACACAGCCACCAGTGTAGCACAACAATCCCCAAGAGCTGCTTTGTCTTCATAGTGGGAGCAGATTACTGGGGTGAGGTATCCCATAGACCTCAGAGAAAAAAGGACTCTGATCACAGCCCCCAAAAGGGCTTCTTGCTTCTTTCACAACTTCCTTGCACCTCGAGGTTGTCTTCCTTGGCTCCTGAAAACTCATTTTTTTTCAGCGGGGTGCCTGAGGCGTCTGCTCCACTGCCCTTCACATGGAGTTGCACTTGGCAATGCTGACTGAAAGTGAGAAGCTTAGAGCTGGCTCTTTATTACAGTGTCTTGTACATACTATGACAGATGAAGGTCTGGAAAGCTATCTGACACGAAGATGTGTAAGCACTAGAGAGGCGAGAAGTACAGAATGTCTGCACCCTTCCTGAAGAGATATCTTCAACTGTGTTTATCAGACTAAAGTAGTCGGCTGTTTTTTCTACTCAGATTGACTTTGCTTGGCTACACATAGGCCCAGGGACGTAGTTCTTGAGAAGACTGGGGAGAAATAATAATTTGAAAACAAGATAACAAGGGGAAAATAGGCTTGACTTTAAGAATTGTAAATTGAAGTGCAAATATGCCTTTCATCTTTTAGTGATGATACCATTTTCATAGTATTTTGGAATAAATTTTGGTTGGTTTGGGGGGTTTTTTTGTTTGTTTTTGTTTGCTGGTATATGAGCTTTTTGATTTTTATTGCATCTACAGGATCCTGACTTACAGCTGTGTGGGAAAGTAGCAGTGACTTGGTTAACGCAAGATTCCTATCTCAGGTATTTTTGTCTTCACACTTCTTCTCAGGGTCAAAACATCTTCTTTCCACTGGAACTATATTCTTGCGTTAGTTTCCAGCCTAGTTCTGTCCTTGGAATGAATTTGGCTATTCTTTTGCAGTCAATACAAAAACTTATTTCTTTTGCTATTTTGGTTGAGATTGCTGTATTTGTTTTTCCCCTAGGACAGTGCACGGATAGACACAAACTTCCCAAAGGTACCTTTGGAATGAAACAAGCTTAAACCGATGACTCAGTCATACACCTTTTCTGATCTTTTTAAAATCTTTCTCCTTTGGTAGGGGTCCTGTGGCTTCAGAAATAATGATTGCAGAATTGGATTCAGGCTTGAATTCCTTGCAAGCTTATAAAGGGGTTATTAACAGCTGCTTCTGCTAGTTGTAAATTCTGTCATAGGAGTTTGGTCTTTGGCCATGAAGGTGAAAATTTCCTTTGCTAGAATTATCTGGGGCAGACAATCCTGCCTGGGAAAAAGGTGAGGTGGGAGCAAAGGCTGGGTTCATGTTTACCTGAATATTTCAGTAGTTTGCTCTAACAGGATGCAAAGCAGAATTTGAGCTGTCCCTCACTCCTCTGGGAGGATCAGATGGCAAATATGCTGCCTAACCATTCTCAAGAGAGATGTTTGGTTAGTGAGTATTGATTCACTATGGAGTGTTTGTCTTGAATTTTGATTTGTATCTGGCCTGCAGACTAGGAAAAAGAAATGGCTGTGGTAGATGATAAGAATATGCAATCCTTGACTGAAACAAATATCTGTGACCTGTTTGGGAAAATGGAGAAATCAATCACTAGGTGACAAGTCCGATGTTTGGTAGCCCCAGAATGCATTTCACTGCTTGAAACTGCTTGCATAACAGCAGGGAGTAGACTCCGGCTCTGAGGTTTAAAGTGTTTACCCTGCAAAAATCCTCTGAGTTCAATTTTCTTCAGATATTTATGATCCAGTGAAAATTAAATTGTGGTAGAAGCTTTATGAAGCATGAACATATACCTAAGAGAATGCACACAGTTGGATATTCACATCTACACAGTTTCCATTAAAATCCTGACTGCCTACCTGGGGGAAAAAATAATTGGCTCTGAATTACACAACTGAGTTTAGTTACTTGAAATAATTAGGACAGTGTATGGGGCCTGTGAAGGGGCCACAAGGGTGACTTTTTGTATAGAATCATAGCTTCTAACTTATTAAAAGATGAAGTCTATAAAATGCCTCCCTTGTTTTAATGATCTGCTGGGACTAGGGACGTAAGCAACTTGTGGAACTGGGACTACAGCTGCTCTGCAGTATCATAGTGGTTCAGAAAGAACTTCAGAAATAATATTTTGAAGCTGATGCTTACCAGCTACTTTGGAGATTGTGTACAGCTGTGAAAGAGGGGGCACACTGCTCTGAAGTGACTTGTATAGCATGGGGTATGAAGAGGCTAAGAACATAATAGTTCTATTTTCAGTAGTGTTTGTGTACTTCTTTCACAGAGAGAAAAGAATTTAATCCTTTGTGGCAATAGGTCCTTTTAGAAATACATTAGTCTAGCATTAAGCCTACCTTCTGTCCTTTTCCACTTATGGGGTAATGTGTGCTGGTTATATGTAGTAACATCTGGGAATGTTGCAGTTCAGAAAGATTTACTTTTACCAATTTTTATTAGAAGTTTGTTGGGTGGTTGGGTCATTTGTTTTGGTTTTTTTTTTTTTTAATACTGTATTATAGATGCTGTGTATACAATACATAGAATGGTAGCAGAAGATAAACTGGCCTGGGTTAAAGAAACCCCCAGTCTTGGGAGACATAGAAATGCTAATTTTGGGCTAAATTGCCAGCATATACTTTGTAGTAGACAAAAATTGTAAAGAAGTAATTTTGTGGCATTCAAATATATATCTGAAACATCTCTTGTTATAATTCCAGCTTTATGTTCCAAGTGAACAGAACTCAATAAATATGGTATTTTGTTCTCCTTTTCTGTATACAGACTTCAGTTTCAATTTACATAAACCATATGCTATGGAGTGTTTTTCTGCTTCCTCTGCTTGTTGTTCTGTATATTTTCATGTACATGGCAACACCTTGAATAGTTTTGCTATCTCTCTGAGGCATACTGAGGGGATGTATTCCCCATATTTATTCTTCCAGTGTCAATTGTTTTACTCTATAAAGAAATCCAGCAAGCCTAAAGCAGGATATTACATTTAATTTTAAAGATTATGACAGACAGGTGACTTGGCAAACATAGAGAGCCTGTTTGTTCTATGCTTGGTGATACTTGTGTTGCCCTGCCATTCTAGACTGTGTGTCTTTGGTCAAAAAATCAAAATATCATAAAAATTTGTTCAGCCCATTCTGTGCTTCTGAATACCTCATTTTAGCAATCTGTGTAGTGCTGTGACAGGATGGGAGCCTGAAGTTAGAGCATGTCTTGATTTGCATATGGTACAGATGGATAAAAATATTTGAAAGTTGGTACTGATGCATTTTCCCCCTTTCCTGCTATTTCTAGTTGTTTGTGAATTGTACTTTCCTACTGTTTCAAGTAATCCTTAATAATGCAAATATTAATAGGTTTAATAGCAACCAAATGAGATAGAATTTTAAAACTGTATTTTAGTTTCTACATTCATGTCATAGTTTTGCAATTGTAACAGGGAGGAATAAAATACTGATTTGTTAGCTGTGTGAAAAAAGGACTTTTATCTTGTGTTTTAAAAATGGGCATAATTAAATAATTGCTAACCAAGAAAACAGATTATAAGTGCTTTCACTAAAATATATAATTTGCAGTGTTCATTTGCAAAAACCCAGGGGATAATGGGGATTGATCCTGTGATGGGTGCTTAATTTGATTCCTCTGGTGCATACAGTGCTCTAATCCTAATGACTTTCAAATGATGGAAGAAATGAGTTGTATTCATCTGTCATCACCTGAGAATCTTGCTTGCATGTATCAAATGCTGCAATCAGTTGAGAGGACTGATGGAAACTGACAACACATAATCTCATTCCAGTGAATCTGTGTGCTCCCAGCAGGTTATTACTGGGTTTCTTTCAACACCTCTAGATTTTGCACTTTTATTTTCCTGTTTTGTAGTCTTTCAAACTCTCCTTCCCAAACCTGTATCTTATGCAGACACAGACTGGTCTGTGATTGAGGTCTTGCTGTTTTAAGAGGGAGATTTTTTTTTTTGTTGGAGAGATGCAGGATGGCTCTCACAGACAGAGGAAAGATCCAAAATGGAGGGAGATTCTTTGATCATGTAGCTACCATATCATATGTGCCACATGACTGGGCATGATTTGATTAATGGGGAGGAGAGCTAGGGAGAAAAGGAGTGAGAAGCCTTGTGGTCTCCCCCTTTCTCCTGTGCCCTATGGAGCAAATATTCAGCCTGTAGCCATAAAATCAGAAATTAATTTACTTCATCAAGTTGATCAGAAATTTACTGTCGACAACTACATATTAAATATGCTGGTTTGCACTGAAGACTGACTCCCTTTTCTTTGGCCTCCATGGCAAACTGAAGGAGAGATGGCTTGTCCTCCAACCCAAGCCTCTCGACAATTAAGGACTTGGAGATGGGGATGCCTTTGTGTCCTAGAGTGACTTTATGATGCCTGTATCCCCAGTCCTCTGTTCTGTGTATTGCATTCTGTACCTTTAAGACTGATTCTCAGAGCAAAACAGGGAAAGAAGAAGTGCACAGTTTGTTTTGAAAAACTATTTTACTCCTCTGCATTCCTCTCCGGGACTGTTGGTTCGTTCGGCTGAGGCTCGGACAGGCTGCTGCGGGACAGATCTCTCCTGTGCCTTTTTTTTTAGTTAGTTTTAGCTAGCTAGGGCAGAGAAGTTTTTTTTAATTTCTTGGGACTGTTTAAACCTGCTCCAGACTGAAAACCCAGAGGAGAACTGAGAGATCACACCTGTGCCCTTCGGGGCCCAGGACGGCATTTTTCTTGAGCGCCAGAGGAATTGATGAGAGACTGAGAGAGATAAACTGCACCCAAGGCAAGGACTTTTCTCAGTTTGCCATCTCACTTCAGAACAAAAGGTTTTATTGTTTCATATTATTCATTCTGTGTGCTTGTGGGCATTTTGTTTGTTAAATAAATAGCTTTTTCCACTTTTCTCCAGGGAAGTTTTTTCTGAACCAGTTGTGGGGGAGGGGCCGTTTGGGTTTGGTTTTTTTTCTGGAGGAGCCCCATTTGGAGGTTTCCTCCCAAATTCACCCTAAACCAGGACACTTTGTAAGCACAGTCCATTCTCAGGGCTAAAATGATTCTGCTTCTCTTATCAGGCAACAGTATCTGAAGCAAACAAAAAAGGGCTCCTGGGCCAGGAGATATCTTGCATGACATGTATTCAGCCAGAAATTGCTGTGACTTCTGGGTTACCTTTGCTTATGTAAGGCAGGGGATGGCAGAGCAGGAGGCAGGAGGCTGCTTCCAGCCCCAGGGAGCAGTGTGGGCAAGGCATACTCTGCCGACTTCCAGTAAATTAAAAAACTTCCTGAGGCAGTGCAGAGTGGCCTTAACTTTCTACTGGCATTGACATAACATCATATCTGGTCATCATAGCACTTATGCTGTCCGGTCAGAGACAAACTTATCTTCTTCAGACATTTCCATAGCATTCCCTCAGCCTGAGGAAGTGAGGTCCTTGAACCAATGCTCTCACTCATTTCCTCTGAAGATACAGGGTTTCCAAGCACTTAGTGAGCTGAAACCATTGCTATATGGAGTATCACACAGTAGGAAAATATTATGGGTATTTGACCAATCTTCTAAGTTTTTGACTTGAGTCCAACAAGCATGGGCCCCTGTGAATTTTCATACTGCTTAAAGACATCTGTTGCTTTTAATTTTGCGCAGGGGAGGTTATATGTTTGGTTCATATTAACACAAAAGGAAAAGACAGACTTTTATTTCTGTTGGAGCACTTTTGGACACTAGAGTCGCCCATGAACACATTTGGACTCCAAGACTCTCACTCAGGTGCTGGGAGTTCTTTGATTAGCAGGGACTCTCTCCTGCTACTGTGTTTTTTTGCTCTGTCTCTGTAATATGCCACTCTTGCCTCTCCTTTTCCCTGTTAACTGATTTTTCTTATCCCTTATCCCTGTCAGTAGAAATTGTAATGTTACTGAACCACTGCTGTGCCTCTCTGTCCTTTCTGTATCAATCAAGTTATGTAGGACAGACAGAATGTCTTGAAGGTCCCAGCCTCCCCTTTGTTCTGCCTATACATTGAAGTAAAGGGTGCAGGCAAGAAGGAAACTAGCTGTGCTTTTAGTGGGGTGATCTGAACTCTGCACCTCAGTTCTAGTTCTGATACTGACTGTCCCATTTATAACTTGTATTTCCTCACAAGAGCAGTGCTTTGTGGTTGTTAAAGGAACTGGGATTTCTATAAAACAAAATTTCCCATGCTGCAGTATGGAAAATCTCATCTAACCCATCTGTGATGCAGGATGTGTAACGTGGCTGGAAATCAGGTGGGAGCTGTAACACAGTGAGGGATCCTAAGCAGTGGCAGAGAACTGAAGCATTAAAAATCCTGAATCCTAAATGCAACAACTTACTATTTCTCGTTACATTTAATTGTTAGGGTTCTTTTTTGTTCATCCTGCTGTAGTGTTTTTAGAGAATTGTAGTGCCCGTGCTTGCTCCAGTACCCTTGCTGATGCATCAATGTCTACAGGTGAAACAAATGTCTATAGATTCCAAGGTGAAGTTTGTTTTAGAGTCATTGTTTGTCTGTCATTTGTTTTTCCAACAGCATGACACAGACATGTATTTCTGATACTATCTAATCTCCACATCTGCCCATTTTCCATGTTGAATTTGTGCAATGGATACTTTGCACATATGGTATGTTCATATGATATTATCATCTTATTTCAAGCCAATTCCAATCAATTTAAATTTCTAAATCTGTCCTCCCATGTACTTGCAGTCCCTTACAGAGGCTGTCTCTGCATAGAAAATACATGTTCTCTGTCTCACTGTCTCAGTCAAGCCCTAAGTGAACATCACACAATACAGCCTTTCTGTTTGGCAGCAAACCCTGAGAAGGACATTCTGGTTTTCTGTTGTGAAAGAGCATAAAAAAGCTGTGTATTCACTGAAGATGTAGAACATCTCCTACTTCTGTCTTAGAAAAAGGCCTTTTGTCTTGCCATAGGAGGAAGAGTGTCACAATCTGTCTGTGATAAATCCATGTCAGTTCTTTCCTAACACTCTGTAACCTTCTGGGTGTTTGCAAAGAGAGAGCTCATTTCCTCTCCTGTTTTCACGTTTCCTGTGAACTAAAGTTCAACAGGGCCAGGCAATCTCTGATCAGTCAGCATTATTTTTTGCTTTCACAAGGACAGAAAATTTTCCACTGAATGGAAGTTCCCAAACAGTGTCTGTCTCTTCTGTGGAGGTAACTATCATCTATTTAATTTCTGTTTTCACAGCATTTTTACAGACACTGTATTGTCTATCTATACTTTTGATGGAAAATTTCTGTCAAACTTCCTTTCAATAATCAGTGCTGAATATACTGTCCTTTATTTAGAGAATTACTATGGCAGTGGAAACTGTGGAAGCCTACTTTCCGAAATAGCGGGATTTAGAGAGCAGAGTCCTATCTCTGACGCAAAAGCATTGATCTGCCTGTAGCTGTTACTACTGGGAGATTGAGATGCATCAACCCAAATTCACTCCAAAGATTTTGAAGCTTTTAAATGACAACTCCTCTTTGCCCAGAATATAGTGAGTATCTGAGATAGCTATTTAGGTGCCACAGATAAAGAAAACAAGTCAGCTGGATGAACTTAGGCAACAGGGAGCAAGTAAATGCACTTTGAGTTCAGTGATTTACTGCATGAAGTGATGCAGCCAACCTCCTGCAAAACACATGGGGACCTCACTAAAAGTGGAATGGCTGAGGAGGACTCCTTTTGGTTATAATTGTGATATCCGAATTGCTGAGATTAAAAGACAGGTTGATCAGACAACCAATTTAGGTTGTGATCCAAACTGCACTAAAATGGACTGCAACTTCAAGAGAGCTGAACTGAGCTTTAATAGATAAAAGAATTCACTAAACACAGAATCAGAGACTATCATGAGTTGGAAGGGACCCACAAGGATCATCATGTCCAACTCTTTCCCCTATACAGGACCATCCCCAAGTCACACTATGTGGCTGAGAGTATTGTCCAAACTCTTCTTCAAGTCTGCTAGGCTTGATGCTGTGACCACTTCCCTAAGGAGCCTGTTCCAGTGTCCAGCCTCTGGGTGAAGAACCTTTTTCTAATATCCAACCCAAACCTCCCCTGACGCAACTTCAGGCCATTCTCTTAGATCCCATCGCTGATCACCACAGAGAAGAGATCAGTGCCTGCCCCTCCTGTTCCCTTCACAAGGAAGCTGCAGACTGCAATGAGGTCTCCCTTTAGTCTCCTCTCCTCCAGGCTGAACAGGCCAAGTGACCTCAGCTGCTTCTCATACAGCTTCCCCTCAAGACCCATCACCATCTTCATTGGCCTCCTTTGGATGCTCTCTAGTAGTTTAATCACAAGACACTTCAGGATATTTTTCTTGCTGCCTAAAAGTTTTATTTCGTTTAAAAATTTCAAGGCTTTTTCTTAAATAAATATCTGCCTATGTTGAACTGCAATTCTGCAATTGGCTGGTCTGATTACCAGAGTGCAGGAGTTAATGAAACCTTTGTCTGTTCTTATCTTTCCTCAAAATTTTCAGTTTTGGATTTTTTCTATATCTGAACCTGACCAAGTATAACCTGTTTTGGCTTTTACCTTCATTATTTTTCATATTAATGTCTTGCTCCATTTCAGCTTACTAGTTTTGGAGGAGAGATGAATCACAGAATCAGGTGGGCTGATGCCTCTGTTTCCCCCTCTTGTTCAAAGCAGGTCTTATTAGAGCAGGTGGCTTGGGTAGGCCAATGTTGGGTTTTGAGTATCTCCAAGGATGGAGGTTCCATGGCCTTTCTAGGTATCCTGTCCCATCACCTGGCCAAAACAGATCTCTGTTGAGCAGATGATGTCCAAAATGGCTCTGGAAGCACTGTCATGGTCTTGGTGGATGGACAAGTATCCTGGGTTTCCTTTAGGAAAAAGCAAGCATTCATAATTCCAGAGAGACCTTATGTGCAACAGATACTCCATCCTACCTAGGGGATTTTCAGTATCCTCAGTGAGGGTTTAACTGGTATGTACACAAAATGGTCTTGTTGGAATTTTTCAAACAGGAAGAAAACCCAGTCTCAGCTTGTCCACTGTATCTCCCACTCAGTTTTCTAGCTAGATTTCTTTGTTGACTGCTACAGAGCTTGCTATTAAGGGCTGGTCCTTTGGATCAGTGAAGAAGATTCCACCAGATCTTTTGGTGGACATGGAGCTGTCTGAACTGACTGCTGAGTTCTTTACCTTGATCCAGTCACAGTGTCACTTCTGTGAGTGTGTTTGATACTGATTTGGTAGAAAGCCAGTCTGCGTGCTGGCAGGAGAGGGAACATCACCTCCTGTAGCCTTCCAGCTAACATTTGGGACTGAAGCCTGCCAGGGTACTGGTCTCCATCCCCGCTGAGCTGCAAAAATCAGTTTGAGGAGACCAGAAAAGCCCGAAGGAACAGTAAGGTCTAGGACTAGAATCAAAAGGGACTCTTCTTTTTGCCCACCCCCTAGGGCTTGCTTCTTACAGGATTTGCCCTCCTTACTTCTTGAGGCTGGGCCCACTTTGCAGAAATGGGATGGCAGGTAGCTGCTTCCTCCCCTCCCTGCTAGGATCTGGCAGTACTGCAGCTCACACTTGGAGGGATGGAGGCTGCTTTTTTTCCCTTACAGCCTCCTGGAGATATGTCAGTAAACCATGTGCATAGTGTTATGGGAAATATTAAATGCAGCAATGTTCTTAAAAGATTAATTTTTTTTTCCCTTGGTAAACATTATATGAATATTAAATAAAATATTAGCTCAACAAGTTGCATGTATTACTAGCAGCACTCGCAGGGATGCTCATTACATTCTGCTGGTTTTAAAGGGTCTTGTTTTTGAAATGGTAACAGTTGCTTCTTGTATTTAAATACCATTTCTAGTTTCTCAGTCTCTGGGATAATATTAGTATTGAGACCCATAAACCAGAGGAAAAAAGGCTTTAAAAGCATACAATCTAACATCTCCTGGTTGTTTTCTTAAAGCAAGGTCTTCAATCCTGGAGATTCTTAGTTTTTAAAAATACTGAAATTCTGCTCTGACTAGCCTTGCTCTGCAGCCTTGTACTATCAATAGTCATTAAAACCACCCTCGGTTTTGGTCTCAAAACTTTAATTTTAACATTGCTAATTAACTTTTGGCATGGTAAAATGGCAAGAGTATTAAAATGTTTTTTAGTTTTGTGTCCCTATGTTGATTGATTGGATTGTTTGGATGTCATTAGGCTACTTATTTATAGCAAGAGTATGAGCAATGCACTATCAGCAGGGGAAGTAATTCCTGGCTGCTTAGCTAGAAGTTCAAATGTTAATTTTTGTTAGTGTTTAAATTGAATGAAAGCATCATTTTGTTCAATTCTTCAGTATTCCAATGAAATCGATTACACACAAGTGCAATTTAGGCAACAACCTTAATCTCTCCTTTTATTATGCAAGTTGACAGTGCCAGTATTAGCCTGAAGTCTTCCTGACTTGTTTATGAATGTTGTACATCGCTTTGCAGTCACTTCATAATATTAAATATACTAAACTGGAGAGAAATTGTTCCATTATTTTCAGAATAAGAGCCCAGATATCCACAACATGGAGATAACAGTTATATTTTATAAAAAAACTATTCTGAGTTGAAGGATATATTTGGCAAAAGATGCCCTAATGGAGATAGTGTTTAATCTTTCTGTTGTCTCTGGATTTTACATACATAACTCAGTTCGTGATTCAATACACACGCACCATTACCACCCTTACTCTGTTAACTAGCCCATGCATTAAAAACCCAATACTTCCTGACAGGAAAAAAAAAACTAGGAGCAATCCTTCCCTCCTAGCAGAGATCTTTCTTACAGACTGATGTTATTCCTGCACCAGAACTCAATAAAAGAACTATTTTTTTTTAAGTCTAGCTCAAGAACTTGACCATTTGTATTGATTTTTACCTTGAGAACTGTGTGTACAATTTGGGATCAGCTATGGAATTTGTTCTATTGGGTAATTCTGTCATGATTAAATAGCTTTGGAGCTCTTCTAGCCTCTGTGAATGGAGCCTGCACAATCTCCAGGGCCTTTATACAGTCTTCATAACTGTGGTGTTTATTAGAAATGGTGTTTGGCTGCTCAACAGCCTGTGACTGAGATAAGAGCTGAGTATCAGCCCCTGTAGTATCATTTGGGTTTTGCATCTCCTATTTCTACCCTAGCAGCCAGGACAATGCTCAAGCCTGGAACTTTTCTAGTCCCTGCAGTTTTCTGCCCTTCCAGGTTCAAAGTATATTTTGGGTCTGGCTTCAAGTCCAGTGGGTCTGAGACTTTTCAGTGACTGAAGGAGGACATTGATTTAATGACTCTGGTTTTCCAGATATATGGGGATATTGCTGCATGTTAGAAGTTAAAGATAGGTTTTAAGTTTGGGTGGGATTTTTTTGAGTTACATTCCTTAAGGTTGCCTACTGGTAATAGGTGGGCATGCAGATGTAAGTTCTATATGAGTAAACTGAAGAAGGCTGATGCTATCCTTGATGGTCCACCCTTTGGTATTAACTGGCAGCTGTCTTATGTGTTTAAGAGACAGAGTGTTCTGCAATGTTAATATGCACCTGAGAGAAAACAGTGTAGAGAATGCTTTTACGGGAAAAACAGCTAAAATTATTTCTAAAAAGGAAAATTTATTAAAGTGGAAAACAGATTGAAAGTACTGGTGAGTTGTGCACTACTGGAATGTTTTAGCTGTCCCTCAAATTTTCCTCATTGGGGGGCTATGGTTTGGTATAAGTTTGTGGTCAGAATACCAAGCAATGCTCTCAGAAAGCAGATCAAAAATCCGTAAATTTGCTTTTAAAGCATGCAGAGAAAGGCACAACAAAATCATCCTCCTTTGCTGTATCTGTAATTAGTAATAAAACTGGAGCTGTGCAGGATGATAAAAGGACTAAATGAATGTGCCTAATGAATGCCTGTGTATAGACTTAAAAATAATTTGGTGAAAACAAAAAAGTTCTGAGGTTTACTTTAGCTGCTATTTTGAAGTTCAGACTAGCTGATGAATATAATAGTCTTGCTGGCCTTAATATTCATTTATTCAAGTCATGTCAGTCATTATCTGTCTTTTTACTCTTCTTTTTTTAGAAGAGGTGCTCATGTATTTGATCAGTTCTTAGTAAGGTGGCTCCATTTGATTTCTCAGTATAATTTCAGTCTGTGCACATCTGCAAGTAGCAATTTTGAGTTTTGCTTTTTATTGTTTCTTGTTTCAGTAAATCAGTCACAGAAGAAACTGTGGAGTCATCTGAGGGGAAGATCTAAGTAGCCTACTGGGCTATCTTCAAATCAGGTATCTAGCAGACTGGCCTGGAAAGAACAACACCATCTGGATATGGAAAGAACCCTTAAGATGTTTTTGCATCACAGAAGGTTATTGACAACGTAAATGCGCAGCAGTAAAAACCTGCCAGAAATCTGTGAGCTGATCCATGTGCTTTCCAGCAGCAGTGGGTGTTAAAACTTCCTGGACTATCAGCCTGCAGCTGTACCTTCATTAGCTCCCTGTGAATTTCAGCTATCACGGAAGTTCAGTTCCTAGATGTTAGGACTACATGGGGAAAAACCCCTTGTTTGATTTATTATTTTCGGTTCCCTGGTATGAGTCTGTCCCAAAAGTTTTTCATTGTCAACAGATGAAACATAGTGTTTTATCCAGTCTGAACTAGTGATAGCTTACAAAGTATGTGTTTAGCCATCTAAAAAAAAATCAGCTACTTTCACTAAAACTGTTCTTAAAGCCTAAAGACTAAAATTTCTGCTCGTGATGGTTACCAGACTTTTCCCTACAGATGTTAAAACCTTTTCTAAGGAATAAGCCTTCGGAGAGTTGCATTCCACCACTAACCTAGTAGAAACTCAGATGATATTTTAGGTTAGCATGGCAAAGGCAGTGGGTGTCACGTTTAGCCTGATTACTTATTCAGTATGGATAGCCATTGCTTACATGAAGATGCTTGGGAACGGGCTTTGGTGTAATGGGCAGCTGGAATAATGTCTGCTTTTAGCTAGAATGAGCTGCCTCCTCAAGTCCACTCCTGTGATCAGTGCTTGTTACTCATTTTAAGGTCTAAATGAGTATTTTAGCCCCAGTACAGCTAGTGGGACTGTTTTTTCAGAAGCTCTCTCTCCAGGCCTGGAAGAAAAAAATTATCTCATCCCTTTGATTTGAGGAAAAATTACATTGTGTCCTGCTATTCACCTGCACTCTCTCAGCACACTTCAACAACTGTCTTGGATTTGGGGAGCTGTAAAGGATGCTTTCAGTTTCTGTTAAGCAGAACCCTTTCCAGGAGCTAACCCAATCTAAATCAAAATGTGGTGAAAGTGAAGTTGAAAGAAAAATGGCTTAAAAGCCAGCCTGTATTGTAACCACCCTGTGAACCTTTCCCCTCTCATTTGAGTTCATTATCCTAACCTGAGGAAGCTTAAAATCAGACTGAGTGCAGATGTTATCAAATATGGCTCTGCATTCTGTATTCAGAGCTCTGTGCCGCCTCCTGACTCGGCTCCATTTTTAGCTTTGGAATAATGTAGCACTCGCATGATTTATTACACAAAACATTCTGGCAGCAGAAAGGATCAAGAGTAGGTGGGGCCATTATAGCTGTTATCTAATTCCTTTTGAATGTTAGAGAGTATTAAAAAAAAAAAAAAAAGGATTTTTTGGGTGTGCTCCAGGGTTTCTATTTTGTATTGAAAAAGGAGCGGGTTATCTAATAGCTAGCTGACCCTCCCTAAACAAGGTAAGATCCAAATGCTGCAAATCAAAAGCAAGAATTCCCAGTAACCTTAGGAGGGGCAGGGAGTTTAACTCCCTTAAGTGTGGCTACAAAACAGACCCCTTCTCCCACCCTTTAGCGGGTAGCCTGGACATCTCCCTTCCCAACCTGTGCCTGCTTTTGTGAGAGCAGAGGTGGTGCTGGAGGAAAACAGGCACTCCCTCCTGCATCTCCTCCTGGAGAGGAGGAGTCCCACAGCAGACTGCCTCGGGTCTCCCAGGATCACGGTATGAGGAGGGAGGAGGTAGGTGGGGGCAAACACTACCTCTGTAAGAAGCCTCTGCAGGCTGCAGTGAATAAAGGACAGATAAACATGGGAGCATGGGAAGTACTAGGAGCTGTCAGGAACCTCATGTTCAAGCACAGCATTTGTTTTTTCCCAGTTGAGAGACAACTCGTGTTGGATGATGCAATGGGCCACTTGTCATGAGAACAGGGAACAGTCATAGACCTAATCCTTACCTGTGGGTTAGACAGTGGGACCTAGGAGAGGGAAATGTCACCATCTGAAATATCCTCAGCAACGAAATAGTGCTGCAGCCCCTTTCCTGCTTCGTGTCCTCTTGTGTTGGATTTGGTGGCTTGAGGAGACCATAAATTAGACCAGTGAGCTGTATACAGTACAAGTGCCAAACATGGCAGAGGGACTTGACAAAAGAGGGCTGTGAGGTAGGAGGCAGCACGAGCCTTGCACTCAATGTGGTGAGCAAGTGCTGTGTCCTCATGGTTCAGCTTGTGCAACCCAGCACCTCTTGGATGCAGTAATGCAGAGAGCAGGAATGAACTGGCTGTGAGTAATAGATCTAGAATATTTTGGAAAACTAGCACTATTAAAAAAGATGAGCTGATTGCACTTCTTCAGTAAAGCTTTCTCTGCAGTGCAGAAGCAATGAAGATTGCTTTACTCTTTTGTTTGATCAAAAAGTGCATTAATAAAATTATTTGGTTTATTCTTTTGCTCATTCTGCTAGTCTGAGAACAAGATATGGGAGAGCTTTAGGCATCTCCAATCTGCAAGCACTCATCAGTTCAGCTTTAAACTTGATTGTTTGTGACTGTGTAGGGAGGAGGAACAAAGGCTTTATTTTTCTTTCATATGCCTTGGTAACCTTGCAATGAAAAGTCAAACCAGTTTACATCCTTCTATAGGATTTTAATGTCATTTATAAAGAAAAAGTACGTAATTGGAAAAAGAGCAAACCTAGGTCCTCCTTGCAATTTCTGGTTCCTGCAGAGTCTCCAGCCTGTTCAGTAATATTCAGCTATTAAAATTCATCCCAGAAACATTGCCCACATGTCTTTGGTCAGAAGAAGCAGTCTTCAGAAACACTGTAAGCACCTCAAGCTCCTGCACCTTCTGCCCATCCTAGACAGACGGGGTGAGTGCATGCTCATGCAGTGCAAGAGGCTTTGCATTCACGCAAGAGGAAGAGTCATCATCTAGTTTTGAGGAAGGCTCTCAGGCTATCTTTAGCAGATGGACATCTGATGGGTTGCATGTAAAGAAATAGAAGCAACCTTCTAGTTGGACTTCAATGTTGTTGAGGTCCTTGCTGCACAGCTCATGCTTTTGATTCTCTCCAGGGATAACTCCTACAGCTGCTACAGGAAGGCAGAAACCATCTACCTCTCCATGTTAATGGTACCTACTTAACCTTTCTCACCTTGTTGGGAGAAATTTATCATTCTGGATTGCTGTTGGCTTTCTGAGTACAACTTAACTGTATTTAGATAGTGCTGTTATTTGCTTTTCCAGCCAGGACTAGGTGGTCAGCTATGGTTGCAGTCTACAAGTAAAGATGTTCTCCAGATGCTCTGGAGTAGCTCGAATTATGTCTTCTGCCCTCTTCACTTCCACAGCAGCAAGCTGTGCTGTGCATATGCTGAACAAGTAGTAGTCAGCCTGTAGAGGTGACTGTTAACGTAGGATGAAGTATTTGTATCCTAAATGTCAAGAGTTTGGCAGTGATAACTACCAATGATTAATTAGATGGCATGAGCTGTATGTGATAATATCAGTATTTAATGGTATTGTTGTACTTTTGAAGGTTATGAAAGATCAAAAAATATGTTAATCAGTATTTTTGTGATTCTTGTTTGCAGCTGTTGCTGTAACCACCACTGTAGTCATGTTGTTTAGTGTTAAGTAGTCATGCCAAGAGCACGAGTTGGACTCAATGATCCTTTTGGGTCTCTTCTAGCTGGATATTCTGTGATTCTACGTAACTTACAATTATCCTTCATTTTGGAAAAACGGGGAAAGACTTGCATTTGCAGTGTTCCAAATATATTTGTCATGTTCCTCACTCATCTTGTTGTTTGCAGGGACTAGTTTTGGTTCTCATTGGTCAAGTTAGCAGTTGATTCAGCTGATGACTTTAATATCAAATGCTTGTGAAAAGTTGACCAGGAGACCACTTTCACTGTTGCTGACTCAAATGCCCAGTTACAGAATTCAGTGGTATAAATGAGCTGTATAAATTCATGAGCAGTGTTTGCCTGTTTTAGCAAGGGTTAATTTTTAAAGCAAATTAAATTGCTAAAAGTTGTCATCTTCCTTTATTTAAAAGTCATATGGTTTTCCTTTCTGATATAATAGCCAGGATACTCTATACCATAAGTGTATTCTTATTGTATTGGCTGTAAGAGAAGGCAACAGACGATTTCTTCAAAATAAGAACTTTCTTCTGAATTTACTGACTCTCTAGATTATGAATAACAGTTGAGAATGCAATAACCTGCCATTTCAATGGTGTAGTTCTTTTGCTGAATAGAAGACATGACCTGAAAGTGTAACAAGTTTTGTTTCTCATAATTATCCCCTGACTGTGTGGTCATCTATAACAAATATAGTTCATGGCTAGGGGAAGGCTGATTTTTGTAAAGCAAACTTAATTAGGAATAGGAGGAGTTTATGTGAGCAGCATAGGCATAGAGAGGATAGAAAAGAGCTGACATTATGTAGGTAAGAGTTAGGAAAACTGAACTGGGAAACAATACCAGAAGTAGAAGACAAACAGACAAGCACAATACATTTTTTAATGTATTTTTGGGTTTTCGGGGGATTTTTTGCTGTTTGTTGTTTTGGGCTTGTTTCTTGTTTTTGGGGGTGGTTTTTTGGGGTTTGGGTCTGTGGGGGTGTTTTTTGTTTGTTTGTTTTTTGTTGTTTTGGTTTGTTGTTGTTGTTGTTTTGGTTTGGTTTTTTGTTGGTTTTTTTTTTTTTTACTGTGCTAAGCAGCACGATTTTGGGAGTTGGGCAACCCAGGGGGAATCCCTGTTCTATTGTGGTGTATTGTGGGACAGACTGCCTGGCTCAGGGTACTTCTTGCCTAACTACAGGTATCTGAATCTTAAACAGGTCAGTCTCCTAATAGCCAATGGCCATCAGAGGGTTTTAAATATACAAAAGCCACCATGCAGTGATGTAAATAGAACAATTTACAGCCTCTTTAAAAGATGATTTATAGCCTTTAAATTGTGTAGAAAAACACACACAAGATGACTCAAATGATGAGGTAAAGGGGATGTGTATGGCTGGTTTTGTTCTGCGATTGCAAGATATTTTTCTTATTATTTGTAGCTAAGCATCAGGCTCTAGCTCCTTGGTGAAAACTTCAGGCACCTCAGGACTACTTTGAAAGAAGGCCTCCTACTAATGCTTTCAGTGTGCCCTCTCATCTCTGGTCCATGGTGGGATCCCCAGGGAACATATCCTCCCTGTTAGATATTGCTGTCATTAGTCTGTGTCGATATGTTAGCAAAATAGATGTTGCTCCTGACAGTCTGGGGCTGTGCAGTGTCTGTACAGTTTGGAGTCTGGCGGGATCTGTCCCTGCAATACAGCTCAATGCTGCACTTGGGGGCACACAGGTAGAGGCCTAAAGACAGAGCCTAGACAAACTCATTTTTGATGGTTGATCTGTCCTCTTTAATAAACCTCTTTAATGACTTGTGTTTGTTGAGCACACTATGATATTATTTTGCACTTTTTCCTACACTTTCATTTCTTCAAATGCAGCTCTCTTATGGTGCCACACAGGACAGTGTCCTGGCAGGACCAGGTGATCCTGTCAGAAGACTGCAGAAAGCTTAGGTTCCATAAAATGATATATCATCAAACCCTTGTTTTAAAGATAGCCACTCAGGGATTAAAGGCATGGGCTTCAGTATCTTAAGCCAGCTCCTGTTCAGGTGACTTTCATTCTTATGCAGTGTATCAGGTAGGAATAACCTGGGAGGTCAGTTCCAGAGGATGGCTGTATGGTCTGGTTTAGTAGTTTTCTCCGTGTGCCTGTGAAACTTAGGCTTGCCTTCCATGTTTCATCCACTCATGTATATGTAGCTCCCCATTTGTAGAAGGATCTCAGAGCAAGAGAAAATTGCCTCAAGTTGCATCAGGGTTGTCAAGCACTGACACAGACTGCCCAGGGAAGTGGGTGACTCACAATCCCTGAAGGTATTTAAACAAATGTGTGCATGTGGCTCTCAGGGACATGGTTCAGTGGTGGACTTGGCAGTGTCAGGGTAATGGTTGGACTTGATAATCTTGGAGATCTTTTCCAACCAAAATGATTCTAGGACTCTAAGAGTAGAGGTAGTGCACCTCTATATCAGTGATCTTGGCTTTCTCTGACTTAGCATGGTTACTCTTGAGAATACTGAGACTGTTCCAGTTCAGTTTTGTCAGTCACTCCATCTGAAAGCAGCAGCTCCCATCTGGCTTGGAGCCTTGTCCATGAAACTATACATCTGTTCATAACTCTGTGGGAGATAGAGGTATGCTGGGTAATTCTCTAGCCTTCTACTATTCAAAATTGAGATTCATGTATTGATATAAATCACAAATAGCAGCACACTGGAAATTTTACTTTATCCTTGCACTTACGCCCCATGGAGAATCTGTGTTGAAGAGTGAATTACAGTTAAGAGAGTAAGAGGTTGGGACACAAAGCATGAGCTGCCTGCCCAGGAAGGACAGGACTTGATTCTTGCATCTTCAGTCTATTCTAGTGGTGTAAAAAAAATCCTGAATGGAGGCCAATCTAAGTGCAAATCGTAACCAGGCCTGGGATTTGCTTCTTCTATAAACTCCTGAGGTCAGTGTTTGTTCATGAAACTCAGAAGAAGTCATCTCTCCACTGCAGGGATTCCTGAATGACTTCTGTGTCCCATATGGTGCAGGAGATCAGGGCTGTGTATTGTGGTGTTTGCCGACCTGAAATGTCTGTGCTTCAGTGAATGGGAAAACACAAAAATATTGAGCAGTTGTTTGTCAGAAAGGCCAGTGGTATGCCTCAGCACCAAGTTTAATGCAAACCCTTGTCATGTTAATTCGGTGTTATTTTGAGTTTAACGGGATGCATTATTAACCAGACCTTTGTTGTGCTGTTATTTCTTTATGCAGTTAATGTGACACCAAATCCCACAATACAGTTCACTCCATTATTAATGACTTTCATCACGAAACTATTTTTAGTCTTGTCAGATAATACTTGAGAAAAAGAAAGGAATCCACTGGCAGATAAATGTGCATGCTTAAACAGGGCTTTCACCATAGCAGTTTCTTACTGCCTTCATTGTTGGCTGCTTTGAGTATGTGTGGGGAAATACCTCTGCATGGCTGTGTCTTAGCTGGTGGCATCTTCCTGTGATTAGATGATCTGGCACTGCTGAGGAGGAATGCTCTTTTTTCTTTTTTTTTCATTTTCTTTTTCTTTTTTTTTTTTCTGTTAGGACAGGACTGAAAAGATAAAGTTTCTACCTTTGATATCCACTTGCGTATGTAGCTGTGTTCTGGAAAATGAAAAACCTAATGGTGTCAACCACTTAGGCCTTGTGAATTTACACCAGTCCTAAGCTGTAAAAAACACTGCTTTCTTGTTTTCTGGTTGCAGGCTTCAGGCAGTGTTGCAGGTAGTTGAGATGACTTGGCCAACTGAGTGTAGCACTTGTTAAACTGGGAGGTAGAAAGAGAGAAGTTTGTAAGAAGAACGGAGTCCACTTTTTGGAGAAGCAGGATTTAGTTGATGTTGCTAAAAATAGTGATTTTTTGCATTCTTTGTCCCTGAAAAAATTTTCTCTGCAGTTTTCACTCTTTGAAAGAATGGAAACAGTAAAGTATAAGCACTTGTGATCCTTCCAGACTATCTATCCTCACAGTCCTTTGATCCTTGTGTGTCTTCTAGATAAACAATTCCTAGAAGGTAGTGGTAACTGTATACACTTATGATTTATCAGTATGACTGATGCTATGAAAGTGTTCAGACTCTATTCAAGATCTCCATTCAAAATATTCATTCATTCTAGAATAGTCTTGAATTATGGGGTTTTTGTTTAGTTTGGCTTTTTAATCTCTGGTAGCACATGAAGGTACCCAAAACCTTGAAGAAATTTGATTGGATCTTTTCCTTTTAAATACCAAATTATATAAAGTGAGTTACTTCTTGTTTTTTTCTCAGTTTTATGACTGTTGCTTTTAGCCAGAGGTGTGTTTCTGTGTAGTGGTGCGGGTTGGGTATCACTACCACCAAAAACAAACCTCTGCCACACACCCTTGCTTTCATGCACTGCTAAGCTGAAAGTTACGTACAAGTACTTGACATGGACAATAATAACATACTTGGCCTGAGGAAGAAAATAATAATATTTTTTCAAAATTTCAAACTAAGATTAAAGTACTTTGGTTACTTTTGTATGTCTTTTTCAGACTGGATTCCATTTCATGATTCTTTTGTCTTTACAAACTGGTAGATTTTAGGTTAGAGATGTTAAGAGAGAGAGAAAGCCTGCTGGATCATATTCTTCATCACTGTGAGTTCACTGTGAATTTTCGTACAATATTTGTGATTTTTTCACATTGCTTCAGCAAAGAAGCCTTCATCAGCTTCCCACGTTTTGGTAGAGCTTTCTTCCTCAAGGCTCATGCTCCCTCTCTCAGTTGGAACTCTCACTCTTAGTTACGTCCTGTGCTGACAGATTGTACTGCATCTCGTTTGGAAAACCTGAGGTGACCTTTGAAGACATGATATTATTGCTTCTCCATGGAGTTTGTTTCTAGGTTTTATCCCCTTCCCTTTCTCAGGCTAGCACAGGTCAGGGTCTGCCCTTGCTGTTTAAAAAATGCAGTTGCCTTTTGCATTGGAGAGAGGGTGAGTTCTGCTTTGGTTTTTCAGCAATACTTGCCAGAAATGAAAACCTGAGCACCAGCTATGATGCTTTCCTTTTGTATTTCTATCTTCTGGGCAGGGTGAACTCCTAGCAGCACAGAGGGGAGAAGAAGGGATCACACTTCCAAACTAAATGACCTGCATTCCTTCTGACAGTAGAAATAACTGCTGCTGTTACCATTGCTAATTTTAATATATATATTTATAATATAAATATAACTTTTACTTGCATGTATTAAAGAGAAGCAGTAGGACGAGGCATTAGGCCACAGCTGTGCAAAGAAAGCCACTGGATTATGTTTTGTGTTCAATGCATTGTGCCAGGCACAGCGTTTTGCCCTAGACTGGAAATGCCACTGTGTTGTAACTAATAAGGAATAGAATCTAACCATAATTGTTTCATTACTTTAAGAGTCAGACCCTTTACTGGAGGGTTTGCTAATTGACAAACATATTGTTCAGCTCTGCATTTCCATATAAGAAGCCTGTGCCAGGCTTCTCTGTGTCTTTGTACTGAGATGAAGACTTGGCATTATTAATCATCACAATTAAAAAAAAAATAGACAAATAAGTTGGACTTCTGAGCTTAATACCTTGTTTAAGGATTCTCTCCACTTGTGCAAGCAAGATAATGAGGGATTTCCCATGCTGGATGTAGCCTGTGTCTCTAGGTCACAGGAGAGGCACGAGGCAAAGGGAGGGTGAAACAGGGATCAGTAAAGCTTGGCTTTGACTTGACAGTCCTTGCAAGGACACAGCTGCCCTGAGGGTGTTGGTACTCTCTGCCTTGGCCACCTGAGACCACCTTGCTTGTGCCAGGGGCATGCTCCAGAGCACTGAGAAGTTAGTTTTAAACTAACTTAAACACAGCCACAATACTCTGAAAATGGAAATTCCCTTCTCGGTCCTTACACACATTTTTGGTGATGGGTGATGTGATGTCTGAAGCAAGTTCTTTCTCTCCCAGTTTCTCAGGAACCATGAAAATACTAATTTTCCACCATCTTTCTATATTTCATAGAATCACAGAGTGGTTTCCACTAGACCACATTGCTCAGAGCCTCATCCAGTAAGGCCTTTGGTACTTTCAGGGAATGGGCAAGGACGTGTTTTCCTCCCACAGATGTTCTTTCAGGGAATTTAGAACAATCCTGCATTTTACTGGGTATAATATTTGCTTCACCTTTGCAAAATGACACTTAATCCAAACCAATGTCCTCTCATGAAGCTGTGAGGCCTGTCAACCCTTCAGCAATGCACTTCTCAAGTTTTCCTCATGAGTAAGAGGGGCAGTGAGCCTGACTGAATTGCTAGGCTTGTATATGGATCTTGCTGTATTAATTTCTGGTTCCAGAAATGATTTTGAAAAGCTTGGAATTTTTTTTTCCTGTTTTATGAATAAACCTTCCTTTGACAGAGAAACATCACTTTTCTATGTGATGTTTTTCCATTCAGTCTATATCTCCCATTCTGATCCCGGGTTTGTATCTCTTTACATTTATTAACTGGAGTAAGTGAACACTGATTTGATGGGTTAGTCTCTGCTATTAGTGTAACCTGCCTCTCCAACAATAAACTGGGTAGCATAGAATATTTTTTTCACCTAGGAGATATGATGTGGAAAGAATTGAGAGTAAATGGTGCCTTGGGGTGTTTGTATTCCATGAATCACGTTTCTTATTTTGCAAGCTGTGAGTCCCCTCGTGTGCTGAGAGATGATTTCTGCAGGCAGTTTTGAATGTGATTTGAGGGCAAGCTATGGCCCAAATCCTGACCACAGCTGAGGGAAGACCACGCTCTCTTCTAATGCTGGTCTTGGCATACAAGAGAAAAATCACAATGTAATTTTTTTCCTGTTTCAGCAGTAGATGGGACCACATAAATAATTTCTGCTTATGAGAATTGCCACACTAAATTAATGCAAACTAAGTCCCATAGATGCAAGAATGTTTGCAGGACAGTGTTTAAAAGGAAATGGCTCTGGCTCCACTTACAAGATGCAAATATCCTACTTTGTGAAAAAAAAAGGCTTTAATTGAAGCATGACTTTCACTGGCAAGTTCTGGTTTTGTTTTCAATATATGCCATTGGGCTCAATGAGGAGAGAGAATTTTCCATGAGCAGAATTCAAATGTATTCTTTTAAATTCATGAAATGGAAATAGGCCTATTAAATATAGTACAGTAAGGACCACTAGGCATATTTCAAATTTTAGTGGGCACAGGAAGGGGGGTAAGGTTAGCATTTCTTCATTATTTATCTACTTTTTCATATTTATGACTAACTCCAACTGTACTCTATTTCCTTTCTAATTTTTTAGAGTGCAGGTGTAGTTACATTCTGTACAAGTGATATTTTGGGGCAAATAGCAGAATTGCTGATGTCAACTGTTTGAAAACTGATACTGATCCAAAGAAAATGGCTCTCCTCATTCATCTTATATTGATTCTTGAGCTGTTGGATGTTTTGAGTTCCCATTTCACATTTTCTCTAGGACCGGAAAAAACTTTCAAGTTTGGCATTGTTATTCTTCCACTGACAGGTGATATGTTCATCTGATGACACTGGTCTGGGTACTGGGCCAGAAGTTATGAGAGCTGGAATAGTGTGTTGGAAGGATTTATAATAATACAACCCTTTAAATGTCTGACTGGAGATGATAATTATGAATATCTGACTTGGGCTGAATTGTTTGTCTAGAATGTGAAGGGGAAAAATCTGTTTTGAGGGCAAGATTAATGCAAATAGTTTGGTCCTCTCTGCTGGACTTTGATAGTAGGCTGGTGGGCAACTAGGACCTGGTCTCTTTTGAGAGAAAAGAATAAAACCTTTTGTAATACATGACAAAAATAGTTTTTGTTCTTGAAAGGAATGAAGGACGTGGCATGTGACTGTGATTGTTTTGCCTCCTATCTGACAGGCTTGAGGAAGGGATTTGGCTCTCAAATTTGCCTTCAGACTCCTCGGTGCTCTACAACATGAATCGAGAAACACAAATATCCATTCACCCCTTGTCTTTTGCTGGCCTGTGTGTTAAGAAATTACCCATGTAGTGCTGGTGAGTGTCTGTTCCTGTGGGGGCAGCTAGGCACAAGATGCTGGCTACCAAGAGACCCAGCTTGCAGCACTAGTGTGCCTAGCCTGGAAGGGGGAGGGCAAAGACACCTTTTCTTTGGGCATGCAGTTACCTCTAGACCAGGTTTGAGTGCAAAAGGTGCATGGGTGGGAGCCTTAATTCTGGTAAAAGCTTAAGAATAAAAAAATGTTTGAACAACTTAGGTCAGAGGTGACAATCACTAAGACTTCCCAAATATAAGACATGGAAATTCAGTAGGCCAGACTACTCCTGTTTTCCAGAGAACTTTCTGTCTCCTTAGAAAATTTGTGTACAAGAACAGAGTAATCCAACTGGAAAACATATAGATTAAAGATGCACTTTGAATGTATTAAGTGCTATGAAAATATGAAGTTCTGCCCAAAATGAAACCAAAGTTGGTGGATATTATGGCACTGTTATTTGTGTATCTTTTTTTCTCTCCTCTAAAATCATACCCTACAATTTTCTAACACATTTACGATAACTTTAGAAAAGCTTGAGAACTGGGAGTCTGATGATCCCGCAGTAACGCCCTTGCAGAAATGCAGGGTACAGGGGCTGGAAAGTGACATTATAAAATAAGAAAAACACAGCTGGAAGGTTAGATGGATAGCAATGGTAAGTGCCATTTTCTTCCTTCTGGTGAATGCAATCATTTTTTTTTAACCGTTGTCCTTTTTTTTCATATCCTTCAGCATCCACCAAAAATAATGCTTTGGTGGTATCCTCTGACCAAGTTCCGTGCAAGAGTAATCAGAAGTCCAGGACATGTATTTTTGTTCTGGGAAGCATGGCAGAGCATAGCAGGTCCTCCTCACCTAGGCAAAAGGAAGTGGCCTTTCAACACAGATTTTATCTCACTGCTCCCGAGAGTGAGGATGGCCGGGAGAAGTGTGGGCAGCCAGAAAAAATGTGTATTCCACGATGTGCTTCTTTCTGGGTGCAGCCAAGCACTGTAGACGCTTCCTCGTTTCAGGATGCGATTTCTTGCTTCCTTCTTACCCTTTGATTTTCCTCTTGCTCCTCCTCTGAGAGGGCTGACTGTTGTCTTGTATTTCAGGAGCACCCTCTTTCCCTAGTTTCCTGGCTAATGAACTTTGCCATTCTCTCCCGTCTTTAATTGACTTTCAAGGTCTATTCAAGCCTCCCTTTTCATTCCCACTCCTCTCTTGCAGGGTCTCTGCCTGCCCGTGGTACTCCCAGCTCTGTTCCCTTCATCTCCCGTGCAAAGAGTGCTAAAGGGCACTTTAAAACCTTTCCTCTCTGTGCATGCTGTGTCACCATGATTCAGTGCATGGTGATGCAGCTTTGTTGTAATCACAGAGCACTCTGACCTGTGCTTCTGAACCTATGTTGATATTTAATGAGCAGCTCTGGGAAGATGATCCCTGATGTGGCAAGTGAATCGGTGCGCAGTGTTATTAACTGTGCTTTTGTTTTAGCCTGCCTGATCCTGTAAATGGAGGTCTAGCATTGTGAAGCCCAGTGTTGGCCCCTGAAAATTACTTGGTAGTCTTATTTATAAGCACTTTGGCACTAGTGTTCATATCAAGGGCTATTAAAAATAATTAGGTACTGCAACTTTACTAATGGTTTAAGAGGTTCTCCTTGCATCTCAGTATGAGGCTGATCTGATGCAGCTATCTTCTTGACAGTATCCCAGAGTGTTTTGTCTTTCTGAGTACATTTTGTTCTGGCTCATTTCAGAAATCTGCTCTTAGGCCCAAGGTCTGCAATTGGTCTGCAATCTGTTGGCCTGTAATTAGTACCAATGTTACAGTGCTATTACTGCACTGGTCTGAACTGCTGGCTATTTTTAGGTATGACATTGTTCAGGGTTTTGTTGCATGGCTTATTTCTCTCATCATCAATCAGCAGGATGCTGAACATAAAATAATGCTGGTTTTTAGAACAGTTAGTGCAGACTCATGGAGATGCCAGTTAGCCAGTATTTAACACAAACTTTTCTGTAGGTGGAGACTGTGGTACAGTCCCAGGCTGAAGGGACGTGGTCAATATCTCCTTCTGGTAGCTTGAAATGCTAATTTCCTGCCTTGCCTGTAGGCCAGGGAGTGGATTTACTCTTAATCAAGCAGCAAAATGAGATATTCAGCATGCAAACAAGTCATGTAGGTAACATCACCATAACACAAACTGTGAACTCTTTGTCAGTAAACTAAATACTGTTAAAATATTATTGAGAAAGAGCCAAGCTTATGCCTTATGGAGGGCCAACAACAGGAAGCTTAATTTAATGAAAATTTGGGTAGAAACTAGGACATGTGCTGTGTCTAAACCATACAGGGAATGTCTGAGTTCTCTCAGCCTATATCTTCTCTTTGAATAGAACAACTTTAGCCCTCTGGTGGCAGTAGTGTCATTGAGTCACAGTTTATATTAATCACAAATTGTGAATAATTGTGCCTTTCTAACTAAGTGGCAGCTTCATATTCAAAGGTCTTCTTTGAATGCCATTACGGTTTTTTTTCACAAATGAAGCTGTTTTGTCTTTTTCTTTCTCAGCACTATCATTAAAGAGAACTTGCGTTCTTTTACACCTCTAGATGTAAAAATTCACTGAGCCCGGTGAAGAAAAACCATGTATCTAGATACAGTCCTTGATTCTGAAGGAGAAACTTTTAGTACTTTAAAACCCCAGAGAGTAGACCGGTCTACTTATAGATGCAGGTTGAATGAGAGGTAATTAAATCTAAATTAGAAACTTTGTCTGTTTTCATCTGCAATTTTAGAATCTTAGAAAATACTTAAATAAGAAAGAAAAGGATCAGGGAACAGAACTAGAAAAACAGAAGTCAGGAAGCTACCTACAATATGGATGTTCAATGACTATGCATACTAAGCAAGTCATCACAAAGCAGGATAGAAATAGGATCAGAAAACAAATGGGAATTCACCCTAAAATAAAGATAGGTCTAGGGAGAAATTTTCGTAGAAAGAGAAATGCTTGAAATGTTCCATTTTGAAAAAATTCTGGGAGTCAGAGCATGGTATTAACCAGTTATGATGTTGCAATTAATTTTAATTTTTTTTAATATTTGATAGCATTCAGAGGTGTCAAAAATAAATGGAGTTTTTTTCTATGAAATGTATTATTGTTTTAGCTATGCTTGCTGGCTAATTTTTGCTTAAATCTCAGGAATATTATGGAGCTTAATTCATTCATGTGAAAAGCTGTTTTTTAGAACAGTTAGTGCAGATATGAAGATACCAGTTAGCCAGTATTTATGGCTGAACATTGTGACGTTCACTCATAAAAGCCAAATGTATTCTAAGAGATCTGGTGAAAATGTAGGGAGGACATTCCTGAGCACCTCCAGTTATAGCCATCACAGTCTCATTTCTTGGGGTGTGGACACGAGCCTCCTCCATGGGTAAATGAGAGACATTTACACCAGTGTTAAAAGTGTGCTGGGGTCACTCATGCAGAGGCCTGAAATACGAGTGTGGTTGTTCACCAGAATGAAAAACTGCCTTTCTTCAACAAGGAATTGTAGATAACAGAACAGAAATCTTTATGAGGTCAGTTTTCCACTCTGAACTGCTGAGCTCTCTGCTTTCCACAGGAAAGCAGAAGAGAAACCCTCCTACAAAACTTGGCTAATAACTAAATTGAGGTGTAGGGGCTTTTTTGAATTAGTTTTGGAAACATCTCTTCTCTTTACAGAAATAAATAACTTATTATTAACCTTGTTAGGAAATACTGCTGCAGATCATCATCTCTTTTTAGTGTTTCATTTCTAAATGGCATAAATGTGAAATTTCTAGGTCTCAGTGGGATGTCTCAGTAATTAATATAACTTCTCATTTCCCCTACTGCACTGACTGCTTACCTTATGTGTGCTGAATCTACCAGCTTCTTTCCAAATTTCTGGAAGTTGTGTACACCAGCTAGGGTATTTGTATATATATGTACACAATGTATATGTACCTCAGCTGTCAGGTATTTCTGTAACCCATGCTACCTCATCCCTATCTTGAATTGCAGCTGATTAGGGCTTGTATCAGCAATAGTGTGGCCCGCAGGACCAGGGCACTGATGGTCCCTTGTACTCAGCACTGGTGAGGCCATACCTCAAACCCTATGTCCAGTTTTGGGCTCCTCGCTACAAGGACATTGATGTGCTGGGCATGTCCAGAGAAAGGCAGTGGAGCTGGTGAAGAGTCTGGAGCACAGGTCTGAGGAGGAGTGGGTGAGGGAGCTGGGATTGTTTAGTCTGGAGAAAAGGAGGCTCAGGGGAGACATTGCTCCCTAAGACTACCTGAGAAGAGGGTGTATCCAGGTGGGGACCGACTTCTTCAAAATAAGAAGCAATAGGTCGAGAGGAAACAACCTCAAGTTGCANCCCTATGTCCAGTTTTGGGCTCCTCGCTACAAGGACATTGATGTGCTGGGCATGTCCAGAGAAAGGCAGTGGAGCTGGTGAAGAGTCTGGAGCACAGGTCTGAGGAGGAGTGGGTGAGGGAGCTGGGATTGTTTAGTCTGGAGAAAAGGAGGCTCAGGGGAGACATTGCTCCCTAAGACTACCTGAGAAGAGGGTGTATCCAGGTGGGGACCGACTTCTTCAAAATAAGAAGCAATAGGTCGAGAGGAAACAACCTCAAGTTGCACCAGAGGAGGTTTAGATTGGGTATTACAAAAAATTTCTTCAATGAAGGAGTTGTCAAACACTGGAACAACCTGCTCAGGGAAATTGAGTTGCATCCCTGGAGGTATTTAGGACGCATGTAGATGTGACACTTTGGGACAGGGTTTAGTGGTGCACTTGCAGTGTTAGTTCAATGATTGGACTTTATGATATTAAAGGTCTTTTCTAATCCTAATAACTCTATGATCCTGTAATACGGGGAGTGCCTTTGGTCCCTTTAATTCCTTGTGTGTGTGCTTGGAAGGGCAGAAGGACAAGGAAGACTTCACAGGTATCACTTAGTCATCCTGTCCTTACTCTCACTGCCCCATGTCCTCTGCTTCCAACTGTATGAGAAGGTACACAGGGCAGACACCTCTTCTGCCACGTTCTTGCTGTGGCTGTGCTTTGAGCATTTGAAGTAATTTTATGCCAGATCTTGCATTTTGGGGTCTTGGCTTTCTTGGACATTCTTGGACACCATGAGAAGGTGCTGTGTATGAGGAAACCAAGAGCCCACTGGAGTGTTTTAGAAAACGCAAGGCTGTTGACTCCTGCTGGGGTCCTCTAATCTCCCGAAATGAGTACTGAGTATGGCAAGTCAGTCTACCTTTGTTCTGTGACAAAATACAATTTGGGGACTGATATTGTGCAGGGAGACAACTGCAGCTGCTTCTAATTTCCTTAGTAGGAGCCCATCTGTCTTGCTGCCAGGATGTGATACAGTTGTATTACTAGTTGCATTGATTCATATTCTCTTTTTCTAATGATGCATAGAGATCTATTCCCCATATGTTCTTTCCAGTGAGTGTATCTGCCTTTCATACGGTCTCTCCTGAGGGATTATTGGGAAATGGATAGGACTGCTGCAAGCAGACTACTAATCTATGAAGAGATCCTGAGGAGGGAGCTGAGAAATTGTTTCCCTTCCCCATGGTCTTGTGTGATATATGTGCATTTGAGTTCTCGCTAAAATGGGTTTTCACTTCTTTTTTTATTTCTTCATTAAAAGATGTGTCACACTTATCTTCTTCCTATTTCTTATGGCTGATACACAGCTGAGCGAGTTCTTCAGTATCAGTATCAAGTCAAGACTAGAAAATAGTGTGTTGACTAATTCTCAGTGCAGATAAAAGGCAGCTTGGGAAAAATATATTGAATATGCTTGTCCCATTTACATGAAAGCAGTGCTGCACTCATGGGCCACCGTGGCCTCAGTTAAACTCTGAATTACAACAAAGAATCAGCATCTGCGCATTTATGTATTTATATCATTTGAGTTCATTTGCTACCATTTGCTGTTACTTCCACATTAGAGACGTTTGCAATGAATTGTATTCTGAGTTGCTTCTTAGTTGTTCCACCAAGGTCTAAATAATGTACAATACTGTCAAATGGAACATCTCACTTAAATTATATTGTACTGTGTTTTGCTTTCTTACGGAAGGATCTTGACTTTTCATTAGGTTTTTAAAATACTGATGTTAACCCTAAGTGGACTGGGGTCTGCATGATGAGAGAGAAATCCTCTCTCAGGCCATATTGCCACAGACAAAACATAGATGTTCTTGAGCTCATTGTTTTTATTGTTCAAGAGAACAACTGGCTGGATCTGCTGGACCATTTGCTTGCAGTGGCTAGAACAGGATGGTGTGTGATGGGATCCAGATGTGGTGTTTATCAGTGAGGGTACTCACCACTGTCACACAGCCTTGTCTTCTGGCTTCAATAACCTGCTGATTGCTACATTAGAAAAATGCTTCATTACACTTGTGACTCTCAGTATGCTTGTTTTAACTGGACAGATTGGCATGATAGTAAGTAGCAGGACTTTCTGTACAGAAATGGAAAGTTAACATTCTTTCTCTTAGTTTCCGTTGGCTAAAGCAGAACCGTGACACAGAACTTACCTTTTACAATGCTTGGACTTTGAGTATTTATTAATGCTTATGTTCATGAAACTTCTATATGTGAAAATGTTCTCCCTTATTCTGAGCAAATATTATAAAATGCTTAACTCTTCCCTGATTTCATTTTTCCAGAGTTATGACTATGATAGAATCAAAGAATAAATTTCACTGGCAGTGTTGCAACTCTCCTTATGGTTATATGTGGTTTCCAGTCAAGTAAGAGATGACATGAGCCTCACTTAGTAGGCTGGTTGGTCTTTTTCAAAAGAACTGAATTACTGTCTGAGGCACACGCAGTATATCAATAAATAACACTGCTGTCTACAGATATTTCTGGGGTTTGGTTTACTTGCTCTTAGTTGGTTTTGGTTTGTTTTTGGTTTGGGTTGGGTTTTTGTTTTTCTGTATTTATTACTTGTATTTAATGAAGGAAGCAGACTACTTAAAGGCATATAGGAGTTACCAATTTGGATCACACTGGTAGTTCACTAACTCTAGTTATGATCACAGCTAAGGGCATCAGAGAAAGTATAGTCATATAGCATAGAGTGTATTTCATAACTTCTCTCCCCAAAAATAAGCTTCTTAATCTTTTCTGTCAGCTCCCCTTCCCTCCCCGCAATGCTGAGGATATACGTTTTAATATTACTTTCAAATTTTCTGTTTATAAGCTGTTATTGTTCCTGGTTTGTTCTCATACAGAATCATTTTTGTCCTGCTCATTCCCCTGTATAAAGCCATTTCCTAACCCTGCAGGTTAGGTCCTGACCATCTGGGCAAGCTTCAGGTGGCAGGTGATCCCCAGGGAACTGTGACAGATATAGGATGTCCAAGAAATATCTTTGAAGGGAAGGGGAAATGTCCTTAGGACAGAACAATACCCTGCAAGAAACCTAAGATTAAATAAAATCAACATAGCATAGCAAAGATACCAAATAACAAATTGGGCAGGATGGAAACATCTTTGTGAGTTTTATATTCTCAGAATATAATCCTGTCAAAGGACAGAATGTCTCAGGCTGAGTGGAAATACCTTTGCCACCTGTTATTCTGTGGGAAATCCACCGACCTTTGGTGAAAATTTTCTTGCCAGCTCATGTTCCCTTCTCCTAGCTGCACAGGAGTTCACAGTGTCAGCATTTCACATCATCCAAGTGAACTTAACAGGCTTTAAGGTGCTTGATCTTATCCAGACCATTCAGCAGCTGAACATAAGAGGTCATGAGCTTCATTTTATCAATGCATCAGGTCTTTCTTTACACAGATGTCAATAGATACTAGCAATGTGTTGAAACGTGCCATGCAGGAAGGCATCTCTGCAAGAGATGAGCCTGGCTGCACTGTAGAGGCTGTATGCTTCAACCAGTGGGGAAAAAAAATGCAATGGAAATGTATTTTTGTAGATTCTTGCAAATAAACAGAATTGTATCAGGCAGTAACCCAGGGCAGTGTCTTTGCTCACATCCTCAACACTCCGGGTGACTCCCCAGTGCTTCCTCTGAAAGCTGCCTCTGTCAGCTCCTGCTGCACTCATTCAGCTGTGCTCAAGGTTTCTTGATGCATGGCTGGAGAGGTGCAAGCCAACCCTCCAGAATTCCGTGCTGAGCTGTCCCTCATACAAGCATTTCTGACCAAAGCATTTCTCTGCAGAGCTTTACTATTCGGGGTTCAACAGTGTGGGAAATGGATTTGTAGAGAATTCTCAGTCTGACAGAAGGCCCACACAGTCTCATGCATCTGTATGCAAACTCTGCGATGAAGTATGCTGACTTAGAAAGGCCATGGAATAGGACGGATATTGTTGAGAGAGAAATTGAACTAGAAACAAGTTTCAAATGATGACTTTGTAAATACATTAGATATTTTGGAGAACTAGAACTATGAAAGATGTGTTGTAGCAAGATCCATGTGGGGTATTTTAATAGATGATTGGCTTAGAAGCATCAGCAATATTGTGTGGCAAAAGCTGATAGGCCAAAAAATGCTTATAATGTATTAGGAATTAGGAACAGGAATTCCTATAATTAGGAAATAATTTGGCTTCTGATTTTGATGGTGTGAATTGTAACATCTGTACCATCTCACCCTTCTCGTGAGACTGAAAATGGAATAAAAGTCTCTAAAACCTCTCAGGGGCCCCATCTCTGGGTCAGAAAAAGGGTTTTTCTGACACAACAGCCTTTGGCCTTCCCCAGTCTGGGATGGGAGGACAGGTGAATATATACATCTCTACCAACAAACATCTGTCAAGCTTGCTGGTCCCCAGGGGAGCACTGTATGACTTAAGCTCCTTCATGGTTTTTTACATTGATGTGAATTTGGGATTTTTTGGGTTTTCTTTTAATCCTTTTGGGAGACTAACTATTTGCTCGTAAAGGGAAGTGATACTACTATCCTCCCACTGGTTTTGTGGAAGGTGTAGAAGTTTCTCCTGAATTTATCTGGAAGATAGAACACTTCCAACCATAAATACTTTCGGCTAACTGCTTTACAAACAACTGACTTTACTAAATTCAATTAAAACTCTTCAGATTATAAATTGATTTAAAAATTATTAATTTTATCAATTTCTCATCACTGTTATGGATAACATGACTACTCTGGAAACATGAAAAGTATGTGCATCTGTCAGAATTTTGGTTTTATTAGAAAGGTTGCATTTTATCTGTTAAAACAGGAGATTTGTGACGTGGACACTCATTAGAAACTCAGGAGCATTTACTGCAAGGTTAAATAAACTGGGGCACACTATGTATTTGCCTTTCCCCCCTGCTCTCTCCTGACTGGTAGAAGAGATGGATGTTATTTCCCAGACAGGTGTATCTTGTAGATGAATCCCTTTAGAAATAATTTAGAATAGAACTATGTCTTACAGTGTCTTAAATAACTATTTTTCATAAATATACAAGAGCCTCCTTCCATCTTTGCTAAAGATGTTTTCTAGTGTCTGTTACAGTGTTGCTAAAAGCTATTTACATTTAAATGGCCTTAAATGAGGCAGTTTGTATGATGACCAGACAGCAAGAAAACCAAAACAACGTGCCATTAGTACATACCCGAGACACATTCATATAATCTAAAGATATTTCAAGGATCTAGTTAGATTTGGTATCTTTTAATTAGAAGCTTAACACTGATCTATATTCATGCCACGATTATCTTGGACTGCTACTAATGAACTCTCTAAATGGATTTTTGTGCGAATCATTTCTACCCAAGGGCTGGGAGCAGGGGAGTGCTGGGAGTTGCAATAAGAATGTCTGGCACTCATTGCTTCTTAGGGTTTGACTTTGTCAATTGCTTTGTTTTATCAGCTTCACTGATTATTTTTTTTTTTACCAGAATAAGAGCCAGAAAATATGTAAGCAATCAAGTAGGTTTGCTTTTGAAAAGCATCATCTATTGGGCATCTTCAGCCTGTGCTGAGGCTATGGTATCTTTGGGCTGCTGTAGAGAGAGCCCAGTTCCTGCCATAGTTGAACTTAGGATTTCAGCGAGTTGTTTCTGACAAGACACTCCACAATATTAATTAATTTTTAGCTACATCAAAGTTTAGGGGACAGGATGTACAACTTCTTCAATGCAGCATTTAGCTGTATTACATCGTCTCTGCCAATTTTTGTATGGAGCAGCCACAAATCAGACCTTCTTAAGTAATGAGATTAAAAGCAGTGACTTTTTTTTTCTTTGCCCTCTGTTTTATGAGGTGTCAGATGACATTCATGACAGTTTTTAGCTTCCTAATCACAAATTTACACTATTAAAGAATATGAAAGCTGAGAATCTCGCTTGGGTTTATCATTGCAGGACTGGGAGCTTTGAGAAACACTAAATGTCAAGAAATTTGGCTGAAATCCTGATAGTTGCTAGGGCTGTGATGGGACAGTAGAGTCTTCCCTTGGTTCTACATGCAGGCCTGCAGGAAGGCCTACACACCTTACCCAGTGACATCAAGGGATCAAAGTCTGTCAAGTGATTGAGGCCTCCTGACCCAAGAACACAAGAGGACAGACAGAAGCCAGAAGTGACAGACAAGTAAATGACACTAAGGAAACATGCACCGTGAGCATGGTCCCCTTGGGAAGTCTAGGTGGGATCCCAGCCACTGCTTACTCTCATCTATCTACTAGCCAGCTGTCAATGGATGGAGAGTTGAGGAAGCGACCTACTTCTCAGCTGTACACAATCCCTGCCGAAAATTGATGACTTAGCCCATGTGCAGCTGCACTGTAGAGACAGCTGGTGCCATGAGGACTCTTACTTTAGGCAGAGGAAAGGTCATAGTCTGACATAACCTTTGTCTGGAGAGAAGCACAGAGTTTATCTGCCCTTCAAGAAAACAGAAGAAAGTAGTATCTGAATGTCCTCTCTGGTAGTGAGCAGAGGGATTTACTTGTTCTTCATGGAGAAATGTGTAATGTTAGGAAAACAGTGTTTACAAGACAGAGCTCCTGGTGGCATTCAGAGAGTTCTCAGCTGCTTGTTGAAGTGACTGCAGTTTGAGTTATGGGGGCACAAGAATAAAACCTAAAATAAGTATTAGTGGTTTGTAGTTGCACATTCTGACCCACTTAAGATTTCATAGCTGCCTACAATAAGGAATTAAAACCCGAGGGATGCTGTTAACATTGTATAATTCTTATGCAATGGCCAAATAGGAGAATGATTGATTGATTAGAGAAAATGTCAAGAGCAAAATTACTCTTGCATTCCACAGAAATAAAGTAGAAGGTTGTTGTCTTTTTAATTTCCATGTGTGCATCACATTTGAAATTGGTATCTCCTAACACGATTTAAATAGGCTGTGAGTATTCTTACCTGATTTTTAAAACCTTATTATTTTATCCCAAGAAAGGATATCTTTTGATCCATGTGCATCATTTGAATGACACATATTTCAGGAGCTGCCTGTGTTCTGCTGAAAAGTCATTAGATTAAGGATAAGGAACGGCATATATTAGAAACTCATGCAATCCCTCTACTCTAGCATTATAAGTATATGCAAGAACTCTGCCACAGCCTTTGATGCTGCACTTCAGTCTAGAGTCAGTTCTTGAGGATCCTGACAGTTTTATGTTAAGAGTTACTCAGCCCGACACATTGCTGAGCCTCTTCTCTGTAGTCAAATGCTGTGCAGGGTGCTCCCCCCCGGGGGAAATGTGAAGGCAGCTGCCTAAAGAGCATGTGTGCGATAAAGCCATTTCCTTTATTGGTATTGCAATCTCACTTCCTCAATTTAGATGCATATGAGTGGAAATTGTCTGCATTGTGTGCAGAACTCAAATGTACTCTCTTCAATCAACCAAGCTAAGACTTAGTGACATGTACTAAAAAACACAGCCCCGACAACCAGGTATCTGTCAGTCCAGGCACTTTGGTTATGATGTGCTCTTTGGGCTGTCAGGAACATGGAGTCCACAAGCTGTGTTCTGGAATTAGGAGAAGTTGAGAAATGAGCATTTAGAGTCAGGTATGTTAACTATTCAGAAAGTTTGATTTCCCCACCCCTGATGACACTTTAGCTACGTACGTATCAGCTCTCTCACGCACAAGGTATGTGCTATACCTATGACTCTCCATCCACACTCTGCGTGCCAACAACCAGCTCCTGCATGGTGCTTGTGGAAGGGGATGGCCTAGAGGTAAGGATGGCCTAGAGGGGAGAATGGGGCAAAAATAATGGGAAATTTATCCGTCTGAATGAAGCTGGCTTTTTCTCAAAAAATTAGGTCTCTTCGGGTAAAACGAGGAATCCCATACCAAAAGTGTTACAGGTAACTGTTTATATTTGATGTTTTATCTGACATGGATTGCTTTTAAAGAGTCTGGCAAAGTTGTCTCTGTGTTCTCTAAGTTTTGCTCAAAAATAGGTACAGCCCATGACATTCATGTAACTGTTTGTTAGTTTCCCTTGAAAAATGGGAAAATACTTAGGCGTTTCTCCTGTGGATTTGATTTGTTCGTGTTGAGTGCAAGCCAACCCTCCTTGTGTCTGGTTATTGTGCTAGAAGGGCAAATACCTATGGCTTTCATCAGATGAAGATACTGGGAAAAGCTGGGATACTACAGTCAGGTGAAGGATGCTGGTCGTCTCCATATCCATGCCTAATTTAAATACTCAGGCAGTTGGTAAGCTGGTGACAACAGACATTTCAACAATGCAGATTCCAGTTATGACTAGAATAATTCATGTCTAAGTGTGGCATGGTGATCTACATCAGAGGGGCTTCGCGTATGTGTCAGTCTTGTTAACAGGCAACACTGGGCTGCTCTGGAGTTAAACTTCCCTCTTGTAGTAGCAATCCCCAGCATATGACACAAAAGTAGCTGGAGATGGCCAGCGGGTTTGAGATCCTTGAGGAAACAATTGAGAAGAGGCTGGAGGCAAGTTTAGCTGCTGTGGAGCCCCTTGTAGCAGCCATTTGGCTGCTTCTGAAAGATGGATCAGATTTTTGTTGTTGTTGTTGGTGATGGTGATGGTGGTGGTAGCAGTTCAGGTAAAAGAAATCCCTTTATGTATGTAAGAGTTTTGACATCTGACTGAGGAGCCTTACAAATGCTCTGTTTGCAAAGGACTGCTTTGTAGACTCCTGCCTTCTGCAGATGAGCTAAAATCTTAATCTATTTTGCCTACACATTTCTGCCTTTCCTCTTGCCTGGGAGGGATTTTTACTAGACAAGAACCCAAGTCACAGACTCAAAGACTTGCAGCTGAATTTTGTCATTGACTCATCACATGCCTATTGATAATCCATCTGCAAATAAGATAGTTGTCTGTAATTTGGGGTGTCTCATCTAAAGACCTCAGTTTTCAGTGCTAAAAAATGAGACTAATGCAGATAACACAAGGATATTGAGTAGAAATACTCACTGTATCTAACTATTGAAGAGCTGTTTGCAGGTGTAGTGTGCTTTTTAATGGCTAATTAGCATTATTGAACAATGCTTCCAGCCCTACAAATTCCACTGTCCCAAATCAAGCTTTTATTCTAACTTCTACACAGAGAATAGTTTTTCAGTTATGACTGTGTGTAACTCATCATGTGCTCTCATCTGACCCACATATTAATTCTTGACAGTGAATTGAGTTTAGTCATCTGTCTCAGTAGCTCAGATGCTCCTAGACTTTATCCTGAAAACCACTGCACACAGTTAATGTAGTAAATCCCCATTTTACCAGAGCAATTGTCCCATATCAAGCAGTTGAGGGCTGAGAGCCCTACTCAGTAAGCCGGGGTGGAAGTTTAAAAAACAGTATTTGCCATACTCAGCAGGAAGCTTTCTCCACTGGTAGAAAAGGGGCTTGATTGATTGACTAACTGCTCAGGCAATGGCTCACCCTTTGCAGGTATCAGAGATGCAGAGAGCCTTTCTCCAAAGGAAGTACCTTCTTTGTCAGTTCAGATATACCCTATAATGTCATGTGCTTCATCTCTGCATGTATCAAAACACAGTGAACTAGGGTAATACAGGATTTTCATTATTCTTGGTTTCACTGGCTGGACGAAAGTTCCTTATTCATTTACTTAGAACAAGTGACAGAGCAGTCTGTGGAAAGTAGCACAAAAAATGCTGATCATTATCTGTAATTTTCCTGTGCCATTTATCACTGTTTCATAGAAGTGATTTCCTTTGTGAGACAACTTCATGCCTTGCTAATTCCTTATGTATCTTGCTGAATTTTCAAATGTACAATTTTAGCAGAGATTGCTACAAAATCCTTTTCAGTTCCCAGATTTTAAAATATTCTATATACTCCAGTGTGAATGTCATTAGGCTTTTGAATCTATCAATCTACTGTGTTGCCTTCTAAATTTCATTTTCTAGAAATAATCAGTTCCCTATACCAATACATGATGGACGATACTTCTGCAGGCTGGCAGAATCCAATTACTTGGTCTAGCAAAACTTCACTTTTCGAGGGGGGTCACAATGGAAGCACATACTGTCAGAAGGAATTTGGGGCATTTCCCCATTTCCTTCTCCTTGCACTTTCCTAAGTGTTTCAGCATTCATTAAGCTGTGCTGAAACCCTGTCTCTATAAGAAAAATTCCTACTCCAACTTTCCTCACCCGAAGGTGGTACACAGCATGTAACCATTATTCCTTTACCCTCCTGCCAGATTTTTTTTTTCGGTTCAGCCTGAATATCTGTTGTCTGATATCTGCCATGGGATGTGTGTTTTGGAGTAAACAAGATCTGTTCATGTTTCTCCAGGATAAATTACCTGTAAAAGAATAATCGTTCTTTGAAAAAACTAATTGCACTTAGTCAGTCTAAAACACACCAGTTAGCATGTCTCATTTCAGAGCTGGAGACATATCTGAGCCCCTTGCTCTGCTCATATGTCAAAGGCTGCTCCTAGTGAGCGCCTCTGGAAAAGTGTATCTGTATGTTCAGATCTGATAATAGTAAATTTCTCAGTAGTTCTGAATGATAGTGACTGAAAAACCAAAACCCCATGAACCTAAACATCCTTGTATCACGGGTAGGGCTGGTAGATGTACCCTTAAATCTGGTAACAGAATTTCTTTGTTCACAGATGAGAACACACCTGCGTAAATCCTCTCATACCTTCCTGCCTACCTGCCCACCTTGAACTTCTAAGTAGGAGGAATCAGGAGAGACACTGTGTTGGATTTACAGTAAATCTTGGCCATGCATGTATGACGCAATTATATTTCAGGCCAGACAGTAGCTGTATTATGTCACCCTGATTAAAAAATGGACTGCTGTATCAATAAGCTACTGCCTATCGTGATGTCAGTCTGCACAATGCCATTGATTTGGCAGACTTTTAACCTAAAGAATTATAACCTCTTTCCTCTTGGTCACTTTATTAAATCCAGATTGATCTTTCATCCAAAATGTCAAGGAATCTGCCAGCAGCTTAGCAATTAATGAGAATAATGACCTGCTGTAAAACAAACAGCAGTGAATTAAAAGTACAGGTCATGTTTGCATTTGCCAACAAGATACTTAGCTTTTTTTCACCTGTTCTTAATGCTCTTCTTTTAAAAAAGACACTGAAGAGAGTCTGTTATTTGCATTTGAACTCAGGTTCCTTTTCAGTGCTCAAAATTTTGGCTCATAAATAGGGAACAGCTTATGTTAAGACTGCTGTAGCAATTTTGGCCCTAAGCTTTTTACTGCATTCTTCAAAGATTTCTGCCCCTGCTTCTAGGATTGCTTGACTAATCACAGAGCAGTTGCAGATCTGCTTAAATCATAGCTAGGAAGACCACATCATTGCTAGGAAAGACCAGAACTGATGCCAGTTTACATTAATATGCCACATAGATACAGCATCATCTTCCCTAGAAGCTGACCCAGTCCTGTAAGGACGGAAAAAGGTATTTAAATGGGCAGATTGTCAGAACAGAAGAATATTTTAAGCTTTTTAAAGTTCATCTATATCTACTAATGAGTCAGAGCTTTAATTCCCAATGAATTAAACAGATAATCTGACAGAGTTTTATACTTAAGCAGTTAAAGGCTTAAATTCTTAAAAATACTCAAGTTATTTTGGTGGTAGGACTGAAGCCCCTGAATCACTCAGACTTTGCAGTGTTGGACCCAAAACCCTGTACTTCCTTTAAAAACTTGATAAAACTCAGACACTGCAAAAAATGTTCAGTCAAAAAATGTGCATACTTCAAGTGAATGTACTGTTTCCACTTCACATTTAAAATCAAAAGGATTTTAGAGGTTAAACACTTTATATTTTTGGACAAACATGGAAGTGAAACTTCTAGCAAAATTTTACATCACTTCTGCTTTCCTTTCATGTTGACACAGGCCACAGGTCAGATTTTATCTGCATAAAAGATAACAAAGATCCCCATTACAGTACCAGGGAAAAAGAGTGAAAGTGTAATTTAAGTCAGAAGCAAAACTCATCCTTAATAAGTGAAATAAGACTTTTCCTAGTGTGTTTAAGAATGTAATAGTTCTTTGTAAAATAATTCTTGTTCTTTCCCTTAGGACGAAAGATCAGAAAATCTCCCACATATGTGAGGAAAAAGAGTCACTTGTAGCATAAGCCTGTAAAACACCACTGGAAACCTTACTGCTTGAACAATGTGGGTTTGTTAGCTTGGATTATTCAGCATCTGAAGATACACTGGTTGTTTCTCTTATGTGTATTAATATCAAAGCCAAATCTAATATATGTTAGATCCTATGGGGGAGAATCTTGGAGCTCCTTGCATACAAGATGCAGCTTCTTGCTTGTTCTCCGAGAGGGCACATTAAAAGGCCTTTTTCACTTGTTTTTGAAGTGCTGGGCCTTTCCTGTGCTATCATCTCAGACCTTCCAGCTGGTGGCACTGTCAGCACAACCCTTGGCTCCCAGCTGTTCTCCCCAACCCTCACTCCTGTTGCATGGCCCCTCTCTTGTGGTGCAGAGGACAGAAGCTGTGACTCTTAATAAACAGTTTCTTGGTCAGTGCCTTCATACCAGTTCAAAAAGATCACAGAATGGTTTGGGTTGGAAGGGATCTTAAAAATCATCTGGTTCCATCCAACCCTCCTGCCATGGGCAGGGACATCTTCTATTAGACCACGTTTCTCAGAGCCTCATCCAGCCTGGTTTCTTCCAGGGATGATGAGTCCACAACTTCTCTGGGCAACCTGTTCCAGTGTCTCACCAACCTCATTGTAAAGAATTTCTTCCTAGTAGCTTATCTAAACCTGCCATCTTTAAGTTTAAGAAAGAATTAGGAAGATGTTATTTTCTAGGGATGTACTGGTCAACAGCTGTTCGGCTGTAATGGTGGCCCACTTTAGCTGGTGTGCTATCCCAGCAGTGAGATTTACAGGGGTTTGTGAGCATCTTCAGATTTCAGATGGTGATTTTCATGCTGTTTGTATCTGTTAAAATGCTGTATGTTTTGTGCTCTGAGACATTTCCTGACTACTCAGTAGAAATATCTGATTAATTAGATATCATTAGGTTAAATATAGTTAAATACAGAAACACAGGTAATTGCTTCAAGGATGATGCGTGCATAAATAATTTTTTCCTGTTGGTTTTCTTTCTCCCTGGTTCAGCTATTGAAATACAACCAGTTCTTTGTTTTGCCATGAAAAGATCCTGTACAACAAGGGGACATAGGTAGAAATCAAATCTGCACAAATGTTGTCAAAAGAAAGTGTGGGAAAATGAGGAAAAGAAAATAGTTTTTTCACTACCTTTTTGATATCTAGTAAAGGGTCCTGAGCCTGGTAAAGTTCAAATTTGGCCATGTACCATAGAAATAGAACACTAGAAAAAAAGGTACTTCTAGCAAGGAATTTCTGTAATTTCTCTTTGTATAGTGTGAACCTGCTTTGCCTGAATAGATAGGATTTTGGAGATGTCTAGTAATAATTTATGCCTTGTTTGCACCTTATTGCATGGAGCTTCACATCCAGTTGGGTTTATCTGGTACATTGTATTTAAGTGGTGTCTGTGTTTCATTTGTCAACTCATAATTTTTTATGCACATAAGCATGGTGAAAGGCATACCAAAAGAAATATCCACATTTGGATTGAAATGATCCATTAATATGAAAGACCAAGATATATCAACACCATTTGTATTCATGCAAAGGCTGAATAATTGTGTTTTCAGAGTGGGCATATTATGACTTCCTGATTCTGAAGTAATTACAAGGCACAGCTATAGCTGAATTATTAGTTCCAGCAATTTAGCTCTGCCAGAAATGTAGTAAATATAAAGACTGTTAACGTGGTGTGGGGCAGCAGTGGTGAAGATAAAGCTGTGGCTGATTATTCACCTTTCCAGACAGCAACATTCATCTTTAGGTCAGTATTTGTACCCATCCCCCTCAGTAAAACTGGGAAACACTTTTAAAATCAGACCCTTATTTTCAGTAATTTTTTTTTTAATGGAACCATTATATTATTTAGTTTTCTGAGATCTTGTGTGCCACACCCATACTTACACTCTGGTGTCCTAATGCTTTCAGCATTATTCAGTAGTGTGCTTGGTAGGACTAAAATGTGCCAAAAGCAATTTGTTTCATTATTCTGACTATTTTGCTAACAATTTGATTTCTTCGATTTTTCTCAAAATGGTTAGCACTTACAGCTTCTTTTCTTTTTTTTTTTTCTTTTTGTCTGAAAATTGTAGTGCAAGTACCTAAAATAGGAATTCAAATAAGCTTAAGTACTTCACTTGGAAACATTTGCAATTGATACATTCATAGGCAATAATCTGAGCAACAAGTATGGTAGTCACCACCAAAAACTATGATAAAATTATCTTTTGGTTTTTTAAAGAAAAAAAAATAAAAGTACGTTTCCAAATGAAGATTAAAACCTTCTAAGTTTAGAGAGGTTGCTCAGAAGTCACTTCTCTCTGTACCTTAAAGAAATGAAGGCCGTTGTTCCCTGTCTTAGCAAGGGACAGCAAAGAAAGACAACCATGTCCTGCACTTTTGTTCTCAGGTGCAGCATGGGGTCACCAAACCCACTAACCTGTCATTCAGCAAAGACCTGAGCTTGCTTTGGCTACAGGGTTTTTGCTGCCCCAGACAAACCTGAACATTGGCATGCTTCATTGCCTGGGCTGTACCATTGAGCATGTCCTCTACACCTTTTTACCTTCTGCAGAAAATATCTAAGATAGTATCTGATCATATAGGACAAGTCTTTTTTTCCTTCTTTTTCTCTAACTAAGCAGAATTTATCTTGTCAGCCTTTCTATCCCTGAATTCGTTAGCATTTTTATCTGCATTAGAGTAGTTCAGCTGTAGCTTTTACCCAGAGAACTGATCTTAATCATCGGTGAATTACATGGTAGTGATTGAATTTACCAGAGTACAGGACAGCATGTTTCATAGCTTTTTTTCCTTTCACTTTTCTGTAATGAAGGATAAGAGGAATATCTGTAGGTGGCAATAGTACTGAAGCTGTAGCCATATGCTATTTAGAGGTTTTAATGGGTAGGTTAGCATCAAGTTAATTTTCAAGTTAGCTTTCTGCAATTCTGATTCAATAAACTGCTCTACTGATGCTGTAGAATGAGGCAGTGTGATCCCTAATGTCTGACTGCAAATCTGAGTGCTAGATTCTCCTCACCACAGTGCCACAGCAGCCACCTTAGGCAAAGTCATCAATGGCTTTCAAAATTTCAGTGTTTGTCTATGTACACTATTTATTTATTGATTTTGAATCACTGAGTGCCGACATGGATTTCTAATGACAGCATTGTGACATTTGTACCATTAGCATGATGTTAATGTGCAGTACAATAATAGTCACACATCACAGATTTTTTCAATGAATTTGAAGGATAAAATGTGGTGTGTACCCAAACTAAAAAACACCAACCATATGACACCCAAGTTCTAGCCTACACTTGCTTTTCTGAGATGAACTGATGATGCTGACAGGTAACAGCAATATCTGGAGAGTACCTGTGCAGCTTTGAGGGCAGGCAAGGGAGAAGGGGTGCTGTGAGCATGAGCAGAGGCACGAGGCACCCTGTTGGGGTTACCTGTGTGTGGGCTGATGCTCTATGGGTTTCAGGTATGCTCAGGACAGACCTTAGGCATCTTATTGGCTGCTGAAACATGGAATTGCTGGAAAATACTCTTGGAGGTGCAGCTGGGTCCACGGCTAATGGATTTGGAGCAGTATGCCAGTTGGTCACATGCATTCAGTGGGTTGCACAATGCCTTTTGCAATTCTCTTCTTGAGTAGGAACACAGCTAAAGTGTCAGTAGTAGCTAATTCATTTGATCACTGCACTATGATACACTGGATTCCCCATTGTGGTGGATGAAGACCAGCTAGGATTATAGAAACATTGCAAACAACTGCACAAGTAATAAACAGTTCTTAATTTGCAGTCTATAACAATTTTTCTTCTGCTTCATTATTACTTGGGTTATTGGCCCACTGAAAATTAAATAAGGTCTTTCTTTGAAACACGTAGTTTGCCTTAGATGAGGCAATGCTAACTGAATAGAAAAATCTAAGTTCTATTTATGGTCTATTATCTGTGGTGGCATTTTTTATTAAGTTCCACTAAATGGGAAAATGATAAGTCATTCAAAATTCTAGTTGCCATTAGATTAACTTTTTGTCCAGAATATTATTTCCTGGACAAATAATTTATGCATTCCAACTACTTTGCTGACTAGCAGTAGTTCAAAATAAAGAATATTTTGGCAGAAATTTAGTCATTACATTTGGTTGTGAATGCCCATTGCTCAGAAAAATTGTCCCTGTAATTGTGCTACCATTTTAACTGGCATTTTAATTACCGCTCTTCTGCTTATCAGGGTAAATCCAGGGACCATTTGTTGTGCATCTGAATCCACTGACTAAAATGTTGGAAAAATAAACTCTGTGCAAAATGTAAGAGTTATTTGAAATAATTAAATAGTTCCAAGTGCCAAACTAACAGGTGAAATCCAAGCAAAAGAGATTCAGCCCGTTGTGACTCTGGGAGCAGCAGGTGAGGTGGGGACTCTGTGACGTACTTGCTGCTCTGATCTATTGGTATGAGTCATCCCAGTAACCAAACCCCAAAATTCCACATCTGTTTGTATTGCTAAGGTGATTGTAGTATCAGATGATAGTAAAAGAAAATCCATTTCAAGGACATCTGTGATTTCTCATGCTGTGATTCACTATACCTGACTAGACTTGTTGTTCTATAAGGTTAGCATGTTGCTGTCTTTGACATACTTCTTCCCTGTTTTTTCAATTATTTTTGTTCTGCAATTTCAAATGGTCCAGGCCTTTAAGAAAACTTTTGTGGTAGTGGAATTCAGTAGTCATGTAATGAAAAATCTAGCAAAGACTAAGCTTGTAGGTCTTCTATTTAATTTTTGATCCTAAATTATCTGAGCTACCTTGTACCATAGGCCTTCTTTCTTGGCAGACTTAAGAGTTCAACCTTGTGAAGGAACCACATTATAGCCTCCCAAGGTTAAGAAAAATGAGCAGCCAACACACATAAGAGGAATTTTATAACAGTAGTGGTGGGTGGAAATGAGGTTAAAAACCTTACTGTGAACCAAAGATCAGATACCAGTTTCTGTTGTCAGGGTTCAAACTCAGTTATAGAACTATGACCTCAGCTGTCCTCAATTACCTTGTTGCATAATGGTCATAAAAAAGGGAGAGTCTTAAAAACACTACCTTTGCTGTCATTGCTGGGTTATTTAGAAGCTGAGGCTGACTTCTCTGTGTGTATGTGCATGCTTCAGATCTGTGCTATTGTTTGTGGGGTTTTAATATAATAACTTAAAAAGATCATGTGATAATTTAAAATCTTGGCTGAATTACACAGATTACTCAACTGCTGAGGAACCGGGCTGCCTCCCAACCCATGCAAATTGTGCTGCACACTGTAGATAAATGCTTCACAGGCCAGCAGTAATGTTCTCAAAACTCATTGTGCTTTCTCAGTTTTACAGCATGGGCTGATCATACACATAAACTACAGGGTTCATAGGGGACACCTGTCGCCCTGATTTTTTCAGCTTTCTTGTGTCTCACAGTTCATAGTTCTTAAGTTGTTTCTCACACACAGGTGTTACAAATAGAAGTAATGTTTTCCTTAAGTCTAGGTAGTTTACATTCTTTGTCTTAGAGATATGGACAGCTGATGGACAGTTGTCTTGACCAATGGGATGGGGAGAGGTGTCAACCTTCTCCCCCAATCCCTGGCCTTTGTAGAAATACTATATAAAGTGGAGTCAGATCTTTTAATAAACAGTTCATACCTTCTCACCAAAGTGAGTGAGTGTGTGTGTCAAACAACAGACATCAGAACAAATTCCATCAAGTTACAGACTTCTGTGTGTGCTGTGCTGCCACATTCCAGCTCGTTGTCCTGCAGCTCTCGGAGAAATCATCCTTCCTGGGCCGTGGCGGGCACTGGGCCCGGGACAAGCACATTAGGAGGTGTTACCTCATGCTGTCTCCATGACAAGCATCTGTCATTTGCCGTGCTCCAGGTTATCTAAGGGGAGGATCAGGAGGTCACGTTGCAGCTGTTGGGAAGGCTGGCACGGTCCCCTGGCACAGCTCACCGGCCTGTGACGCGGCCGCTCAGCTGCCCGCTGCCGTGTGACAGACCCTCCAGGCGCGGGGCTGCGGGGCTGCCGGGGCCCGCAGCCCCCTGGGTGCCGCTGCGGCTCTGCGGGGCCGCCAAAAGTCTCCTTGCTGCCGCTGCAGCCCCGCGCCGTGTGCGCCACGGGCTGCTGCCGTGTCCCACGGGCTCCTCTCAGCAGCCCAGGGAGCTCAAAACAACCATGATTGTGTTCTTAAAAAACTGTGCTTTTTGCTCTGAGGAATGCAAGCACCGAGCCACTGCTCCTTCTCTCTTCTCTTGATCTTCCCATACTGCTGCTCCCTCCCCTGTGCTATTCCACGTCCTCCCCATACTTCCAGGTTATTGTACAAGACATGGGTTAAAAAATTAAGTCTTCCAGAGGAGAAATGTTTGCAACAACGGAAGCTAATGTAAACAAAACCCAATAGAATGTTTTTCTGGTTCATGGTTTTATTAATGTCTAGCTTTAAAGGGTTTTGAGATTTTTGTGAGGTAAATTACCTGTTTCAGGCTATACAGACATTTCACATTAAATAAAAAAATTAAGGCATAATGCAGTGTCCAGGCATACTTCTGTTGCTTGGGATTGGAAAGGTTACTGAAGATTTCCTTTCCTGTTGCTATGCATTTTATTTTCATTGTTGGGAAGCGTAGATGAAGGTGAATGTAGCAGCTATTTCAGGAGGCTGCCTGTGAAGCAGAAAAGTGTTTTAGATACTTCCATTCTTGTTCCCCTGTGCACAAAAGCAGATGCCAAGTACCACATGCTCCCCTATTTTGTCTGTCAAGTGCTTACATAGGATTCATCTCTGCTTTTGTGTAAAGGCTTCCAAGGAAGTCTCAGATGCTGAGCTGAGCTGGTTCCTCTGTTACCATACCTGTGTCCATTTTGTCAAAATGACCCTGGAGAAGTGTCATCAAATTATATGTGCCTAGGTAGGTTTCTGTGACAGTCCCTTGGGGTCCTGTAATGTGAAAATGTTTGAAAAATATAGCAACAGTAAGGTGGAGCTACCTGTGCTGCAGGTATGAGATGAACTGCTGTAAAGCAGTTCTTGCTGGGCATATATCCAGGGTAGCTGGTGTTAGAAAACAAATCTGCAGGCAGATTTAAACAGAAACAAAACTGCTTAAAATTTTATCATATCTTATCAGTGGAGGCAACAATGTCTCTCAGCAGAGTTTTCATCCACTCCATGAGTGGACAAAGCAGAATGTATACCTGCAGGTCAACTCCCTGAGTACATGGTAGGTGACATCTGCCACCCCAGCCCCCTCATCTTCTGCTCTTGCTGGCAGAAAGATAAGATGTGTAACTCCAGAGCAAATGAAGCCATGTCAAACTGAAAGTTTGCTGTGCCTCGCCTGGGATAAAAAAAGCACTGGGTTTTTTACTAGTACTGCAGCCAAAATGTGCACTGTATTCTGGTTTTAATTTTTGAGGCTTCCAGTGATTAATATACATTGAGAAATAAATTTTCACAAATATAAGCAGATTGTTTACATTGAGTCTTCTCATCTCAGAGCAAATTTAAAACATGGCACCTTTACATCACAGCATGCCAACAGCTGGGGTAGACTATTTCAGGCAAGCTTTCGTGTGTCTTGCAGTATCACCTACACAGCAGATTGCTTCGCTTTGTTCCCATGTTTAGCATCAGTTATAACTTTCTCAATGCCCACATGCTTTTAAGTTCCCTTTAAAACTGGCTGCTGCCACAAAATAACCCCATTTCTGTTGTTCTTGTAACATTTAAATGACATAGCATGGCCAAAACCAATCTGGGCTGACAAGAATTTCCATCCGTACACAGCTGAGGCATCAGCCTTCAGCAGAAGAGTCCAGTTAACAACACCTATCTTTCTCGTAATTTATTTCAAATTCAGCTGTCTCAGAGCTGTCAAGACATCCTCTGTCTTCCATCTTTTAGAGAGGTTGACAGAAATGAGATTAGTTGTAAATTGTCTGAGGAGTGAAATTCATCCTGTTCTGACAGTGCAAAACCACATAACAATACACCTAATAGTCATATAGAGCCCAAGACAGTGCTCAAGGGTTTCTGCTCTGAGAAGGGAATGATTGCAGATATGCTTAGCAGTATCACTTAGATGTATTTGTTTAGGTTATACTAAAGCACAACTGCTTCAAAGAATTTATATATATATAGTAAAAATATCCTTCAGGCTTTATTTGAAAGATCCCTGTATGTATCAAATCTTTCAAGTAAACCACAAAAATCCAAGGGTGTAGAAAGATTGAGGTTGAATGTTAATAAAAGTTTGCAGCAGGAGGTGGGCCTTTCAAGCTCCTTGTTTTTTGTATTAGTACCGGGACCATGTCTGAAAGTTAATTCTGGTGGGTTTTTTTCATTATTTTGCTAGTGCCTCACCCTGATACTCCCCAGATCTCTCTTGAAGAAAGACAGATTAAAAATGAAGTGAAAAGACCAAGTAGATTATCCTGGAAAAGTTAAATTTTAACAAATGGTGCTTGTACTATAGCCCTGAGTGATGGATAATTTAGTAAAATTTCAGTGTGCCTTTGAAGTAACCTTGTGGAAGAGCCACTGGCCATAAATTAAGTCAATGACCTGTATGTGTGCATTCCTAAATTCTCCAATATAGTTCCTATGTTCTACCCACGTGCCTCATGATCTGAGAAGGTCATCAGATTCTTCAGTATGTAAGTGTCTGAAGGGAGGGTGTCAAGGGGATGAAGCCCGACTCCTCTTGGTGATGCCAAGCAATAGACAAGAGGCAACAGGCAGAAACTGATGCACAGGAAATTCCACCTGAACATGAGAAAGAACATCTTCACTGTGCATGTGACTGGGCACTGGAACAGGCTGCCCGGAGAGGCTGTGGAATCTCCTTCTATGGAGATATTCAGAAATCATTTCAACACAATCGTGAGTAATGTGCTCTAGTGGACCCTGGTTGAGCAGAGAGGATATACTGGATGATTTCCAGTGGTCCCATCCAATCTTACCCATTCTTTAATTCAATACTTGCTTAAATACGTTGATGTCTTTGCAAATCTACACGAAATTTGAAGTCCAGAAAATTAGTCCTGAGTATCCACTGCAGCAGGTATCTCACCTATGTGGTAAGTTCTGCCTTAGCTGCTGCAGAGACTGATGCTGACCAGTACTGACAGCATGATCTAAAAGGTCAAACTAAATTGTGACCTGTCAGAGGTAGAAATCCCTGTTTGTCAAAGCAGTGGCACTATATCAAACGATCAAATCCTAGATGATCAAAGTCAGTTTAATTACTGTTGTTAAATTTGAATCAGGAAGATAACATACATACAGAAACCTAGAGACATATTTCTGAAATATTCTTACAGGGAACAAACTGTCGTCATGGATATAGAACTTAGGTAGATTTTCTGCACTTATTCAATTAAATCCTACTAAATAGAATTAGGAAAAGACAGCTAGAATAAATTATGTATTTCTTCCCTCCTCCTGAGACACTGTTCTGATAGAAGTGCTCCTGCTAGCTTGCAGCCCAGCTAGTAATATGAAAACAGCATCTGCTCAGTCTTAAAAACTGCAAGACTTCATATTTCTGATTCAAAAACTGTGAATTAAAATGAATGAGTAAGAAATTAGTAAGAAATGCTATTGCATATTCTTTATTTTGTATGTACCTATCTATATATTTTGGTGTGTTCATGTGCACATTTATAATTTATGAATATAAATTCTAGCTTGATTCACACAAGTAAGTGTAACTGACATAAATTAATAGTGTGTGTTTATACATATGCATGTCGGTAGAATATTTAATGAACAAAGAGAAGGGATCTTGAGCAGTATGTTTTTAATCTCAAAGTCTTCTGTCCGATGTTATTCTTCTTTCTGAGTTTACAGGGCAGTATGAGGATGTTGATGATAGGCATGAAGGGATTTGTTTTCTGAAAGTGTCATTCACAACTGCTGAGGAGTATTGGGAAACTAGGATAGTGGGAAATGCTCATGTGCATGTGTTTGCCAACACACATTTGTATGCATTGGGGTCTAGAAGTTACAAAAAGAAACAAAATCACAGAATGTTCTGAGTTGGAAGGGATCCAAAAGCCTCACTGAGTCCAGCTCCTAAGTGGATGGCTCGTATGGGGATCGCACCTGTGATCTTGTCATTATTTCCACCACACTGACAACTGAGCTAATCTCAGGGTCAGGAGGGTTATGTCAAAAAGTTCTGGGGGAATCAAGTTTAAAAAGTGTTTGTCGCCATGCAAACAAGCTGCGGCAAGTTCAGCTCTGTGCATGCAAAGAGGATATAAAAAGCTATCAGTAAATACAGAACACACCCTGTGGGGAGAAAACCTGATGATATGGGGCCCATCTCTTCCAGTTTTAAACTGCTGTATGATTTTGATAGATGGTTGAAGATGTCGTGCTGAGAGTTACTGAACATTTGTTTGTTTTTATTCTCATCTTAAGAAGATGATTCACTTCAAGCTATTTGAATGCTTAGGGACATTGTTTATCTTTTTAATGTTCATTTGCTCCTGTCTCCATTCACTACAGAGGAATACAAGCATTCCCTGCTGATTTAGTTGAACTTATCTATTTCTTTTCTCCATAAGTGAAGCTGAGTTGTGTATACATGCACCCTCATTTCAGAGTATTGGATGCCTTAGAAAAATAAATACATTATAGTTTGGGAGACTGACCATATGAAGTCCAGATAACTAAAGGAAATTTATCAGTAGCAAACTTACCAGTGTCAGAGGGGAAAGTTTGTAGAGACTTAGTGAAGCATCTCCTGGAGATGACTCATTCTTGGAGAAGATGAGCATATTTCTGTTGGGTCAGCTCTTTAGTTACATAGAAAGGTTTTTTTCTCTTTTCTTGAAAACCAGATAATTGTTTATGTATGATGTTTTATCTCCACAGCTGTTCTAATGCCACATTTGCATTTTTGGTCCTTCAATCAGTTCTGCTAGTTTTCATCTTTCCCTCATCTTAGTTTCAGCAGCTGGTATTACGATATTCAGATATAACAGCTGATCTCAGCTCTACCAGAAAATTCATGCTGAAGCTTCCTGCTAGGTTTTTGCTTGGATGAAGCTGTTAGTTATTTGTCCAAAGCCTAACCAATTCAAGCTGTTATTGAAGTTCTTTTAGGGAAAAAAAAAAAAAAAAAAAAGAGGAAAATAGATCATTTGAAAGGTTTAATAGTTCATTTTGGGGTGCCCATGATTTTACAAATTTTCATAAGTAATAGATAACTTAACATTTGACTCCATGTCTTTTACATTAAGAATCTTTGGATACACATGTACCCTACGTGCTATGACACAATTAAATCTTCGTCAGCTAAGAATGTAATTGCATGCTCAGCTTTAGTTTTTACTTCTGACGTCTGCTGTGTTCTGTCTTCTGCCCTCAGGCATGATTTTCTGCCCACTTTCCTGAGTCAACACCACATCTTGAGTAGATGTGCCAGTAAAAGATGAGGGAGTTAATAAAACTCAGACATATGTATCTTCACAGTGTAATAATTTATTTTGTTTTGACAGAAATAGCTCTTACCTGGACCAGCTCTCAGAACAGCTCACCATTGTTGAATCTAAATTACAATTCAGCTTGTAAGGATAAGATTCTAGACTAGACACAGGCATTAAAGGTACATCTCTCTGCCCTGATAATACATACACGTGTAGCATTACAGGCTACCAGCCATCAGTTCTACATACTAACTCTGAAGCTGTGTCAATCAAGCAGCCAGTGGTTTTTGTTGCAGCTTAAGTACATAGTCTGAATACGCCTGTGCACAAGGTACTGCCTGTGGGCAGCTTGCATAGGTTGCTTCCTCACTGATATCACCAGCCAGCCATTTCTTTTTATGGCCCTGAGGCCTCAGATACCTTCCCATGCCCATAAGCTCAAGGACGCTGATGTCAGCTGGTGGCTGTGCTGGGGAGGCCCCACCTGTACCTGGGATCCTTCTTCACGTAGGAAAGGGGCGTGTGTGGAGAAAGGCTGCAGCTGCTGGCTGTGCACTCAGCAGGGTACAGGCGTGTGACCAGCGCGGCTTTGCTCCCCAGCTGAGGCAGAACTTCAGGCTTTCAGCTCAAGCAAATCCTCAAGCCACGTCTAGAGGTTCACAAAACAGAACTGCTGAAAAATGGTAGATTATTTTGGTGAAAACTTGTGGCAGAAATGAAAAATAATTTTTAGTGACATTTTCCTGTTAAGTTTTCAAACTGGGTAAGGTTTATGATATGATATCTCAAAGAACAGAAAATGTGAGAAAATATACTCCTTAGAAAAAGGAGAACCTTTAGTTGTAAGAAATGCCATATTTTGGTGAGTGTAAATGAAGAATATACTCTGTTGTTTTTTAGTTGTACCAGACCTCTGTGATTGAAATGCTGAAAATTAATGGAATTGGTGAGGGTCAGACTTGCAATGTAGGACCTGTCAGGTCCCATGTGTTTGTGATACCACTTTTTTCTGAAAGGTTTGTCTTAATTTATGTAATAGGACTTCTCGGCTGTGTTACTTTGTTGTAACTTTTGCATGCCTGCACCCTAGAACTCTTAATTTCTATTGATATATGCCTTGTTGTTTTTATGGTCTTTATACTGCTATTAGTTTTTATATTGCACCAATACTTTCTACTAAGACTCCTAATTTACAAGTGTTTCAAAATCTACATGAAATAATCTGTATTAGTGGAATGAACAAGCTGGAACATTAAATTTCTCCCCTTACAATACTTAAAGTTGTTGATAAGGCTGTGTATATGTGTGAGATATACGCGCACAAACACAAATAAATTTAAGGGAACCTTGTAAAAGAACACTGGTAGGCCTATAACAATAATTGTTTTTTCCTCTCTTCTGATATATGTGTTTGCCTGTGAGATTCTTGTCGATAACATCATGCCTTTTTTCTGTCTGGGCTTGAAAATTCTGATAGCTGTAAAATTGTTAGCCTGAGGTGGTTACAAAACAGAAGTGGGGCGCTACTCAAAGCTCAAGCAGAGGCAACTATTTTGCAAGCCTCCATATCAGACCAACCCAAACCCTGCTGCCAAAATTTGTTTTGGTTGTTTGGGGTTTTTTTAAGGCAAGAAGGGGGGCAGCTTCATTTTTCAGTGACACTTGAGGCTGGTTGGTGATGACTACATTGGTGGGCACTGAGAAGGAAGAGGGTTTCAGTTTATTCCAGCCCCAGAGCAGCCTGTCTGCCGCAGGGTGTCTTCTCCTGTCCTGTCAGGTGTCTGTGGACACTGAGGTTCTCTTTACTTTTGTTGCCTTAGGATTGCTTTATGTATAAATGCTTCATCAACATAGCTGTATCAGTAAAGAAAAATAAATCCTACCTTTCATACATATAATTCTAGTAAGGAAAAATTGGTTACAGTTATGCTGGGGATAAAGGCATTTATTTTGTTCCAGAAAATTGCATTGCTATATAGCAGAATAGGAATTTTTATTGGGAAATGCTGTGTCTTTGTTGTTCTGTTTTCTAGTGATTTCATGCTGTAATATTTTCCAGTAATGGAAGTTCAGGGGAAATTCCTCCTAAAATACTAGGACTCTACTCTGTTGATACAGCTTCCAAAAATATTGCAAAATAAGCTGCTGCTTATATATTCCTGCTAAACTCAGGTCTCAATGATAAGAAAATGGCACTGTGTGGTATCTCATATAATTTGTTTGTTGTATAAGAATGAAGCAAAAATCTGTCAAAAACTGTCCCCCAAATTTTGTCATGAATAATACCTTACTAAATCATGGTTTTAAAAGCCTCAAAGAATCATTATGAATATTGTTTAAAAAACACATTTACTTGTGTTTTTCTGCTTAAATCTTTTACAGACTATTCTGAAACATCTGATAGCAGCCAGATATTTAAAAATAACAATCGTGTTATATCTTATGGCTTGCCTCCACAGTCAAATATCTTCATGTCTAAATTCACTAAATCTAAATTCCAATCTAAAGCATGATTCTAATACTCAAAATTGTGTAGTCAAGTGCAGGAACATATGCATATAGGTGTTGCAGTTTTAATATTGTTAAGAATGAATATTAACATGCAGGAAGGTATGAAGCTCTGCTCCTGTCTTTGGAACAGTAGTAGTGAGTGATCTGCTGTGGAATACGCAGAAATATGTAATGAAGGCCTTGCATATTGAAGCTATTGGCAAGACTTTGATCAATAGACCTGTATTTTTGCCATAAAATACATTATAATATGAAAGTAAAATGTAATATCTGTTAGCAATAAAAAAGGAAGCAAATACTTTATTCATTGAAAACTATCCTGTAAAATTATACAGTGATAACCCAGAAGTGGTTTACTGACATATTACTATATTTAGATGTGTAAAGGGAGTGTGTTGCTGCATACTTATAAAAAAATGGTTGATACGCATGTACTTAGCATAATAGAAATATCTATGCTATGCTCTGAGGTTTTTTGTTTGCAATTTCTTGCCTTAAAAATATTTGTTGTTGAAATCAGGCACTTAGAAAATTTCCACAGTTAAATGACTTGTGGGTGATCATCTTTTACATTAGTGGGGGAATTTGAGCTTCATGTCCCTGTAAGTTGCATCTCTATAGATAGAGAGTCACTGTAATAAAACTCAAAGGGCTGTGTTGCAACAACTCTCACCGGGACAAGGTGTAGGATTACTTGTATAATCATTAATTTTTCTGTCCTCTTATAACCCATCTGTGTTTTCTGGCTGACTGGCAAGCGAGTCCTAATTCTGCATTTGACATTGTCAATTCATATGGAAATAATTGATGTCAAACATTTAGCATGACATAACTTACACAGAGCCACCACCATGCAATGTACTTCATAGATAAATAAAAATTGACAGATTCCTATCCAACACTGTCTGCTATCTCTGTGCGCAGCCCTGAACCACGAACTGAGCTGGGGTTCTGTGCAGCTATGGCCATAGAGCAGTAGGGTGAAAGCTGTAGTGTATTAACTTACAGAGCCTTTAGGAGCTCAGATGCCAGCTACATGCCACCTCAGAGGGACTGCCGGCACTGCTGCTCACAGAGTAGGTTAGGGTGGACATTCCAAGAGCAATTCTTGTGCTCATGGGCTATGTCAAGTGTACTTGTTTTAATTTGAGATAAAAAGTTGCCCTGATATAACCACCAGAATATGAAGTAATAGCAGATTCAGGCTGGTTGTCTTCTGGCAACAGCCTGAATGGTTTGGATGCAAGTTCATATTTGTGTTTTGGAAGGGAGTACAACTTTATGTGCCAGCAGGCTGCAGCTATTGGTCCTGCATGACTTGTGACAATGTCAAAGTGGCTGATCTGGGACAAAGAGGTTGCATAGATTCATTCTCAGGCAGCCACAAATCACATACTATGAGGCAGAAGAAAATTTGTAAGCTGGTGAGCAGCAAGCATTCATGTTGCTAGAAGGAGAATTCTGTTCTTTCCTCTGCAACATGGACTATCTTTAATGTAAATAGCTGGGCTCCAGGTGAGTTCTTGGGTATACAGAACAGTTGGCATTTCAGTCTGCTACAGAGGTGGCTCTTATTCACAGCATTTGAAATGCAAAACACTGCCACCATCCTGTAGGTATTGTTTGCACTATCGCTGTCACTCAGCAGCAGCAGTGAGGAATTATGTAGCCGAATTTTCCTAGGTTGTTTGAGATTGAGGAAAGGCCTTGAAATTGCCTCTCATCTCACAGCAAGGGACACACAATAACATGCAGGGGAAAGGAAAAAGCAGGAGAACTTCTGTTGCCCTGAACAGGAATTTTTTACTTGCTTCTCTACACTTCACTTCCTGTAAGTGCATCTCACTTTCATCTCACGTGAAGGTCTTTGTTTTGCAGTTTTTTATGGTGTAGGAAATGCATACTCACAGAATGTCCAGAGTTATTCTATTGTGAAAGCTCATAAACCATTTCTTAATCAGGAGAGGACAGGGGAGGAGAGGGGTTGATTTAAAATTTCAGTTTGATATCTGAATGTTTATCAGCATCTTCTCAGTGCTTGTCACAACTTGGCAATACAATCTGCAGGTCTTAGTGTGATCCCATGGTAGTTTGTGCTGAGTACAAACAAGCAGAGTATTTCCTTTGCTGGGGATGTGGAAGGCTCATGCTTTGGCAGAGGAACTGAGAACTGTGACAGTGCACTTAGGGCTAACTGCAAGACCAATGCCACTCGACACTGTCCCACTCGCCCTCAGACTTGGAAATGACTAACAGTCTTTTTTCACGTAGACCCTTTCCCTGGAGGCTGGTTGATGAAAGCTTTTGGAAAAAGATTTGGAGGACAAGTTAAAAAGTCTCTCGAAAGAAACCCCAGTATCCTGTTTAGAGGACGGATGTTACCATTGTGGGAAAAGGGACCTTCGTCTTCTTCCTGATTGTATCTTTGCCAACATACCTTTGACATCAGATATTTAATTTCTCCCCGTGAACATCAGAACAACATTTAATTATAGCACTTTTGATTCTGAAGCAGCTCAAGGTTCTCCACGTGAGAATGATGTGCCGTGCTTCTCCTTTTACAGATAAGGTAGTAGAAGTCTAAAGAAGTAAACTGCCAGATCCAGATTCATGATAAAACTGGAAAGAGAATGGGGTGAAAGTTTGAGCCAGCCTCCAAATGAAAGAGTTTCCATGTTTTCCACCTCTATAAAGGTTTGGGGTTTGTTTGTTTGTTTGTTTTGTTACTTCCCAGTGTGTGTGTATGACACCATCTAGGGGATTGCATTGCGTGGGAGTTGGGCTTAGGCAATCCCACAAGTGCACTGGCACTTCTGCTCCCTCCATGGGCCTATGCATAAGTCACTATGGATAATTTATGGCTTGCAAGTGAGAGTGCTGTGTCTGTTGTGCAAATGTTACACATGGTCATGGGGAAAAAATGGAGGGCAAAGATGCAGTTCCTGAAGGGAAGAGTGAAACAGGAATCACCTCTAGAAAGCTCAGGCTCCAGCTGACAGGTCTACTTTGGACATGTCTCTCTGCTGCACCTTCAGAGATTTGATTTTCCTAAAACATAGCAATACAGGCAAATGCAACGTTGATGTCTGTCCCTCTGAAAACAACTACAGTGGGGAATACTCTTGTACAGTGATCTTAGGTCTAACTAGACCTTCTGTTCCTAATAGGTATCACTCATTGAAAGGTCACTTTAAAAAGGTAGGCAAAATAATGTAAAGTTAAGCATTGTGGATCATGCCAGCATGCTAAAACGAGGGAAAGGACTAGAAAAGAATGGGCACTGACAGCTGGGCACTAAGTGAGGGATTTGATGTATTTGGACTTGAAAATTGGCAGAATGATGGCCAGAATGATTTAACATTTTATCATTATTTCAAGCCATAGAAATTAATTTTTAAAATACTTTCTGAGAAGAACAAAGGATGAGAGAAGATATCTATGGACTACCATTTCTGTCTATGTCACTGTGAGTCCAGCCTCACGCTCCTGCTGCTGTCTCGAAGAATCCACTTTAGTGGAGTTAAGGTTCAGTTGAGAGCAGGAGCAGTGTGTGGGAAGAACATTTATTTAAACTCTGTGGGCTTTTGAAAATAAGTGAGAGAAGTACCCAGTGAAGGTCTCAGTAGTACTATGCTGTGCAGTATTCTGCCGTGTTCAGGGTGTCGCATCTCTGCTTTGGAGTGAGGAAGGAGAGCTGTACAAACCAGCTGTGTGCAAGAGGAGGGCAGGTGGTGTTTGTTCAGCCAAGCCAAATGAAAAGCATTCTGCAAATATGCCATAGGATAAGAACATGCTCCTGCTCCAGCTCAGGAAGGACCTAGTGCACATGTGTGAGAATGAAAGATAAAGGGGGAAAAGAGCAGCTTTTGGTCAGAGATTTGCATTGCACCACAGTTTGACATAAATTCTGAAGGCTCAGATGATTTAAGTCCAGCATATGAAAAGAACAATTTCTTGAGATGTGGCACTTGCAGATACTGTCAAAATGACAATGGCTCCTCATTCAGCTTGTGTGGAAGGACTCTCCTGACCTGTGGGACAGATGCCTCCGCCCAAGCAGCGGTTTCTCCTCCACTGTAACTTGCTGCTGTGTGCAGCAGTTGTTCCTATTGACTGGCTGGCTGTCCTGTGGTCACAGCTCCTCCCGAACCGCCCGGTGCCAGGGCTTTCTCCGAGGCGGGAGCTGTTGTGTCCGGTACGCACCGCTGAGAGCAGCATCCAAGCAACAGAACCACAGGCTCGGTTGGAAGCTGTGACTAGTGCAACACTGGGCTCCTGCGAGCTATATTATGTTTTCTTCTTAGAGGCTACATTAGGGCAGAGGTTTCTTTGTAAATATAGTAGTATGTATGTTGATACTACCTCTAAATATATATTGCATATTCCTGTCTATTTTTATCTTGAAGAGAAGTTTTGCCATTCTGTGGCTAGTCTGCTGGCACTATTTAAATAATGCTGATATGTAAATAAAGCTTTTAAACTTTTGAATAAAATATGATTTATAATAAGCCTTCCATTACTAAAACATCAAGCAGTTGCAGTGTTTTATGTGTCCCTATTCCAACTGCTTACCCTTTCTGCATTTGATCAACTACATCTGGCAAGTATTTAAAAAAACCCTGAAAGTTTCTGAGGAAATAAGGGTGTTTTGGCCTAGGTGCTGAAAACCACACATTCCTGTTTGGAAATGTGCAATTATTACTTCAGTGAAAACCCCAAGCCCCACAGAATTTGCCTATTTAATTTTTTACTCACCTTTACCTCCAGAGTTCCTCAGCCTCTGCCACATGAATTAATGTTCATGTCTCAGCTGAAGGACTGAAAAAAACTGTTTCCATTTCTGGTATTTTTTTTTTTTCCCAGCAGCCTTTTAACTTCATCTAACTCATTCAGCTTCATAAGAAGCATAAGAAGGGTAGCAAGTCACTATTCGTGTGCCGTATCTAGTGTTAGTTTGGTACTTTGAATACTGCATTAGGAAAACAGTAAACCCACTCATTGTTTACTTTGGGATAACTTTGTTAAAAACTGGTGTTAGAGTTGAAGAAGAAACACCTGCCAAGAAGGGGAGGTGTAGTATTTATTTTTATTTTAGAATTCACAGTCTTTCATTTATGAAGACCTCATTCGTTGAAAACACCAGTGAGGACCTCGTGTCAGATAATTAACCTCTGACAGTACTGTTATCTTGGAACATATGATTCCAATTAAAAAAAAATGGTGACAGGGAAATATTTTTTAAAGCCGCAAGGTCCTCCTAGGATAGTTAACTGTGTTAATATCTAAGTATGTTTATATACCGACATGCCTTGGGACTGTTGCTGTCTCCAACTAGAGGAAAAAAAAGCTGCGTGACTTGTGCATGAGCATGATAACAACTGTACTGAAAAGGTGAAGTCCTGCTATTCTCGCAAGGGATTTGGCTGGAAGGAACTCCAGATTTACTTGTGTAATAATTAGAGGTGGTAACTCAACTCGTCTGTTTATTTCGGAAAGGAAAAGAGGTACATTTCCTCTACAACTTAGTGATTATAAAACGGTATTTTACTTGCACTTTTCAGTGGGTTAAAATGCGTTAAGTGTTGCTTAAATGCATTCCTCAGCATAGAAAGTCTGAAGATGAATGTGAAAATCAGTCAGAAACTCCACCCAACTCTCAGGAATTTAAGT
>WBMY01007775.1:773546-839892 GCA_013397315.1 Donacobius atricapilla
CGGCGGCGGCTCCGAGCCCGGCCCCAGTCCCAATCCCGCTCCCGGCCCCGGTCCCGCTCAGTCCCGCGGCCGCGGGGCTGGTGCTTGGACGGCCCTGGGCGGCACCGCGCCCGGCGCGGGGCAGCGGACAGCAGCAGCACAAGCACAAGCCCAAGCATGCCGGGCAGCGACACGGCGCTCGCCGTGGACAGGACGTACTCGGACCCGGAGCGGCACCGGCGCCGCAAGACGAGGGTAAGGCGTGCGAGAGCCGGCGGCGCGGGGAGGCGGCGGCGCCGGGGCGATTTGGGCGCCGAGCTCTGACAGGCGGCCGCCAACCTGCAGCACGCTGCCCGTGAGGTCTCCACGTTTATGCTGACGGTCTGAAGGGAAGGTTTTTTCCTACGTGATTCTTTCGTGTTCATACGCTGAACACTTCTTGGTATGGAAAAATTAAACGAGCCTGGATATTGACTTCATAGAAACCAATGGTCGAGGTATCCCTTCAATCGAAACTAGAGGGATACAAGTGTAATAGAGAACTTACTCACCAGAGTCAACAGCGCCGATGACTTAATGCCATGACTCTGTCTCGATCACAGTGGTGAATACTAGGGTTTCGTTCTGTTTCTCAAGGTTTGTTTAATAAACTCTGGAGCAGGTGATTGTATCTGGCAGCAGAGTATTATTATGGTTCCTTTCATGAATTTAGAAGCGGGCTGTGGTAAGAATGGAACTTGACAGAAAAAATGCACCTGTGTGTTCTACAGATAAAGTAAAAATAGACTATATATCCATGATAGGTGGCTTTATAGAATAGTTTTATCTTATAGTCTCCTGGCAAATTCGTCTTTCTTTATTTTTATGTTTTGTTCATATGATATATATAAACATAAACATGTATAGGCAAAGCTTATCCTTTCATGTATTTAGTGGCTTTTATGATAAGTGTTCTGTTGATGAAGGCATTTGACTTTTTAGTTTAAATTCTTACCTAAATAATCAGCTCAAAGACATGTAAAAAAGTTGCTTTTTCTTCTCATGCACTGGAGGAAAGGAAAAATGAGATTGCTCTTGCTGACTTGGGATATTGGCAGAAATTGTTTTCTGTGCTGAGATCTTGGGTCTGACAACAAATGAACTTCATGGTTCAACTGTTTGTGAGGGAAGATTTTTATCTAGGGGGTGACTGGGGTAAAGGTTTTGAGTTTGGGGGGTTTTATTTTTCTGTAGTGTGCATTAGCAGTATTCTCCATCCCTCCAGCCCATTAATTGACAGTGATGAAAAGGAGATGGTGTGATTCAGTTTGCTTCAGAATAATGAAGTGTTTTAAAAATAGGTAACCCTATACACTGTAGCACTACTAATGGACTCTACAATGCTCATCACACTGTAAGGTGGATGCACACACATGCTAGTCATATTGGAGTTAACAATGTTATGCATTTCCTTTGCTCTCTGTTGAAAGTTGAACCGATTAGTTTCTCCTTCATTCATCTTGTGGTATGAATAGTGTGCTACCTACCTAAGTGTGGCCATGGAGAAAAGTTGCATATCTTCATAATTTTTGGCATATTTAAAGGTTAAATTCTACTCTGTATTCTAGTTGATTTGCTTAAAAGTATGAAGCATCATGGCTAATGATGCTTATTTTACTTGTGTATTTACATATTTCTAAAAAATACTCATGTTTAAGGCAATTTTATAAAAGCACTGGTCTTCTGTCTGATTTTAGATTTCTTTTAATCAGAATTGGAGTCATCTTCCCTTCCTGGGACCATGAGGACTGGAAATACAACTCTATACTAGTTTAGAGTTGTATATAATTGTGATGCTCCAGGGTTTGGGCTTTACAAGTTGTGTCAGATATCGCAGAACTTGTAATATAATTGTTAGGTATGGTAGCAGCATGTTGTATGTTCCAGATGATGGGAAGACCTTATATTAAATCCATTTGTGCTTGGTCTAGACAAATTGGAATTTTTCCTGGGTAAATTGCCTGTATAACTTCAACATTTCTCTTACTACCTTAGCCGTGGGGGTAGAAATGGTCACGCACTAAAACAGCAAGGACTGGCAGTATTATGTAGAAAAAAGCAAGAAATTAGAATGCTGGTTTTTTATTTAGAGACTGAATAAAAATCATCAGAGCAGCTGAAGTTAAAGCTGCCATTCCCAAACATGGATGGAGAAGAACAATGCAGTGCATGAACACAACAATACAGAGCTGCTGGGGAAGTTCTCAAGAGCCTGAGCAGATTAGAGAGACTTGCTGTGTGAAGCATGCCTTGGAGCTGGATTTGGTAGTAGGATAAGACATGTTGTAATAAGGTGAGATCCATTTAATAAAGACTGGGGAAAAGACAGGTGTCAAAGTAGAAGCTGGTTCTCCTAGCCTGTATAACATAGGCTATTGAGTCCGATTTTTAGGCAGGTGGGTTTTAAAGAAATTCTCCAGCCTGTAGGTTACTGTACATGTCTTTCAAGCCCAGCTAAGGATTTTCCTTATGAGAAAGTAACAGCTTTTCTCTGGACAGTAACAGTTCTAAAACTGCTGCTGTATATACTGTAGGAAGGCATCATTAAATTCAGTTTGCAGAGGTGCTGGAACAATTTACTGTGAATATAGCCTTTGGAGTTTTTAAGTGGTAGAGTCTGAGAGAATTTAAACATTTTTGCCACAGCCAAAAATCTTCTTCAGTGTATAGCAACAGGTCTGTTCAATACCTTCTCCTTTGAGGCCATTTGAAGTATAAGATATTGTGGGTTCTGCTAATAATTCTCCATATGTCACATTTTGTGTGACATTCTCAGTGGCTGAAAGAGAGGAAATACTCAAATATAGCTGGATCATTCTTAACTTAGGAAAGTCACTGCTGCTGCTGAAGGCTAAATATTTTGAGGGAGCGGCCGGTCTCTCTTCTTGGATGTTCTCTTCCTTGGACCAATCACAGGAGACTCCAGCTGTAGCTATACTGTGCATGGCAGTACTGAGTGGGGCATAAAACTACTATTATGTGAAGTGTAATGGAATTAGTGCCTTACAGTTCTGCTTTTATGTGGTAGGTATAGATTTATAGCCATGTTGTTGCCTTAGTTCTGGGAAAGCATCCTTCTCCAGATTTAAGAAAGGTACCCTTCCAGGAGACTTTGCCTGCCTCTCCTTGCCAAGAGTACCTGGTCACTATAATCTGGATTACTGTGGATCACTTTGGTGGTGCAGGTGAAATCTGTGGACATTACAGCCATGCAAAATGTTTCTGGTCTTCTCTGCTAATGCCAGTTGCTGCACCTTCACTATGCTTAACATCCACTTCTAGCTGATTCCTGCAACATTTCAAATACAAATCTTTGAAAAACATTCAAGATCAGGACTTAAGATATGAAGTAGGACAATTTAGGAACAGGAGTTGCATTTTAGTTGTCATAAACAAAGTACTGCTCTTGCTGGAATGTAACTAGCAGGATAGTTAAAAAAGCGTCACAGTGATTTCTTAAGGCACTTGATTTTGCAGTAAGCATTGTGGAAGACTATGGTGTTCAGATTCTGGCTACACTGTATTTCTTGATCAGTGAGTCCATGCAGAGGTCTATGCAATTGCAATAGTTAACATTCCTGATGCTCAAACTAGCCTGGCTATGCTAACCCGTGCCTCACTGTACCGACTTTTGCTTCAAGAGCACTGTGTCAGGACTGCCTTTCTAGGCTCTATAAGGGTCTATTAAAGCTATCTTTTTTTTTTTAATCTGCAGANTTAACTTCATCTAACTCATTCAGCTTCATAAGAAGCATAAGAAGGGTAGCAAGTCACTATTCGTGTGCAGTATCTAGTGTTAGTTTGGTACTTTGAATACTGCATTAGGAAAACAGTAAACCCACTCATTGTTTACTTTGGGATAACTTTGTTAAAAACTGGTGTTAGAGTTGAAGAAGAAACACCTGCCAAGAAGGGGAGGTGTAGTATTTATTTTTATTTTAGAATTCACAGTCTTTCATTTATGAAGACCTCATTCGTTGAAAACACCAGTGAGGACCTCGTGTCAGATAATTAACCTCTGACAGTACTGTTATCTTGGAACATATGATTCCAATTAAAAAAAAATGGTGACAGGGAAATATTTTTTAAAGCCGCAAGGTCCTCCTAGGATAGTTAACTGTGTTAATATCTAAGTATGTTTATATACCGACATGCCTTGGGACTGTTGCTGTCTCCAACTAGAGGAAAAAAAAGCTGCGTGACTTGTGCATGAGCATGATAACAACTGTACTGAAAAGGTGAAGTCCTGCTATTCTCGCAAGGGATTTGGCTGGAAGGAACTCCAGATTTACTTGTGTAATAATTAGAGGTGGTAACTCAACTCGTCTGTTTATTTCGGAAAGGAAAAGAGGTACATTTCCTCTACAACTTAGTGATTATAAAACGGTATTTTACTTGCACTTTTCAGTGGGTTAAAATGCGTTAAGTGTTGCTTAAATGCATTCCTCAGCATAGAAAGTCTGAAGATGAATGTGAAAATCAGTCAGAAACTCCACCCAACTCTCAGGAATTTAAGTACATTGACATATCCTTGCCCCGGAAAACAAGTTTCCCTTGAGCGTTCTGAAGTATCATCTGAAGCTCCCCTGTGCAGGATATTGAGGGATTTATCTCACATTTGTAATGTGCAGAAAATGGGGCTGAATTGGTTGCTGTGCCGCACTGACCACTTTGAAAAAAGCAAGCCCTAATTACTTACTTGGTTTGACAGAATGTTTATACCATATTCTTGTGAAAACCTCTAGGTATCAAGGGCTTTCACGCAGCAGTGATCGGTTGTGTCCAGGGTACCTTAGGCTACGGAAGTCAAAACCTTACAAATGATTGTGCCCAAAGCTGACAACACAATACCTCTGGTTTCTTCCTTCTTTCCCCTTTGGACTCCTGAACCCTTCAGGATATGCTGTGTTTTGTGAGGTTTCACTGTAGCCACAGGGTTTAGGTTTGTTTTAAGGGAAGTCGAGGTTTCTTGATGGTAACTCCCTCCAGCACCTGGATCGGACCCAAACCTGCGGCGGTCAGCGGGAGGAACTGTCATCCCTCCGTCCAGCCATTCCTCTGGGAGACCATCGTGTCNAGGACACTGCTCTTCACCCTTGATGTCTTACCCATTACCGAAAAGGAACCCTCCACATTTCGTCAGGACTATAAATTTATATGTATGGCTCTGGAGGAGAAAAATCCTTTTCCAGTACAACTAAAACACGTAAATTCCTTTACAGCATCCCATCAGAAGTCTACGTAGAAGTCTACTTTCTTTTAGCAAATACCAGATGTGTTTGAGAGGGACACGGGAAGTCCCAATTGATTTCTTGCACATTGGAGCCTATTCAGAACTTTCTTTTTATTAGTGGAAAACAGAATTGTAAGAATCCTTCCTTTATTTGAAACAAACACAAAAACCTTACCTGGAACAGGTGTGGTTTCTTTATTAATGAATAGAGAAGCTAATTTCAAGCTTCTTGTTCTTTCAGCCTTAGTGAGACTAGCAGCAGAATAACTGGGTTTTTGGATTATTTAATTCTTATGTGATCACACGTATAAAAGGCTTACACTAAAACAAACAAACAAACAAACAAAAAAACCCCAAACCAACAAAATCGAAATTCGCTTGCTTACTACTGATGAAAAAGCATTCTGTGGAATGTCACTTCTCATTTTCCGTGTCTCTTTTATGATCCCTCTCATTCATCTTGGCAAGGCAGACTTTAATAATCACTCCTCATATGTTAGTCTTCCTAAGCCTCTAATCACTTTCATCATCTGTCCTTGAATTCCCTTTATTTCTTAAAATCTTCAGTAGGTTTAGAGGAAATGACATAAAGGAACCTAAAAGGATTAAAAACAAACAAATAAAAACTCCAAACAGAATATCCCACCAAAGCAAACAAATCAAACAACAAAACCCCACCAAGCCTAACAAAAACATAAAAACACTCCACCCACAGTTTTAGGAGACAGGGAGATTTAATCTACTGTGGTCTTTTAAATACAAAGATCACTGTGGAAGACATTGCTGTTCTGGGCTCTTGTAATCTGTAACCAAACCTCCCAATATTTTGTGCTCTAAGACCTTACACACACTTTTCTACACAGTTCCCTTAGGTTTAGACATAAGACAAAAATAATTTGATGAGACAATTTTGCTAGGACCTCCAAGCTTTGGTTTTAAATCCACAATTTAATTAGAAATGTGTGAAACCTATCAAAGGGCAGCCTGCACGATCCAAGGGTATTGGAAATAGGAGAGAGAAGACATAATTGTAGTATGATCCCAAAAAGTAGTTTATTAGAACTGAAGAAAAGCCTGGTTTGTTCATTTAAAACAGTAAATTATTGATTATTTTGTCCATTTAGAACTGTTTAAAAATTTCTTACTTTTTTTATTCCATAATGCCAGGAAAGATTATTAGGAAGATTCCAATGTTGGTATCTTTTTTCCCTTTTTTTTGAGTTTTGGGATTAAATACTCCTAAAAGCTAAAGGGCAGTGTTAGGTCAAATGAAACAAATGGGGAAGTTGCTTCTGTATAACTTAGTTTAGCACTGCTGTGCTCTCCTGATCCTGCAAGGTGAACCACTTTGGTAGCCTTGTAGGCTATGAAGGTTGTGTTCTCACCAATTCATCTTTTCACTAATCCAAGATGACAGTTTTAAACAATAAATAGAATGGGAGATGCATCTTCTTCTTAAGGTTTAAACTGTTTTTGAGTTTTGAATCTTTGTGCTTAGACCTTTCATAATTTTTGGTTTCCACAAGGAAAATTCACATCTCTGAAGACCATGGAGTCTTCTTTCCTTTGCTGTGCTGTTGATCCATTCTCATTGAAGTGGATGGTATTACTTATAGGGCTGGGGAATTCTTATCACCTTTTAAACGTTAGGTATATGTATAAACAGAAGTCACTGGGGGAAAATTGCCACCCTTCTGATTTTCTTTCCTTTTGAAAGATGCGCAATTGTTCTTCTGTCAGGTTGCCAGCAGCAATGCTGAGGGATGGCGAGAGCTCTAGATCCCTGCCTTGTTTATTGTCATCATCTCCATAGGTCAGGCTTTCACTAGGCACTATCAGGCACAAGGTCTGCTCAGAGGCTGAGCCTTCAAGGTTTTGGTGGATTTGACATCTAATCTTGTCCAAGCTAAAAAGATTCCCACAGCACATTGTCCCATTTTGGTCCTTTTGGGAACATTAGCAAGTGTGCAGCTTTCATCTTCACCCTCACAAGTATGATTTTGGGAAAGACTTGTGTGGGAGATAAATTTCTATGTAGTGCTGGGGTATGGTGGAACATAATTCTCCCTTTTCACTTATGTATCCAGGTGGAGAAACTTTACAAAAGAGCACTGCAGTATTTACTACTGAAATATTTCTGTTCTTCCCGTAGTCTGAAAGAGGGAGGATTAATATGCAAAGCCAAAAATTAACCTGCTGATCTAAAGCCTTCACATATAGGACCAAGTATATACTGGAATGTCTTGAACCTTACCAGTCACTCAGCAAGGGAGAACTCATCTAAAGCATTTTTTAATATCATCATACATAATCTAAGCTTTAATTTAGGGACAAGGGGGAGAGAGGGGGGATGTTTCTACTGGATGAGGTATAAAGTATACCTAAAAATTGTGAACTGTGGTGCTGTTACTGTAGAAAGCTGAAATGAGGCTTTTTGTTTGCAAAAAAAAATTACAGAAAAGCTTAATATTGAGGGCTTGCTCACTTCATTATTGTTCTGTTTATGGGTTGCAACTGGATAAAATTCCAGAGGGCAGAAGTTTTGGAAATCACTGGTACTAATGTTCTCTTACTTACTTCTGTATTGGACAGTGTATTTCAGTGGGCCTTTGATATGAAGTATTTAGCATCAATTCTTGATAATTCTCAGTTAATTTTTACTATAGTAGGCATCTTTTCCTTGGCTTTTCCTATTTGTTTACAATTTAGGGAACATTTGCCTTCCTTTGTAAATATTTCTTTTAGTAGCTCTGGATGAAGAAGTTATGCTTGGGATATGAGGAGTTGACACTGTGCTATTGAATTAAAATGAAAATGTGATTCAGGTAGTGCTGAATTAATTGGAAACTTTTGATTAACATCAGGGGTCTATGGAACCAATCTGAGATGAATTAGAACAGACTTATGGAAACTCTTTTATATATTAAGTGTTCTTCACAGGATGGGAGATGCTGCCTGCAGTTAATATTACAGTCTCCTTTAGCTTAAACCAGGATGGTGTACATGAGTTTTTAATTTTGTTTTTGCTTTGTAAATAAATGTTCTTGTTGTGGGTTTGGATAAAAATGTATGGAAATCTGTTCAGTTTCCTGGCAAAGAATGTGATAAAAAGAGCAGCCACTGTGTGTGCATCTGAAGACTGCAGCAATTAAACACTCTATGTCATATGATTTTTATTTTTCTTTTTGGTTAAAGTTAATAGAGGTATGGCTTTCAAAAAGACTACATGATTGGCTTTTCAAGCACTAAATAAGATTTTTTTTTTTTAACTGGCTTGCTCCTCCTGTTTAAAGCAAGCTTTTTCAGTTGAAGATGAAGCAGTTGATGAAAGATGATGTTTTAAAGATAGGGAAGATTGCAATGCTCTGGCGTTAGTTTATGTATACAAGAGGTATTGATTTATAAAGTTAGGAAAAGGATTAAGTAGAGCTAGTGGAAGGATAAGACTTCCATTCTTAAATAAACAAACTAAACCTGATATTGCCTACTGCCACCTAAAAAGCATGTAACACAGCTTACAGGAAATGTAAGGAGTCAGGGTTTGGGGGTCTTGGGATTATTACATATAAAGGAATTTCTAAGTGGGCTTTAAGGGCTAGACTACAAGAATTGCTGTTGCAAGAAGAGAAGCCTTGATAGGGTAAGGTGATGTAGCAGGTTTCTCTGGTTTCCCAGCATTCACTCCCTTTATTCCAAGTTATTCCAGTACACATAATACAGAAATTAGAATTCAGCTAGTGCTCATTGTTCAAATGCAAAATGATATAAATATGCAGAAAATGTGCTGCTTTATATCAGCATGTCTGTACAGGTGAGTGATGTGCAAAGATCAAACTGACAGATCAATTACAACTGACTCTTTAATTTTTTCTAATTCAGGGCAGTACAGCTTAGTGGCATACTGTACTTTAAGTGTGCTGAGGACTTGCTAAGATTCACTGCTTCACCCCCACTTCCCAAGAAATAAATTCATATGAAATGGGAGCTGACTGTGGGACTCCAGTGGCTGTTGACAGTGTTTTGGATTATTGTAGACAAGAAGCTTTGGTTGAAGGTTGCAAGGACAGGTGGAAGCTTTGGAACCTAGTAAACTCAGGATCAAACCCAGTACTAGTCTGAAAGAGACATTTAGTGTTAGAAGAATTAAATTAACAGATCTTGTTAGTAAGAGTTGCCTGGGTCAGGTGTGAGGACCTTTCTTACACAAGAATGACCAAAGAAAGCTTGACTCATTCAGGACTGCTCCTCCAGTCTGCAGCCCTGCAGGGCGCTGCCTTCACCCTGACAGCTTTTCTCAAGCTGCTCAGAGCTGTCTTGTACCAAGTGCATTGGGGGCACCCAGCCTGGGCTCCTTCACTGTGCCTGCGGTGGTACTGTGCTTACCGACGCTGCCCTCGCCCCAGTGCCGTGCTCGTCACTCCCTGCACTGGCGCTGAGGGGCAGGGGAAGTGTGGCTGTGACTGCACAGCTCTCAGCAGCTTTGGACATGTTCAGGGCAATAGCAAGGAATGGAGAAGATGCAAGGGAAACATGATGAAGAGAGGAATAGAGGTAGGATTTCATGTGCTTAGCCTAAAATAGATTCACTGCCCAGAACAGAGCCCCCTCCGACAGCCAGGTGGAATTTTCTTTTTCTCCTTCTTTAGCCCACACAGATGACTTGAAAATAAAATGTTTCAGTATTTGATATTACTCCAGCTACTGATACATGTGCATAATATGGGACTATGTCGCTCTAACTATGTTAGGAATCTTTGTTTTACTAGTGGTTTTGGCAGGAGTAATGTAATCCTGTGTCATGGCTGCCCCTAGTAAGTTTTGCAGAACAGCAAAGTATCTCTTCACTTTATCAGGTTTCTAATTTCTTTCTTCTCTGGTCCCTGCCATGTCCAGGGAAAGAGGCTATCTTTTTTCATTCCCCTCTCCTGCCATACCTTAAGGAAGAAATCTGGCTACATCTTATAACCTGTATCCAGTCCTTTTTTGCAGAAAATTACGAAGTTTCACCTTGATGAGGAAAAATAAGAATCGCAGCCTTCTCCTAATATAAGAGTTAAAGGGATATTCTTAGTCATCTCTTTTAAAGCCAGATAGTAAGTGTTAGCAGGCTTGTTCAAGCTGCCAGGCTTCTGGTCTGCTAAAATGGGTCCATAGAAGGTTTACGGTGAGTTTGCCACACTGATGTTGTTGTCCTGATCAGCTTTTTGTGCAGGTCTCTGCAGTGGAACCCTTTCTTTACATGTGAATTGATGCAATGGGTAACTTAGGCCCTTCTGGTACACAGCATCATCACAAGCAGGTGTTGGTGGTTCTGGTGAAGGCCTAGGGTCTGTACAAGAGTTATGCTCCTTCTGTCACGTGCAAGTGGTTTGGATTTTGTACCAGAGGCATGGGAAGGCTGGGGATGAGAGAGAGAGAGCAAAAGCATTTGTAAACAAGGCCAGAAGATTTCAGAAAAGGGTAATAGTGAAGACAATGAAAAGTTTGATGACCAGTGAGAGCTCCTCTGGTTGCCAGTAGTTATAGGAAGAAATTCTGGGACTGTCCTTGTTGACTCTTGAATGTTTTGTTCCCATAAACAGTATGGATGTGGTCATGAGTAATTTGTCAACAAGCATTACTGCCTGTAAGAGCTAGACGTTTATTGCTACTCCTAAAAGGAAGTCTGCCATTGTCAGATTATTCCTTTGTATCTTTCCCGTGTTAACTCATATGGCATCCTCCCTCTAATGCAGAGGGAGATCCTATTGAGCAAATCTTCTCTTGCTTATATTTAAAAACCTGGTTTCAATGCATTTCTGTCTGAGGGACATCACTGTGTCTTGCAGCATAAATTTAATGTAGAAAAATGTGCACCCATAATTTTTATGAGCTTTTTTTTTGCCTCCAAGGAACTCTATTTCTCTTTTTCACCAAATACTGGAAGGGCCTGAATAGGACCTGAGTTCAGGAGGATGAATAAGACATGACCTGACAAAGGTCTGAAAGTGATAGAGGGAAGTCTCTGGTGATCTTCATAAAACTTGATGTCAACTTTTGTTTGTGTTTGTTGATGCCAGAAGCTACAATATTTTGGGGAGGTTGGGAAGCTGGACTTTGAGTGCAAGAGCTTACAAACTGTCCTTTCAAAAGACGTTTTGACCTATGTGGCCACTTTTCATGCATACTTTAGGTGTGATTTCTTGGTTTTTAGTGACTATGGGTATTATACTGCAGCCTGTGTGCAAACTGCTCTTTAGTTTTGAAGAATTTCTCTTGCAATAAAGATGCACCCACTTGTGGTGTTTTGGAACAAGTAGCCTAGGCCTTGTTTGAGTTACTCTTTTTTCAGACTTGAGAGAGTCAGCTAGAATAATCTTTGTGTGTACTGTGCCATTATGCAGTGTGGCACTTAATGTCAGGGAAGGCTGAAGTTCAGTGATTTCCTTGAAGAGAATCTGTGTTTTGAAATGAAGTCTAGAGGAGTGGTGACAACTGTAGCCTAAGGCTCTGGTGACATGGGCTCAGGCTACTGTGACAGCTCTCAGCCCTTGTGTAATGGTTGAAGTTATTTAACCTCTCTGAAAAGAGTGTGGTTTCTCCCAGCATGCACAGGGGAGAGGATAAACAGTGTGAAAGATACATATTTTGGAATCATTAGCCATCCAAGTGGATACTTCAAGGAAAAACCACCTCTTACTATTTTTGGGCTTCTAAAAATATACAGTGGATGCATGTTCCTGCTTTCCACATCAGGCAGCTTTTAAGACTATCTGCCATCGGTGCTTCCTCCCCCCAAATTGTGTAAGTCTTGTGTATCTGTTTGAAATTGGGCATTTTCTCTTAAGGCAGTTGTGCACGCTTTGTAGTTGAGAGTGGGAAAGCCCTCGCAGTGATCTGTCTAATCTCTGTTGATTTTGAAGAAGCTCATACTATATCACTTAAAGCGGCATACCTGAAGGTGGGTGAACTAAATCTAGTCTAAATAGCTGTGACAGTGAATATTGCAAACACTATGTAAAAGATGTGAGTTTCACTATTCTTCATGCATTATACAACTAGTATGCACTGAACATCTAGACATCTTTGCCAAATTACTCTTCAGTGGGATTTAAAGATGTTTCTAGTAAGCAGAAAAGCAAAAGAATTTTCTGGCTCTCCCTCTTACATAGTGCATTTTTAATATTTCTGATTCTTCATTCCACTTATGCATAATTGTTTTAGGAAAACTTTAAAAAAACCCAACACTGTCTTTTTGCCAGCTTTGCCATTATGCAAAAAATCATTTGTCTCTGATTGTTCAGAAATTTGGCAGTACAGGATGTTACCTTTCCTTTCTCATTGCTTTTTTTATATATAAAGGGAGAAAGGTGAAAAAATACTGAAACGTGACCTGGAAAGAAGGAGAGCACTCTTAAATTTACCTTATTGTTACTGCAAGGATGTCTGATTTTAGGAAAAGAAAAGCCTAGGATTATTTTGTAGACTCCCTGATAAAATGGCTTTAAATTACCTCTGTTGTGGTTTAACCCCAGGCAGCCACCATGGCCCAGGCAGCTGCTTGTTCACTCCCCCTCCAGTGGGACTGCGGAGAGAACCGGAAAGGAAAAGGCTGGAAAACTCGCAGGTTGAGATAAGCACAGTTCAATAGGGAAAGCAAAAGCTGCACAGAGGCAAAGAAAAACATGGAATTAATGCACTGCTTCCAATTGACAGACAAGTGTTCAACCATCTTCAGGAGAGCAGAGCCCTACCAGTTACTTGGGAAGACAAATGCCATCACTCTGAATGTCTCCCCTCTTCCTCCTCTTCCCCCCCTTTATATAGTGAGTATGATGCCATGTGGAATGGAATATCCCTGTGGTCAGCTGGGGACATCTGTCCTTGCTGTGTCTCCTTCCAGCTTCTCGTGCAACCCCAGCCTCGTTGCCAGTACAAAAAGCAGAAAAGGCCTTGGCTCTCTGTAAGCCCTGCTCAGCAATAACAAAAACATCTCTATATTATCAACCTTGTGTTCAGCACAAATCCAAAACACAGCCCCATACCAGCCAACTGTGAGGAAAATTAACTCTACCCCAGCCAAAACCTGTGCAGTCACATGGAGTTAAATTCAATTTATTAATATCCCTTGCACATTGCAATAAGTGCCTTAATTTCTATTTTTAAGAGTAAATTCTTCTCTCTGATTTCATCCAGTATAATTCGCTAATTTTAGGGCTGTGAGCTCCTCATGGTTTAGTGAGACAAAATTCTAATAGCTGTGTCTGAATTCTTATTTAAAATTTATCACTGTGTGTTTCTATGTAGGGCCAAATATGTTGCTTATGATGTGGCTGCTTTGGTGACTAACAGCATGATGGACTGATCAACATATACTTTAGTGAAAATAGGGCTAGTGAATTGGAAATGGAAAGAAATTCTCCTTCCAGTATGATTTTGATCAGTCTCATGTCATACTGAACCGTTGTATCAGTGTGGTTTAAGGTTGCAGAACAGCTTGGAAATTTATTTGAACTGAGCTTCTGAAATTCCAATGTAAGGAGTAGTGAACTTTCCATGTATTTTACTAGCCAATACATGAAACAATATCTTTAATTATTGTAATAATTACTCTTTGCTAAATTTGGGGAAGCTTTGATTTTAGAGTGTAATGCCTTGTACCATTCACTGGTGTTATTAGCATATTATCAAGATCCAGTTCTGAGGCTTCTGTGATAAACTTGCATCACTCTCTAAATGTTTTTTCTTCCTGGAGCAGACAGGTCTATCTGTTGTCATTATCTTTGCAACAGCAATCAGATTTAGGAGACTGTCATGTTAACAAAGGTACAAAGTGCCGTCCACTCAGCAGCTCATTTCCAAATGCAAGAACCCCTTGGCATTTTCACAACAGATGTGCTTGGGTTTTTTGAATGGTGAATGCTCAGAAGTATTCCTTAGGCTAACACTATGCTCACCTGTCTTCTGTCAGCACTACAGGCACCATCGGCAATTCAATTTATGAGACTTCTGGCTAAAATCATGGTGTTACATGCAAGGGTAGAATCCATTTAGCCACTGAAATACTAATGTTTTGAATAAAAATAATTAATACATGTTACTACTGTAATTCACACTGGCCATTCAATCCCAAAAGAAGATATGTCCTGAGCCAGTGTCAATGTGGCAACTCACAGATCAATGATTATTAACAGTGACTTCCTAATCTTCATAGCCTTTACCTCTGTTCTGCCAATTTTGTCCTTTTATAATGATGTTAATAAACTACAACATCTGCTGAAATTCCCCCAGAGATGGAAACTGCAGGGACTGGTATGAAATGTAGGTCCCAGACAAAAAGAAAAATAATAGCATTCTATGTATTTCCCTTGGTGTGATTTAGCAATATTTTTTTCCCACCAACAAAACATTGGAGGAAAAGGTTAGTCAGTTTTTCTACGATAAATACAGTATTCATCCTTCTGTTCTGTTTGTGCTCATTTTTGTAAAAGGAAAAGAAAGGTTCCATACAAATAAAATATGGAAAGGGTATGAATATTTTATATGCTTGTAATGTATGTCACCTATGTGCCAAAAACAGGGAGGAGCAGTTGGGTATAGAAGAGAAAGCTCTAACTGCAGGTAAAGAGAGTAAATCAAGATAAAATTTTTATTCATGGTAGTTTTCAAATTACTTTCTAAACTTGAGGAACAGCAAAAATACATTACTTCTTTGGAAAGGAAGACTATTAAGTTTATGAACGTAATTCAATGTTAGGAGCAAGCAATTTCCTTTAAGTCCTTTGTTTCTCTCCTGGAAATTATTATACATGTTTCCTGAGGCTTTTTTATCATTCAGATTTGTTTAAGTGAATTCTATTCTAGCTAGTGAATATGACAGGAGAGTAGAGGCTTCAAAGGTAATGAGCCCAGACATGTTGTGAAAATGATTTTCATGTGTCCTCACCAGGCACCTACCTATCCATTCTCATGGGGAGTTGAAGTCAGAGACAATTTTCCTGTTATCCACTGTCTGGCATGCCAGTCCATCAGCAGGCAGGCAGTTTAGGATTATCCAGAGAGTGTGCTTTCTTGCCCATTTGTTGGACCAGAAAGGTTTTGCAAGGGACACTGTTGAAGTCGAAGCCATTATAAAGGACAATTAAGGTCACTGGAGCAAGCAGAAAATACTCTCTAGCATTTTGGGGGCATAAAAGAATCTGAGCAGTGGGGTGAGGAGATCTGGGAAGGTGCTGCCGGTGTTGTCGCTTTAGGAAATAAATCTAAGGTTCATATGTTACCGCAGTCCGTTGTTTTTGCTGAACTAAGGTTTCTGCGGGATTGTGAGGGATTATACAGCAGACTGTCTCTGCCTCTTCTTCTCTAGCAATGTGCCCGAGGGAATACAGCAAGTGTTCTATTCTGCTGTTCAAGTTGAGCTAAGGCTCAGATCTCTACGCAGTGCCTATTCAGCTGCTGATCATGTGTAACGTGTGCCCTCTGGTCGCAGAATCATAGACTGGCTTGGTTTGGAAGGGGCCTCGAAGATCACCCACTTCCAACCCTCCTGCCATGGCAGGGAACCTTTCAGTAGCCCAGGTTGCTCAATGCCCTGTGCAGCCTGGCCGTGAGGTGCCTGATAGGCTCTCTGTCTGTGCCATGGAGCTCTGCCACAAAAGGCAGCGTTCTACTCTAATTTGAATGAAGCTTCCATTCCATCAGGGTAGAGATGAATTGACAGAAGTATATTAATAGTGAAAACTCGATTAATGATCTTCCCAAAGCGCATAGGTGAAGGTGTCCTAGCATCTTCAGTGACTCCTGCTGGAGTGTAGAAAGAAGGAGCATTCCTTAGGAACATTGGGAAGGCAATTTTGATATGAATATAATATCCCAAGCAACTGTTGTGCTTTTAGCAGCAGACAGGTGGCCAGAGAAAGCACCGTGAAGAGAGCACTGTAGGTGCCTTCAGAATGAGAGGGTTATGCCTTTGGGAAGGCATAACATGTCAAGTGAAAAAGCAGGTATTGACAGCTGAGCACTTTGTTCTGGTGCGGTGCTTGGTGTTACTCAAAGTGCTTCCTGCCACAATTGATGTGCAGCGTTAATCCTGTATCCACTCCATTTTGATGTGCCTCTTTTCTTACCGAGTCACTGCTGTCTTCATTGAGAACAAGAGCTGTAGGAAGTGCTTGTGTGGATACGCATAGACTGCATCTTTGAAATTTTAGCTGGATTAGTCACTTTTTTTTTTTTTTTTGTCTTTTTGACCATTTCCATGGTTGCATTTTTTATTTGAAACTAAATCCTTAGTCTTTAGTTTTAAACAATGGTTGGTCTTGATTTTTTCCATCCATGGTTCATGAGCTAATTTAAGATTCATAGAAGACTAGTGTTAACTAAATTTGGGCACATCTTGTAGAAGGATAAATGGAAAACTCTTGTCAATATATATTTTAAATTCTCTCTCCAATAATACATTATATTCATTTCTGTCTAGTGATTTGTTTCATTTGGGCTTTTTTTCTGCCAGTAGACGCACTTAATTCTGTTTGCCAGTGTTTCAGTGTCTTCAGGTGCATAGTATAGTGATGTTCCTGGTAATTTTTTTGAGAATCTGGATTCATCCATGCTGGTGAACACAAATAGCAATTGATGTTGATCAAATATTGGAAATGCCCTTCTGCACTGCTTAGCTGCCACACAGTGTAGAAGAATGGCCTTTACTGAAGTAACTCTGGTTGCTGCTTCTGAAACTCTTGATCTAGAGATCTTGACAGAGCTCGGGAGTTTTCACTATGTTTCATTCCTGGGCATGACATTAATACATCATTTTCATGACCACCAAAGCAAGAAAATCATGACCTTCATAAAAAATTTTAAAAATTGCTTTTTTTAATGGATTGTTGTGTGGTATCTTCCCAAATATTAAGTGTTTTAACAGCTTGCCTATACTTTGTGCATTTTCAATAAAAAAATAAAATACAACTTAATCATGTTGGGCTTTGCTGCATACAAGGCTGGATACTACAGGTAATTTTTTAGGTTCAGTTTTTGCTTGCCAAACTTCAGACATCCAGATTAAGATTCATAATTGAAAAAACTGAAGCTTCAGGTGAATAAAGAACAATTAAAAAAAATCCTATTAACTTTTCCAATATAGGGCAGGCTTGTCCAATAAGATGTATCAAAGGATGAAACCTATTTTGTGCAGTTACTTGCTGTGCTCTGTCTTGTTGATGAAAATCTCTTTCATGAGTATATTTAATATATACTCATGAAACTCATTTATACTCATATATACTCATTTTAATATATACTCATTTTATTTTACATGTAAAATCAGTAGAGTTATAAAAGAAAGGGAAGTGTTGAACCAGAACAGTTAGAATTGTTGTAACCAACAGCTCAAGTTCCTAATGTGTAAATATACACAGAGGATCTTGGGAGTTACGGGCTTCCATAGCTTGATTTTATACTAGACTGCCATCACCCCTCTTTAGTGCTACATTATTCAGGTATATAAACCAGTTCAGTCTACCATGATTTTAGAGGTAACTAGGTGGCATTGATTGTGTTATATGTTTGCTGAAGATGTAAAAACAATGTATGGAAAGCAGGTTGTGCCTGCAGTCCATTTAAATGCTCTAGCTTGCACGCAGAATGGTTTTCCAGGTTATTGTGGTCAATATTAAGTAGTTATGGATGTTTTTTGGATAAGCTCCATTCAGCTCATGGCTGGTGAAGCATTGCAGCAGTTGCTCTTTTAATGGGAGACGTGTGGTTTGAACACTGATGATTAATAAAGGTACTGAAAAAATAGTCCAAAATAATCTTTTTACAAGAATAGGACAAAAACTAGAGTTAACACGTGTCACAGAAGTGCTGCAGTAAAATTAAGCTGCTGCTGAACTAAAGGAAAGGAGTCTGCTGGAGACCATGAGTATTCCCTGTTGTTTGCTGAGCTCCATGGGAACCTGCATTTCTGAAGTGTGGAAACTGAGGCCTCTGTGCCTCCCGAGACTGGTTGGCCCCAGCATATATGGGATCAGGGCAGCAAGTTTGCTGCTGAAGAATAAAAAACGGCAAGCCCAAGAATGGAAGGCAACATGCTGTTGTGCCCTCCTGCATTTCTTCAGAATACATCTGTGGTGTTAGGACAGCTTGCCCCTTCCTGGGGCAAGTCCTTGCTGTCTTACTATCTTTTGTAATCTTTCCACAAATCTTGAGGTCCAGAGGCCCTGATTCTTCTGGAGAGGCCGAGGAATGTCATTGTCTTCTTAGCTGTCAGTTTTGTGGTTGGGATGTCTGCCTTGGAGCTGTGAGTTTGGACATGTTGAAGAGAGCCTAGAATCCAGCTGTTCATTTCTTGATGGACAATCTTGGCTGATAAGTAAACTTACTTCCCCCATGCCTTCTGCTTGGGCACACATGACTGAACATGTAATTCATCTGTGATTAAGTATTTTTTCTCCACTGATTTCTGCAGTAAAGTCATGATACATTTCGCATTTGAAATGATTCACCTGGCAAGAGATTGTGGTACCAGTGCCTTCATTAGTGGACTATTATGGAGTCATTGCAAAGGAATCTCTGGAGGAAAGGAACAAATTATTCACGAACACACATTTTAAAGTATGTGAAATAAAGAAAAAAGAAATCAGGAAATGACTAAATGCATTTCACTTGGCAAAGTGACGTTTATTTTAGTACAAAGTCTTCAGACTACCTGTGGTAGTTCACTTGTAGGTTGTTTAGAATCATGACTCTGTTTCAAATCATCTAAAAATGCTTTTGAAGTATTACTTACCATCTTTCCAATCTTTGTTATTTGAGTGTCACCAAAAAAAGACAAAAAAGATGCTGGTAGTTTTTTTCATTATGTAGGTATCACAGTCCTTTAATTTATTCTGTTAATTTCTGTAAACTTCAAAAAAAACCCCTTAAAAGTTTGGCAAAAAGAAAGGGAAGTATATTTTATCATATAATTGCAATAATGTCCCTGTCCTGCAGTATCTATAGCATGGTGCAGTGGTAACTTAAAGCAGATGTTGTTTTTGCTTGACAGGCAAGTGGATAGCCTCAGAAGTAGATTGTATCTGATAATAACTTAGCACTTAAGCTTTTGGCACTGGCCTGTGTTTGTTTGGGTTTTGTTTGTTTTGGTTTTATATACGATCCCTTTCATACTTTTTTGTGTTTCTGAGAAGCAAAGGCACATATACAGGAGCTTAGGGAGGAAAGTTTCTTCCAGGCTTGTGAGGATTGCTGAGTGGCAGAGCTTGTTACACGGCTTTTGGAGGTGCTTGTTCTGCTTTTGCATTGGCTCATATTCCTGCAGCGGCATTGCATTACTGCAGTTAACTTACTGCTCCACTGCTAGAGCTGCTGTTCCTTTCCTTGCAAAGTTGTGTAACCTTAAGAGTATCTTTACGTTTGATAAGGCATCTTTTGAGAGACTAAGAATGACCTACTAGAAAGATTGTGCTTGGATAGGGAGATTATTTTCTTCAAATTCCCAACATCAATGGATACTGATATGATTTATAGGAAGTTGTACCACTACTGAGAAATTATATGGTTCTGTTAGAACGTTAGAGCCTAGCTTCAAACCCCTTGTCTCTGAGGTGAGAAAAATCTAAACTGAGTCAAGAAATTTTTGGGAGCAGGTAGATCATACAGAAGTTCTGGATGAGGGGAAGGTACTCACCTATTACAAGGTACATTAATAGAAAAGTGGGAGGGAAGTAGTTACAGAGAAGGAACCAAGAACTGAAGAATTCACAAAAAAGTAGAGAGATAGAGGACAGGGGAAAAGGGTAAGGGGAAAACCTGAGCTCATGTCAGGCAAAAACTCACATGAGCTTCTGCTCACATGAATAAAGTCAAAACCTTGTGTTTAGCCAATAAGCTGCGGTTTGAAGCACAGTCCCTGTATGTGGCATCCTCCCATCATTCAAGAAGGAGCAGTACATGTCCTGCAGTGTCCTCCCTGATCCTAGAAAAATTCCAGGCCTTCCTGCCTCGCCCAGAATAGTGACTAGTTCAGCTTTCGTCTATCAACATGGCCACCATCATCAGTCATGGATGCCAGCCATGTCATGCATAAGATACAGTGAAGACACAGAAGCTTAGGTTATGGTTATGACTTTTAGGTAGCAGAATCACTATGTGCAAGGTGTTAGATTCCTGTGGTATCAGACGAGGGATGAAATTTCACCTGAAGTGGCTGCAGGAGCTGTGTGGCATCTAAATGTAAGCACAGATGAAGTATCTGTGGTTGTCAAAGACATACTTTATTTATTTATGTCCCATCATGAGTCCTTGGATGTTTCAGCATGGAAGAAGTTGTGGAACTTGCTCTTCTGTGGGCAGGTGATCACAAAGTCTTCATCTTAAGAATTTATGCTGAATTGGACTCTCTCCCTACCCCCAAAGCATGTTGAGGAGGAAACACTGACCAAAAAGGAAATAAGTAAATTATGTTTTAATATTTAGAACTCCTAATCGGCCTGAAGTACCGATGTGATGATTAGATTTGGTTTTTTATCTCTAGCTCGTACTGCCTGTCAGTGTGTCTACATGCTTTGGAGGTGGGGAGAGAGTCCAATTCCTGGGGAACAGATCATTGAATACACCTGGCATGACTATCTGAATGCAGGCTTTGAGATACAGTTTGTCACTGGAGCTTCTCTTGCAACTCGTAGAGTTTTTCTAGGATTTGCCTTTTTGCAGATCAGAAGTAGAGCTCAAATCACTGTGGCAGGTTTTGCGAGAGATGAGTATCTAGAACTACCAGTTACAACTTTTAAATTACACTGGGAACAATGTTAACTCTTCAAAAGGAGATTACAGACTCAAAATATCCCAACTCTGAAAATATTTTGACCTTTCTAGACTTGTTCACTGTAATACTGGCAGGCTGCCAAGTCTGTGGGAATGATTTCATGTACATTCATATATAGTAGTCTCTTAGAAGACCAGTTAGTGAATCAACTGAATCCCTTACATTGTCTTTGCGTCACACTGTGAGAGTTTGTCTGACAGCAAGATAACTGCTCATAGTTGGGTCTCAGCATTCAAGGCAGTAACATAATTTCCCTGGTTGTCGCTGCGTTCAAGGAAATGATAAACCTTCTGAAGCAATGCTCTTTCCAGTAAGTACTTCCAGGATAATTCCTTTCCCTACAGATAACAGTAAAACTTTATGAAACTAGTGATCAGTTCTGACATGAATTTCATACATTTGATAGTCAAATATCACAATATTGTGATATTTTAAACATAGTAAGAATTTCTATTATCTGTTACCTTATGTGACCCAGAAAAGCAGTGTAAAATGGTACAAATTTTTTATTATACCACATCATAACTGTTTTCAGTTATTTACATGTTACTAGCTACCACCCCAGCTCTGCGGTCTAAACAAGGATGCATTCACTGCACTGTGCACGAATGTTTTAAGGCCTGTATTGGGAAGTTAGTACCAGAAACTAAACATCATTTTTATCACACTAAAGGGAACCTAAACCACCTCTTCGATGAAAAGCTAAGTAAATGACAAATCACTGGTTTTACTAGTCTATTTTTAGTCTATTTTACTAGTCTATTTTTAATTACTTTTAGTAGTATTTTTAAATTTCAATGTGCTTATGAGTTGTTACATGGGTATAGTACCCTATAGTGGTCCCAGTACCTGTGGCTAAGCATCTGAAAATGTTTGAACATATATCTGGATTTATTTTGGTGAATCTTTGGCCTTCAGCTAGCAAACAGCCCTAACAGGCTTTTTCAGTACCTTATATAGCTTCCAGATTATATGACTACTGTCTAAATATTGTTAAATTATGCAGAGGAACACAACACCTGGCACATTTATTTCTGTACTGACCTTTATTTTTATAACACTCTTGATAAAGCAGTAAATGAACAAGAAAGATAATAAAAAGCACGTAAAAAGCCTACAGACCAAATGGGATGAATAATGAAGTACGTCAGTTTATTCCATAAAGTTAAAATGTTGCAGTGTTTCCTGGTTAGTACCAGAAGCATGTGTAGGGACAGACTTAAAATCTAAATTTGGAGAGCAGAGCAGTAAAAGCTGTGATTTGGTCTTTCCATTGTGAGAGGTCAGGGTTCCATACAGTCATATTTGCACGGAAGGTTTTTGTCCAGTGCAAATCACTGCAATTCATTAAAGTTTCCCAGAGCATTTAATGAATGTGTGCATATCTAAAGACTTTCTCTCCAGCTGAAATAGAATAACAGACATTCAGGCCATTTTGCATTGCTGAAAAGTTAGATAGGTAATTTTGGTTTTCATTACCACCTGCTTTTTCCCTCCGTCACACTTTCGTTTTATTATATGTAATGTTAAGTCTACACAAGCTAATTTTTAACATCAATTTCTGCCAACATTTATGTGTTTCTTCCACTTGCTTACCTGCAGGTATACTGTAGGTAACATAAATTTGGGCTTTGTACTTTGATTGTAATATAAATACCAAGAACTAGCAGATTTAAGCTAAAATAGCTTTCTTTGCAGTTTGCATTATGATTTCTTGAAGTGATTTGTGGGTTTCTCAAACCTGTCAAGTAACTGACTACAGAAAGTGAGAGTATTTGTCAGTCTGTTTCTTTAGGGAGGGAGTCTGGAAAATTATTTTTCAACATGTAGCACTGTTTAGAATATTAACTCGCTGTGTGTAGTTAGGCTAACATCATTTGGCATAATCTCACGAAGGGCATGTTTTTGAGGGTTTAGTAATGCATATGGATCTTCATCTGTCTGTTGAGACCTCTAAAAATCTGATTTATTAATGGTACTTTATTTAGGATAAAATTATTCCAAGCATATGGCTGAGAGAGATAAAGGGAAAAAATATTTAGACAAGTTTCTAATGCCTTGATCAAAGTGAGCACTGTCGTTTGGGTTTTGCTTTGCTTTTCCACTGTCATGGATGGAGAACTCTTGTGTCAAATGTTAGGGTGTTTACAACAGGATTCTGCCCAGGTGCAGTGCTCTGGCTCAGGGCAGAGCCAGTAACCATGGTCGGACTCCAAGGACAGCATGACTCTTGTCTGCTTCCTTTCCCACTGAACTCTGTTCCTTTTTATCTGTGCTGTTGCTATGACTGAGTATGGTAATGTGTTTATAAGTCTTTTACACCCAACCATGTGATAAAGCATATCCTCTTGACTGAGTGAATAGGAACTTAAGAGAGGAAAAAAAAGAATCTATTTAGAAAGTTCAAAGGAGAGGGAGGGAGGTAGGCAGGCAGACTAGGAGCATAATATTGATTTCAGTTTCATTCTAATCAAATCATATTGGTAAATAGGCCTCTAACATCACCACTACTCTAAAAATAGAAAAATCTAATATGAGTTTAATATGTGGGAACTGGTATTAAGAGAAAATTGGCAACTAGAATTTATGTCTGTGCTTCTGAAGAAACCCTGTACATTTAGCTCAAATGTAAGATCAACACATGCCATTTTCTCTTGTTAATTTTTTTAAAACGCTCTGAATTAAGATTACAAGCTGCTTTAAAAAGATCATCAGGTTTATTGTTGTAATTATTGTAATACTGTTGTATTATAGTGTAATAAAATTACATGGGGAACTTCTGTATTCTGATTTAAATAGTTCTGTTGTATTGTAATGGCCAAAGAACATAGGGAACAAGCTTACTTAGGCTGGGCAGCCTGTTGCTTCATACGAAAAATTTACAAGGAGGTGAGAGCAACAGTTTGACCATTGCTTGATAGAGGCTCTCTCAATTCCCTGTGATTAGGTAAGAGAGGCAATGGCTTTCAAGAAGCTGAAAATATCTCTTAAAAATACTCTGAAACATCTTCTGTTGTTTTCATTCACTTGGCACAGAAGATGATGGGTGAGCTCTGTGACTCTGTGGGGCATATGGATGGTGTGCGTGTGACAACTCGGCCAAGCAGAAAAGCAACAGCCTGACAGGCTCCTGAGTCAGAAATGCTGCCCTGGTCTAGCTATTATGGATTACAGCTGTATAAGAATCTGAAGTACCTATGTGCTTAATGAAGCATATTTTGTTAGATATGATGTGAACAACTTCTGTTACCATCTCTGCTTACACCACGTAAGTAGCTTTATGTTTGTTCATAGCACATGAAGCTTGCCAGCAGTGCTGAAAGAGATTCTTGAGTGAAACAGAGATGTGTATTAATACCTAATTTGAAGATGGAGTTTTTCTTATGTGTTTATAATAGTTGGCTTACCCATCATTATGGATTTAATAATGGATATTCCTGAAGATGTAGCAGTTCTATCTTAAGATAGTATTTTAATAATTAAGCAATATCAGCTGTTGTGTCAAGTATTCATGTAAACTGAAATGTTTGGATTCCATAAAATCATGTGCTTTAGAGTTCACAGTATCCCGACCAAATATTCATTGTTTTTGTCATGTAATACAAATTATCACTACTATTGAAAAAAGAGAAGTTGTTCTGGGATAGTCTTAAGACCCTTATAGAAGGAGATATATGAAATTAAGCACAGATTGGCAATTTCTGTAACTCTTGGGAAGTATTCTACCAGGTAAAATATATCCCAGATAAAAAAACGTGATCAAACTTATTTAAAAGATGCAGTTGCTGCTGTTAGTTGAGCAAAAGCAAAAAGAGGAAAAAAATACAAGAAAGAAAAAAGTAAAAACTAAGAGTATGAATAAGTACATAATTGTTGATGTAGATACTATTTCTGTAGCAAGTTATACTTGTTTTTATTTATGTGAAGTTAGCTGTACTACAATATTCTGATGACAATATTAAGGTTTCCTCTTCCCAAAAATCTTAGTGGTTCGCAATGAGAATTGAGGAGTTTTGTCTTTAGAATCTAAATTGTGGCATCTGGCCATATAAATGTCTTGGTCAAGTAAACCACTCTGAACTTTAATCATGTTTCTACAAATGTTATTTGAAGAGTAATTTTATAATTTCCTGAGAGACATTATCACCATGGAATATTTTTAGTATTGCCCTATTCAATTAAATAAATAAACAAACCCTGTGACACCATCACATCCTTTTTAGTGCTAGAATGAAACACCTAAGATAATTATGTTGAGATCCAAATTAAATTGTGACTCGAAAAGCATTATAAAGGTTTTAATCCCCTCTATCCTCCTAGGGAGAGTTTGAACAAAATCAAAAAACCCAAGAGCCTTGAATACAAAGGATATGAATCTAAACCACTAATCCAAAGGCAAGAAAATGCAATAGAGCAACACAGTTTGCAAAGCCATCTTGCTTGCCACTTCCTTATGTGAGTCGTACTGTTGCTGATGCACTGTTGGTGTTGCCTTTTCAGCCATGCTATCTCCTGAGATAGGTCTTTACTACACCTGTGCCCAATGGAATTAAATTTTGCATAAATATATTAATGAAGCAAAGAAGTTACATGAAGTTGATCTATAATATTTTGTATATCCTTTCAATTACAACAGATAGCAGGTAAGATAAGCAGGTCTAATTTTCCTGCATTAAATTACTTTTATATTAGCAACATGGTTTTAACAGATTAAGAAATATCCAATTGAAAACAATTTTTTCTACTGAATCTATTCTGGTTTAAGCATTTAAATGTGCTATGCAGCTGTACAGTTTCTGAGCATGTTCCATTAACCTGCTAGACAAAGTCACTACTGTTTCTTGCCTCTGCTTCTCATCTTGTAGTCCTGGCTTTAAGAATGGTTTTTGTGTAGGGTGGCGGAGAGAAAGTGTTGTTTGGTTTTGGATTGTTTATTTATTTAGTTTATAAGCACTGAATTCTGAATTTATTACTAAAATTTTATGCATAATACACATTCTCCTGTATATTTACACTACATGAAGAGATGTTCACCAAATGTGCCCTGTAGTTAAGAGTAGAGGGCAGTGAGCTATGTAATGAGCTTTTAGGATCAGCAGGATTTCCTTCTGCAGGAGCTCACCGTACCCTTGACATTTTAGTTCTGGTAAAACAGAAATAAATGTATTTTAAGTTTGCAAACATCTCTTAGGGGGAAAGTCTGCTTTCATTTGCTAGTACTACTGACGACAGGGGGGCTCGGGCTGCTTTCCACCCTGGCCACGCTGGTCAGCAGGGACTGTTCCCAAACTGCAAGCAGCCCAGGTAACCGCAGAGAGCAGAGCTGCTTCCTGCTGCCCTGGTCCCGGTCTCCTCCATGTCTAAGTCTCGAAGCAAGGGCTCAGAGAAGGCTCCCTCTTTACAGAGATATTTATTCTTCCAGGTGTTACAGGAGAGCGGGCAGGGACCCGCGCTTACCTTTAAACCGGGGAGCAGCAGGGTGGGCAGTAGGTGATTTGCCCCAGGTTAACTCGGGACAAAGGGATGGAGAGGGGAAAATCTGGGGTAACCAGACACTGGGGGGTAACAGGAGCAAACCACAACTTATCAAAAACCCACTACCACATACTACCAATGGCAAAACATAATGGTTGCTACATAGGCATCTTCAAAATGACATCAGAGGATTTGTCCCATACAGTAAAAATTTAGTGAATCCTCATTAAAGGCAGTTGTTTAAAAATAGATTTTTCTTTCTCCATAAAACTTTTTAAAACTGTGATTTAACACTCTGATTGCAAGTAATATGGTGACATAATAATAATTTAACTTAGTTTATCTTCCAAAATCATCTGAATTGATTTCTCTAAGTAATTCAGTTTAATAAAACTCACTGTTTGGGGAAGTGTGTTCTCAGAATACGAATATTTTTAAGACTAGATAAAAATTTTACTGTAGGGTTTTATTTCTCACTAATTGGGTGAATCTCTTTGATGTTCTTTTCAGTTAGACAAGTCTTTTGAATTTTGAGTTTTTGATTAACAGATGTTATGTTAGTTACAGAACTTCTCTACAATAGAGTTTCTTTTATGGGTTGAGATATTTGTGTGATGTGTAGTAGTATTTGAAGTGTATAGTGTATACAAAAAACTGAAAGGAAAAATGAAGTATAAAGATGACTACGTATAAATAGTGGATTAATTCTATAAAATTGCTACACCAGTCTTAGCTGAATTTTGTTCAGAGAGAATAGATTGACAGAAAAGTTTCTTGTATTTTTTAAAAGACATACCTCCAACCTCTTATGGGAGTGATTCATGCTAGTACCAGGTCATCAACATTTAAAAAGATTATATGAGAAACTTCAGCATCAGGTGCACAAGAGAACATGTTTCTAGAGGGTGCACAAAGCACTGGCTGAAGTACCACTTTGATGTATTGTTATAATGTGCACATGAAGCCTCTTTAAAGAAGAGGATTCAGGGACATCTGCTTATAGAGGCACACTCATCTTCATAAAGTCTTCTGTTTGGGTCTTTTTACTGGAAAAGTTATCTTTTTTTGTGAATTTGGATTTGATTCAGAAATGCTGCCCTGATCTAGCTATTTGAGTTGATTGTTAGGGTGTAACCTTAAAATACCATGCCAAGAGCAGGTTTTCCAGAAGGTGCACAGCAGCTGAAACACTGCATGGGTATATGAGATTTTCTGTGGGCTAGTACTCCATTATAATAACGATAACTTTATGGATATTTTACAAAATTTTTTAAAAGTGTATCTTTACATGTGTATATTTATATAAATAACAAGATAGTAAACATACAAATAATATTTTAAGACTTTCTCCACAATGAGGACAACTGTAGATCTATTCATAGATGGAAAGCATCACTTGTGACCCACTTTAATGGCACAGTCACAGCATAGTTTCTGCCTTTCAAAATAATATTATTTATATTACTTTCATTTTCTTTCAGGAGGAAGATATGCAAAGAGCAGGAAACTGTGGTTCTATTGCCCAGCACTTTATATTGCCCTTTCAGTAAAACAAAAGGAAAATATTTTTGCTATTTAAAATATAAATTTAAATTAGAAAATGCTTTAAAGTTGTGTTGTTGTGATCCACAGGAGGTTAAATCCATTGACTCTGCAGAGAATTTTGGTTCTTAATGCACTGGAATTAGGATATTTTCTCCAGAGTCAAGTCAGAGCAGTGTTAATCAGTTGTGTATAGTGGCTTAAAATACCATTATTGCAGCAGTGGTATTGAATAACAAATGACGTGCATAATATGCATCTGTGTGATTTAAATTTTAATTGTCTTTATTTTGCCTAATGAAATAAGGGGTTTTTAAAAGTAGTCTTTAAAATAAAACTTTCCCTTTTTTCTTTCTTTTTTGGGCTCTCTTTTTTTTTTTTCTCCCAGTTTTTGTAGATCCTGAAGTACGGCCAAAGTTTTTAATTTCTGGTGGCTCAATCTTCATGCAGTTCTCTGCCTTTGGGGTTATTTGTGGTTTGGGTACAAATACAAGCCTTGGATATCAGGTGTGGAGCCAAAACATGCACTCAAATGTGTAATGTGACAAATAATGAAAGTGTGCTTGTGTATATAAGTAATGAAGGTTTGGTAAAATAAACTTGCATTGTCAAGAGATGTACTAGTTATTGTGGAGAGGTAAAAAAGCTACTTAGTCATGTAATATAGTAAAGCAGACTCTTATCTTTTGATTAAACCTTTTATATTAAAAAAATGAAAAAAACTCCTGGCTATAGGCAGAACTGCTGATGTAACAGATACGTATTTTTGAGATTTGACTTTATCAGCCCAACATGGAGAGATGCAGGGCAGGAAGGACAGGAAGAAGCAGGCAGGCTCTTTTAAGTAAGCAACTCAGTTCATGTACAGGACAAGATGTGATTGTTTATATGCCCAGGATGTGCTGCTGCAGCATTAACGCAAATGAAAAGACCCTATGCCTGATGGAGCTATTGTTCTCTTGTTTATAAATGGAAGTTTTGCAATGGTTTAAACAAACATAATCCCCAAGTCTTGAGTCTTTTGCCTGTGATGGCCAGTCTAAATGGATTTAGAGTGTTTTGTCTCTCAGTAATACTTTCAAAGTTCCCTGTTACTGTAAAGCTTTAATGTTCCTGTTACAAAATAAGTTTTATGTAATGTTGCCAGCTCAAAGCAATGAATGCCATGAATTAGACTAAAATCAGCATTGAGCTATGGGGTTCATTTTTGTAGATCTGTAAATTACATATTTAAAATTTCCTCAAAGTTGTCTTTGTTTTGAGGCATGGAGGACTTGGTTGGTTGTTGACTATGAAGTTAGATGTGAGAGTTATTTCTGTGTAACTGAAGGCAAGAAAATTCATAGTATTTCCTGGAATTCTCTTCTATGATTGTACAGTTCCAGGAGTTGGGACTTCAGAAAATGCTTCGATTGTCTGAATAGCAATGAAATTAAAGAGTTGACTGTGAAACAGAACCAGGTGAAGGGAGAAGGTGACACGCTGCAACTTTATCATTGTGGAATAGTTTGTGATGAGAAGTTAGACAATGCAGTGGTACAAAGGAAAGCACACTCTAAATCAGAAGTGGTGAGAGATGAGAAGCATATGCTGTAACTATGAGAAGTGATTAGTCATAGCAGGTATGTAGCTGGCTTTTTATCAAATTCTCATTCATGGAAAAGGATTTAGTAATTGAAAATGTGTAGCAGGCTGATTTTTTCACAGAATGTTTCACAGTAGTATGGAAAATTTCATTATTGCCGTCTATTTGGACATCTTTAGAAAAAGAAACCTGATTACTGAATGGGAGGGGAAGAAAAATCCATAAAAGCTGGGAAGGGAGAGCACTTATTAGAAGCACTAAAAGTAAGCTGAACAATTAATCTAGAAGGGATACAAAATGTCTGGCATCACTCTTCAAAACCATGTCACCCCCGCACTGTTTCATAGTGGTAGTACTTTGAGGGATTTGTGTCACGGGAAAGGCACTCTCCTTCACAGGGAATAGGAATGCAGGATTCTTATTAGCACTGCTTGATGGAACCACCCATTTAGCACTTGGAGCTCCCTAGCAATTCCTTATGTTGCTGTGTAAACCTGAGACAGAAGGAACATGCATGTGAGTTACATTTATTTTGATCTGAGTTAGGAGAAGCTATTTTATTGACTTGTTTTTAATTAATGGTGCTTATCTAAAGAGGAGGACTGAACTGATGCAGAATAGTTAACCAAGGGGTGTGGAATCTACCTTTTGCCTGCTTAAGAAACTTAAGCTTAGTAAATGCGAGTATTGGCCCATCACTGTATTTTTTCTCTAACCAGGACAGTGATTTTTATTCTTTTTTTCTTCACATGACTGCTGGACAGTAAATGGAAAGTAACTTGCTTACTTTTATAGAGGCATGTTGTTTTCAATTTTCAGTGTCTAGGCACAGAAGTTGTTCATATTCGAACAAGTTTGCTTATGTCAGTTTTGTGCAGCCAAAATACTTGGGACTGGACTGAGTGTGAGTTATGACACTGGAGACTTCTCAGTGGATGTTCTTGGGTTCTGAAGGAGCTGGTGTTACCAGTGAAGGAGAAAACTGCCTCTTCCTCTCACCATTCTCATCTCCCTTTGGTCTAATTTGAAATAGTACCGTATCCAACTACTTATTTACACACAAGCTGTGACTTAGAAAATTTGGCTTTAGTTCAGTCCTTTAAATAGAAATTAGAGGAAAGGTTCTTTCTGGGGTATTTCTTGTTTGCACTGAGCATGCCTGTAGGATTTGAGGCAAACCAACTTTGGTGTGAAGTTGACTGTTTGGGTCATAGGTTACGCGCGCGTATTCAGCCTTGACCAGATTAGGTCAAGAGAGAAAAAGTCTAGTCACACCACAACTACAGTGCATGTGCTTTCTTGCAACTGCTTTCAACAGAGTTTGTTTTATAGCATTTTCAACTTTGGATGGGGTGGTTTTTTGTTTTTTGTTTTTTTTTTTTTTTTTAATTTAGGGGTTTTTTTCACTTAAACTAAAATTGCAAGTACATGTATATCTTTCTTGAGGTGCCTGTGCTTACAGTCTCAACTCTGTGGTGCTAATGAATTAAAATGGAGGGAAAGATAAGTGATCAAACTGATCCTGAGAAGGACTGGATTCAACATCTGACATCTTGCCCAGCATGCTTAGTAGTTTAGTCTATATCTGAGGTCTTGCTGCAGTTGTCTAGTAGAACAACTGAATTTTTATAATTACCAGACCATGTTGGCATAGTGCAGAAAATTTTCAAAAGGATTCAAATCTCTACAGCCTACTCTGCCCCTGTATGATGCCTTACTCATAGAACGGCCTTGAAGTTTCCCAGCCTTTGCATATTGAAGAGAAGGTACTTGCCAAAGGGTATCTGGGATTGACTCCTACCTGAAATAAACACCTCATGTGTCTTAGTGAGATGCCTTGCAGCTTCAGTGTTTTATTGAGGGCAGGTGGGGATATAATAGGTAAGAAAGGAATTGTTGATGATGAAAGAAACACCTTCAGTTATTTGACTCCATCAGCATTTGCCAGGTGACCTCAGACAAATCACCGAGGATCTTCCATTACCCCAGAAAAAAAGTAGAAATAGGTTTTCCTGACTCATTCCATTCCCATGTACTCTCAACCCTCTGCATGATTATGAGCACGATATTCTGAGTGTAGGTACTTCTAGATATTACTATTAATTAGCTCTGTAAAAAAACACAAGCAGAAGGTGTTTTGCTGTAACATACTGTACAAAAATGTTGGGGGCTGATTTTATGTAACTTTAAATGTTTTATGATGATTTAGCTCTATTTTAAGACTTCCATGAATGATTCCCATGTGGATTTTAGAAGGAAGAGTGAACTTGAAAGAGATGGTAAAGGTATCTTCCCAAATACATTTCTGCTTTGGAATATACTGAAAACTTATTAAAACCCTCTCTGCATGTTCTTTCACCCATTGGAACACCTGTGCTTCTGACACATGCATATTTCTGAAAAAAGAGAATTGTTCCTGGTGATTTTTGTTGCAAATACCAAATTCTGAGAGCTTTAAAGCTGCCTTAATCCTATTCTGTATGCTCCTTATGGGATTCTATTTCTAAGCACTCATCAGAAACTCTTTCAATAGAGACATAAATTGTCATAAGCTTCTGTTTAGCTTGCGCAGCTATGACTTGTGATGGTAATAAGGTTGTTTAGAGAAAGAAAAAGAAGGAAACACCTGTAAACTGAGCCTATTTAAATAAGTAGATAATTTTATGTCTTCATGGTTTGTTTCTGTTAGTGAGGCAACTCAAAGGTGTAGGTTTTCTGCAGCCTGATGCATATATGCATCTGTCTCGTAAATGCTATTTTTTCCTCAATGCTTTTTAAAGGTACTTTTTAAAAGCACATAAAAGAAATCTATGGCCTAAAGGGTAGACTTCAGTTTGATACCTTAAACATAGGGGGCTTATCTCTCACTTGTCAGTGGAAAGCCACTGGCACAGTCAGTGGCACATAGGATGTGATTCATCTGAGCAGCCATGGGATGTGGGTTGTGCTCGGGTGAGCTGCACGCCCTTTGTGCTCTGTTCACTACAGATTTTTTCTCCCAGATGGATCCCACCCAGGATCTTTGGGGGAGAAATAAGGTCTTCTAGGTCTGCTTTATATCTTCCAATAGTAGGATACAATGACCAATCTCTACAGGCCATTAAACATGATATTTTCACCTGTTTAGCAGATCCTGTCCATGTGGAATCCCTTTCCAACAGTCTTGCCTGTGGCATTGGGGAACATGGGTCCTGCTGTGCTCTGGCTCATTGATAGCATGGCCTGCAAGTCTGACCTTTGTGCTGCTTTTGCAGACAGTAAGTGAAGAAACATGTGCATCATTATGATGCCAATGAAATCCCTATCCTTGCTTCCGTGATTGGGTTTTCAAATCACAATTGTGCTCTGAAAACTTCTTTTTGAATGGCAGGCTGCCAATTACCCAAGTATCCACTTTACATTTAAGGCAGAAAGTAAACCTGAAAAATTCATGTGCAGTGAAGGGTTCCTAGCAGTGCACTTGTGTTCATTGCACCAAGCAGTGATTTTGTTGTCCCTTCTGAAGCTCTGAACTTTGTCTTGGGATGGGTTGCATGGATAGCATGGTCAAGCAGCTGGAGATCTGCTTGGCTCCTTGGAAAAAGGGGGACTGGAGCTTTATCTCTGAGAGTTACCTATCTAGTCATCTGTGATGCCAGGCTCTGATGCAGGCAGGGAGCCTGAATTGCTTTATTTGCCTAAATCACGGTTCATAAAAGCTCGTATTTCAGCAGCACAAACATTACTGTTAGTTCTGAACTGGGTTGTTGCAGAGTGTGTATGTGAACTGCTCCATAAAGTGCAGTGGTCTCTCTCCAAGGCCCAGGTTTCTTTTTTCAGGCTAACATCAGCTATGGCTATCCCAGGACCATATGCAAATTGGCTTTTCCCCTGTTTTTTCCTAGAAGATAGATTGAGGGCATGTCTCTGGTATTTCCTCAAACTATGGGCTAGTGGGCTTTGACTTCCTGTCTACCTGGTGGTACCACGTCTCAGGACTGCTGCTTCTCATCTACTGCTAATGCCCAGCTCCCTATTAATTACCATAATATGAGATATGTACGATGATTCTTTTTTCTTAAAGTGCTTCTCACTTCCAAAAGGATGGCTCATCTATTTTAACTGCTGGGGCTGCTACTGTATGTAAACGTATTTTTCTCTTGGCAACCACAATTAAAAAGATAAAACAAAAAACCAATCTCTCAACAACTTCTTTATTATTACCAGCTTGGTGGCCCCGTGAGATGCTGGGGACCCAGGAGTCACAGAAGGAGCCATGGGATGGATGGCATTCCTCATTTCTTCCCATAGCATAGCTGGAAGAGCACTCACGCAGTTTGAAGGAGATGTGCATGCAGCCTCCTGCACTGGGAGGATTTCAGCCTGCATCCCAAGAGAGGGCACTAGTCCCTGCAGGGATGAGGAAGCATCCCAGACTCCTACTTGCTGTCTTGTGCTCAGTATAAAGAATGAGGCATTCGATACAGCAGGAAGTGAAGCTAATTCTTCTCATCACAGGATGAGACTTGCATCAAGAAGGATTTGGGGTAGGATTTGAAGATGGAAATCTGATGTCTTGAGGTAGCATTAGTGCTGAGCTATAAAACAATCACAAATGGATCATCAAGGTAGAAGAAAGGTGACAGGCCACTTGTCTAGACATACCCAACTTCCCCACTGTCTGCTTGCTTCTGATTTAAAATAACCAAACCATAAACCCCAAAAAACCCTAAACTCCACAAAACCCAACCAACCATCCCCTCACCTAAAAAAGAAATAACTCCACCCCAAACTACACATCCCTCCCAACAAAAAGGTGTATTACATCAGCAAAGGATTTCAAGAGCCTCTGTTACTTGACCCAGCCTTGCAACATGATGGCAGAAGACACCTGCTATTTTGTCCAAATACAATCAGACAGAAAAATATGTTGGATATGACTTTTTTATACCCTTAGTGAGCTCTCAATCCAGTAAGTAAAAAATCTTATTGCTAGCAGTACTTTGGGAATTTAAACACAATTCTTTTATAAACTTTACTGAATTTGAACTGACCCTATGATTGGTTTTATTCAGGAGCAGATTTGCCCCGCGCTAACAGATTTCCTCATGTCCAGAAGCAGGGCAGCATTCAGCAGATGTATTCCTTCAATGCTATTGTTCTTTTTATCTGTATTGCTTTTGTGGCCTTGAGGTTTCAGGAAGGCAGAGAGGGCTGACCAATAGAGAGCCGAGTGAGGGAGAGGACATAAGGGAGAAGGGATCTGGTTTGGGCTTGTATCCAATTATTACATTTCTAGACTATTTTTTACTGAGGAAGTAAACACTTACTGCTGTGTAAAGGTTAGATATAGACCCACCCATTCCTGGAAGTTATGTACAGCTTGTCCTGAGTGACATCAGTGATGGATCTGTTTTGTGTGTGTATACAATTCTGTGACTAATTACAGTAGCATTTTGTGCCAAACCTAATTAAAAAAAGGTCTTACGTTGTTTCAAGAAATTCTTGTTTTATACTGAGCATTTGGATCAATACCAATTGTTTTTAACAAACTGGTAAAGTGTAGATCTATTAGGCTACAGCACTGGTTTAATCCCTGGGATACAGTCTGAGTCTTAAAGGGCATCATTAACCAATATTCTCCAAAATAAATTGTCTAATCCAGAACTCTTTCAGTAAGCATTTTTCAAGTACCTTTTTTTTAGGTATTGGTGAATGTGAATTTTTATGTTACCTGGTTTGTACTCTGAGTGGTGCAGTAGCAAAAGAAAAATCAAGAAAAATCCCCACTGTAATCCTTGGTAATCTATAAGGAAAACCATAGAAAGTAGTAGAGACGATCTTGTCTCTGATCTTGGTCAGATCCAGATTTATAGGTGCATCACTCCCTCTGTGTTTGTACCCCAGCGTGGTCGAGACAGAGCAGTTCTCCTGATCAAGCTGTGCATGATGCATGGTATTAACAATAGGACACTTTATCTGGTTACTGAGCTTATATTTTAAGGACAATACAAGAATCCTTGAGTGAATTTCCAGGAAATCTGCCAAAACTGTAGAAGAATGGGAAAACAAACTTTACAACAATACTTAATGACGGGCTTATGTTTTTTTACTCAAGAGAAAGATTGAATGGTAATCATTGGACATGTACACATAGATCTGGCTGCATGATCTTCAGTATTATACATAATAATAAACACTGTATTTGGAAATCAAACTTTTAACATAATATCCGAGACATTTGGAAGCAAAGAGTAGTTAAAGCATTTCACAAATGCATCTTTGAGAGAAATTTTAATATAGTTTCTGCCTTGTCTCTGCAATGGTCTTGCCTGAGGAATTGTATTTGTTCCCTCTGGTATTAAAGCTCTGAAAACCCATAATGACTAGAGCATTTGTTAAGCAGTCTCTACAGACATAACACTGTGGCAGCTGCAATGAAATGCACTTTGTTTGTCACACAGGCAAAACCAAGATGATAAGAGGGATGAAGGTATTTTGTTTAGACCATTTTTCTCATGCCTCCCCTATAATTATTACTTTATATAAGGAAACACTTTTAATACTTTGAATCAGACTATCTTGCCTTTCTGTTGAGAAAGATAAAATGATCTGTTGTGGTCAGTGTTGTGACTGAGTTGCCTACTTGGTTTTGTTGTGCTTCCAGAGAGCATTTAAGGTGTACAGATCCTATACTTGACTGAACGCAGTTTTCTTGCCTGAGTTTCTTTCTGTATATCAGTGAATCTCCTATTAAAACAGAATTAGCACAGCAGATCAGGTTGTTGAGCACCTTCATCGAGCTGGAAAGTCAGATACAGGCCAATTCTTTCTCCATGCCTTGTACTTCAAAAAACAGCAGTTGCTTGCAGCATACACTGAATTTTCAAGAGCTTTCTTTCAGCTAGTTTTGCAAAAACTTTGAATTATGGGAGGAATTTGAATGGGATGTATCAAAAAAGGTGTTAAACTTGGGAAAATATACTGAACGGTATAGCAGTACTGTAGAGAGAAAAATCTGGTAACATCTCCATTGATGCTTGATCACTTCTAAGAGAAAGAAATGGAGCGATCAGCCATGGTGTCTTTGAAACTCTTAATAATAAACAATCTATTAAGGAACTTTTTCTAACTAGGTGTTATTCCCATTTTGTGTAAAACTGTAAGTGATTCTTACAGCTTCTTGAAAAGCTTACAGTGATTCTGTAAGCTAGTCTGAATAATTTTCTCTCTAATTCATCTTTATCTTAAGAGAGACAAGCAGTTCCTTGGACTGTTTATTAACCTGTAGAAGTCAAGAAAAATACTGTTTAATTTCAAAGAAAATAACAATGCTTGGCTAATATAAGCTACGCTATATGTGTACTTGATATAATTATATGTGGAAAAGTAAACTGAATGTTTGATTTTTTAAAAAAAATCAAATTCCATTTACCTCTTTTTCTTTTCTCTCAGGTGGAAAGACATGACATGAATACCCTGAGTTTACCACTTAACATCCGCCGTGGAGGTTCTGACACCAACCTAAACTTTGATGTACCAGATGGGGTCCTAGAATTTCACAAAGTCAAACTCAATGCAGATAGCTTAAGACAGAAAATCCTCAAGGTTACAGAGCAAATCAAGGTTGAACAAACAGCTCGAGATGGAAATGTGGCTGAGTATTTAAAACTGGTAAACAGTGCAGACAAGCAACAGGCTGGGCGAATTAAGCAAGTCTTTGAGAAAAAGAACCAAAAATCTGCCCACTCCATTGCCCAACTGCAGAAGAAATTGGAACAGTATCACAAAAAGCTCAAGGATATTGAACAAAATGGATCTTCCAAAGCTACCAAGGATACTTCCAAAGATAACTTGAAAGATGTTCAACATGGAAAATCTCGTAGCACTGGGCACGGAACGGAGAGCAGCAAGTCGGGTGTGCCAGGTGTATCTTTGACACCACCTGTCTTTGTTTTCAGCAAGTCTAGAGAGTTTGCCAACCTGATCCGAAACAAATTTGGTAGTGCAGACAACATTGCCCATCTCAAAAATACCCTGGATGAATTTCGGCCAGAAACGAGTTCTAGAACCTATGGGGGCAGTGCCACCATTGTTGCCAAACCAAAATATGTTAGTGATGATGAATGCTCAAGTGGGACCTCTGGATCAGCAGATAGCAATGGGAATACTTCCTTTAGTCCTGCTGTGGCAAGTACCCTGGACAGCCAAGGAAAACTTTCCATGATTTTGGAGGAACTGAGGGAAATTAAGGAGACACAGTCCCAATTAGCTGATGATATTGAGAATTTAAAAACCCAATTTAAAAGAGACTATGGCTTTATTTCTCAGATGCTACAAGAGGAAAGATATAGGTATTTTTTTTTTAACTGTTCTCTTGAAATGAGTTTTGAATGGGTATAGAAACTATTTGGCATGTGTGTTTGTGTGTGTGTGTGAGAGAGAGAGATTTCAGAAGCAAGAGGGAAAAATAATTTCAATCAGTATCTGGTACTAACATGTTTCATGCCTTCCAACAACTGAAAATACACATAGAATATTTCTATTTCCTATCAAATAGTGTAGTGCCCTTTGCTTTTTGTCAAAGGCTGATCAGAAAACTCTCTCCTCTGTCATAGTTTTTATGTGAATAATGTGAGTACGCCGCATAGGAGATGCCAATGGTTTTGTAGCTGGTGGAAGGATTCTCATCTAATGTGACTCAAAAAAGCTAACCAGTCTGTGGTGTAGCAGAACTGAGTGACAGCTGATAAGCATACCCTGGACTCCTGAGTACCTTGTCCAAGTACTTCTCACACACATTGCTATCTTGTGGATGCAATATCACCTTGTGCCTTGGTGTAACACACAGCTGGGAGATGTAGTTTTAAGTGCTGTAGCACAGCTTCATCTTTCATTTGTTACTTGACAATTAATTCCTTTATCATCCTCTGTGAGAAATGGATGATATGTTCTACAGAAAACTTTCACCTGCTGTACCTATATCCCTTTTTTCCTACAGCTTGTTCAAGTGACAGTCGATTCTTGAAGTCTTTACTACACCAGTGGGCAAATTTGCAGTATAAAGAGCAATATCTCATGTTTCCCTTGCTTATAGTTCTCTAAATACAATGTAAGGCTTGATATCATGTGGTAATATAGGGAGGAAAGAACAATGAAAGCGGCCTACTGAACTCATGACTTGGTTTCAGGAGAAGACAGAGTGGCCTTTTCTGACAGCTCTCTGCCAATAAAATCTCAAAACTCCTGCTGCCCATTTCTAGACAATTTTGCCTTCATCATTTTTGTGCTGACTGCAGTGTTTACCTTTTTGTGTGTTAAATCAAGTGACAAACTCACAAAAAAACCCCTGATTTGCTGGTGATTTACTTGAACTGCTTTACCATGTAGAAGCTTGCCAGAACAGACTGTATATAAATGGCAAAGCCCTGCAGTTGTGTATAAGGGAGAAGATATTTTTCCTGTCATGACTGGTGAGCTATTAACTGGCTCAAAGTTACTTATGAAACCGTATCTTCTTGGCTAAACGAAGAGTGAAAAATGTGACTTGGATATCCTGTGTATATTTGATATAATTTGTCAATGATGTACAAATCTTTGCTTTTTAGCACCTACTGCCAGCAAGAAACACTCAAAAAAGGCTTTCAGATTGCTGAATAAATGTTTATGGAAAGTTTGCAAAGTTTTTCCTGATTTCTATATGTGCTTTGTAAGGCTAGTTAGATGAATTCATTGTATGCTGAGAAGTTACCTTTTAAAATGTGCAATTATTTTCATGATTTGGCATTACTTGAATAGAAGGCACTAAATTTAGACCTCTTTTCTAATAAGATACGAAAGATTGGAAGACCAGTTAAATGACCTCACTGACCTTCATCAACATGAGACAGCAAACTTGAAACAAGAGCTAGCAAGCATAGAGGAGAAGGTGGCGTATCAGGCCTACGAGCGATCACGAGATGTTCAGGTACTTATTCTCCTTATCATAATCTTCTAACGGTTTGTAGAAATCGAGTAACATGAAACACTTGCATTTTTCTACATCTGTTTAAATAAGGAATATGGGGAAAGATTTAAGCCCATGTTTTCTCTGTTTTAAGGTGAAAACCCAGCGCATTGAATCATTGACAGTTTCCACTTGTTTCTCTGGATTCAGGATTTTTTCTGCTGAAACTGATGATATGGCCTAGGCAGACTTGTGGCTGAAGAATGGCCCATTTTAATTTCTTTCACAGAGGAGGAAGGAATGGAGTCTCCTTGTATTGTGTGACATAGCACTTCTGACAGTGTACTGACACAAACCTCTTGCTCAGACTTTCCCCAATATGTAGTTTCATCACTGGCAAGGTCTATTATATGTTGAGCTTAGGGTAAAAAGCAATAGAGCTGATTTATAAATAGACTTGTAGATTAGCCAGTTACAATTAAAGAGTTTTAAGCCACAGTCACAACAACCTCTATAATCGAAGCTGTGGGGTGTGTTCACCTTAGAGATCAGTTGTAGTTATGTCTGACTTCAATCAAAAGCCAGTAATGATGCCTACAAGTATGTCCTGACAGCATGTAATTACATACGTACTTGAATATTTATATACAATACAAGCACTTACATAATGTATATTATTTCCACTCAAAGTCTGAGGAAGTGGTGAATGATGAAAACAGATTGTGCCTTACCTATTCATGAACAACTGAGGAATGCTCAAAGACTGTCTTCATATTGGCTCAGATGGTAAAAGAACCTAAAACCTGACCTATCTACACCTGTGCTCATACTTCTAAACAGAGAATGTGCCAGCAGCAGGATGATCACAGTTTCCTAAATGTGAGGTAGAAAGCTCCTGGAAACAGAGTGGGGAAGAGATGGTACTGAATCTAAGCATATCATCGGTTTAGTTGTAGGTTTAAAGAAGAGAGGTCTCTCACAGATTTAAGGAAAAGAGGACTCCTTTCTGTGAAGGCATCTAGAGGATGTAAAAATGTCATGAAACCTGAGTTGTCCAACAAAAGGGCTATGAAATATTTCCCAGCTGATTAGCAGAATCCTGGAGGGGTGTCGGAGGCTCCTAATTGAAGTGCTATGTTGATACAACCTTGTTTCTTTTCTCTCTGTACAGTTGGGCCCGTTAAAACCTATCTCTTTGAGGCTTTGGAAAATTAGCTAAAATAGAGTAAAAGGATTTAAGCCCTGAATATTTTGAATAATAGCCTAACTCTGTCACTAAAAGATGTGCAGATAGTTTTAAAGATGTGTTCAGCCTCTCAATACAGAACTGCAGGTATCAGACTTTTGCAGCTGGACTTTCTCTAAAGCAGCATAGGACAATTTGAGGATAACTTACATTCAGGGTGGAAGAAGGGAAGTCCATAAGTGTGTAGTGGAGAACTTGGTTCATGCCATGGTTCATGCCTGAACCATGACAGACTTCGTGCCACCCGCTAAGAACTTCTTCTATATTGTTATTAATTCCTAGAGCAGTGAAAGGAAGCAGTCTTGTGTAAGGCACTGTGACACACCCTCTGTGGTGACCTTGGTGCCTGGCCAGTCACTTTGTAAGCCAGTTCAACTTGTGAAACAATGCAGAACTGACCCAGCAAGGGAAAGCTGGTAACTCTCTGGGTGTTTATACACAGAGGTTTGGTTTGAGACAGCTTACTGTGTGATCAGGCGAACAACCTTGTTAGTGCAAGGAAAATATCTGGAGTTGGAGAGTGGGGAAGAAAGTAGGGAGGCTGGAGCATTAGTTTTCTTTGTCACACAGTGGTAAAAGATCATGTCAAGGTGATCAATCTCATGAAATTATAGCTTTGCCCCATGTTACGCAGTGGTGCCCAAATCCCAACTCCAGCAAAAAGCTGGCATTTTGGCAAGTAAGTGAAGCAGTTGGAAGTTTTTCTGTGTTTTGCTTTGGGAGGGCTTAAGCATAAGGGGTAGTGTCTTCAGAAAGCATTTTACTCAAAGACCACTTTTAGTCCATCCTCAAGCAGAAGAGAAAGGTCTGCTTTCTTTAGAACAAATTATGAAGTAGAACAGATCATGTGAGAGAGAATCCCATAAAAGCATCTCCACAGGTTCTTCCACTGTCTTCACACTGACAGAGGGAGAAGGGCAGATCTCACAGAGGACTCAAACCTGACATTGTAGGATGGGTAGCTTTGAGAGCAAAATTAATGCAGACCACAGAGGCATTGTAACCCAAGTGCTACATGTTGCAAAGTGGATTTCATTAGTATCACAGGAAGCCCACCCTAATGTTTTCTATAGGATGTACAAAGAAGCTAATTTTCTTGCTGTTTTGATGCAGTGATAGTTGCTATGGCAACAGCTTCACTAGGAAACAATTGTCATGAACATTAAAGTTATGATACTTTTCTCGGGCATGAAAAAAGAACAAACCTACAATTTGGACAGAGTTGTTAGACTTGATTATGCCTGAACAAACAGTGACACACTCATTCAGACATGTATGTGCATTTATTTTTTTTTTTAAGTTGGTGGTTCATTGATATTTTAGCAGTCTATAATAAATTGCACTTCTCATCCAGCTGCTGGATGGCTCTGCAGCTAAAATGTGAAGAAATGTTGAATGGAAATATGGCTGCCCTAATTCTTGTTTTCTGTCTCCAGGAAGCCTTGGAATCATGCCAGACCCGGGTTTCCAAACTGGAGCTTCATCAGCAAGAACAGCAAGCACAGCAGTCTGAAACAGTTAATGCCAAAGTGCTCCTGGGGAAGTGTATAAATGTTATCCTGGCCTTCATGACTGTCATCTTAGTGTGTGTTTCTACGATTGCAAAGTTCATTGCTCCTATGATGAAGAGCCGTTTTCATATCATCTGCACTTTTTTTGCAGTGACACTGCTGGCAATATTTTGTAAAAACTGGGATCATATCATTTGTGCTATAGAAAGGATGATTGTACCAAGATGAAGCTGTTGGAGCTGTTTCTTTCTTTTTTTTCTTTTTTTTTTTCTTCTCCCCCCACTTTTTCTTCCCCTCCCTGTTTTTTAAGCACTGTGTGTATACAAATTCTGGTGTAAATATATAAAAGTATACTTGTTGGCAGTCAGTTGCCTGTTCAATCTGATTTTGTCTAACTGGCTGTATCTGTGATGAACTGCTCACTTAAATCAGTCTTCTGCCTTAATCCAAAAGGTTTTTCACTTTTCAAACCCATACTCACAAAAGATGGTATGATGGTCTGGTAGGGTTCCCAGCAACTGCAGGTGTCAGGTGTGTTTTTTACTAGGCTGGAGTGCAATGAGTGTGATCAGGAGAGAGTGCCATAATGTGTATCAGCTCTGTCAGACTGATGGTTAAATTTCTCTCTGAATCCAACTAGACTGATAAGCCAAACTATGCAGTCATGTGTATTGATAGTTATAGATTCTAAATTAATGGGTATCATGACATGGGATTTTGAGTTTTCAAGACTAACAAAACTTGATGCTTCTGGTAGTAACTGCTTGCACAGAGTTGCTTGTTTATAAATGAGACCAGTGATGACTATTGAACACAGTTAGGAGTTGTTCTGTCCTGGCACTGTTCCTTATCACATTCAGGAAACATATACATGTGGCATAAGACTTGCAAAGACGGACTGAATTGAATTATAAGATCCCCAGGAAACTTTGTAAAGGAGTAAAGAATCAAGTAACTGGTGGGGAAGTTGTCATCCACAACCAAGGCACTCACCTTTCAAGCCCTGCAACCTGCAAGGGTAAAGAAGTACACAGAAAGGCAATATTGAGGTTAGCCTCTGTTAGCACTGAATTGTTGGGGTGTTCTAACTGAATGTGGGTGGTGGGACTCTCGGTACATTGGATTTTTTTTTTCTGTCAGATTAAAGAATGTGGCAGAAACATGAGGGAACAACTTCTTAGGGGGAGCAGGGAGATAAACTTCTGTAAATATAGGAATTGTAGACACTCTCAACAAACATTCCTGAAAATAATGTATTAACATGCAGTACCACTACTAGGAGACAGGGTTGGGTTTGTTTTGCCACTGGAATTTCTTTTGCTTGATTTAAGAACTGCAAAAAAATTTCCCTGAAATCAGATTGGCTTTCAGCTGTGATGTAAAACAAGATCTTTATTAAAAACAAACAAACAAACAAGAAACACCACAAAACAAACCACCATAACCAGAATCCTTCTCCATTCTCCATTAAGTGAAAAAAGAGTGTCTTCAATTATTTGATGTTCATTGTTAGTAACTGTGAAAATAATGGTCATAACATACTTTCTTTTCAGTTGCAGTATTTTTTATGCTGGTATTATGGGAGGGAGGAAGGGAGGGAGGGCATGGTTTGATGCGTATATTTCTTTTTAATCAAGTGCAATAGTTGGTATAGAACTTGTGAAGACCTTATTCTGAGGAAAGGGAGTGGGTGAGGGGAAGGCAGGGAAGAACTGACATTTTACTACAGTCAGACAAACAGTGAAGAGTTACTATTTGTGGCTTCAGGAACTGAAGAAAGGATAGAATTAACTTAATAAATAATGATATAACTCAGCATTTAGAAAATTCAATTAAAATACTTGCAAATATTTAAAGAATTCTTTATATGTATTAAGTCTTTTAACAGAATCAGGAAGGACTGTGCCGGTTTGCAGTCACTGGGAATGGAGCAGATCAGGCACACCCATGTTATCCTAACCCAGCCCTACTTCATCTCAAGAGGGAAGTGGAGTGGAAGCCAAAACCAAACAAAGAAGAGTCCAACCAAGACCAACAACTGGTTCTGATCCTAAGAATTCAGTGACTCTTCCTGGTGTTTTCCTGCCATCTCTGTTACAATCTCCATTCTTCTCTTCAGCTTGCACAGCAAACTTCTGCATTGACCTCTTGAGAAAATAGTTAGTTTAGCATTTTGTTAAATGGGTTCAGAAGCGTAGATGTGCAGAAAAGGAATTCTGTGTGTTAATAATGTTTACTAAGAAAAACTCCTTTACCTATTGCATGAATATACATAAATGTATAATATAAAGGATTATATGAATATAATCCTCCCAGTGCTATTTTATGTAGTTGAAATGTTACATCAGGTAGCCTCAAGGACAGGCAGAAAAAAGGTTAGTATTTTTCTTATAACAAAGGATGTTGGGGTGGTACAATCTGGGACTGTGAAGGCTTCTGCTCCAAGGGCATCCTATTACAATTCTGGAAGATGGCCTCAGTGCAAAATGAGGGTAGAATCTAAAATGGATGGCTCTGCAAAAGATTGCTCACTGTCTTGATAGAATCTTACTGGGCCTAAATTCTAAATTGGAAACAGGAAGGTCTTGCATTGGCTGTACATCTGGCAGAGGACACAGAAAAAGCTATAAAGGCTGCATAATGTTAGTTATGTAAATTAAAACTACCTAATTGGTGAATGGGCACATCACTTCTCTAGGTTATTTTCTCTGCTGGGTTTAAATCACTGGAGGATGTGACACACATCAAGAAAATAATAAAAAATGTAAAGTGAAGGGCAAAAGCCTACTTTTGAGTGAAACTGTTGTAGTTTTGCAGTGCTAGGGGCTCTGCCATGTGGAAGGCCACCCAAGGAGGGAGGTCTCCTACCCTGCCTTCACCCTTCCATTTCCTACCTTGTGCTACTGCTGGTATGTGGTGAAGTCTTCCATATGCCATGTTAGCTCACTAGACTGGAAAGAAAAATGTGGTGAAAGAGGTAGATGGTTCTCCACATCTAGAGACTTAAAGGGCCAGTAAAAAGGTGTCATGAGTATGAAGCTGGGATTTTAAGGGAGATGAGCCTTTTTCTTCTTGTTGCAGTGAATCATTATCTGTCCCTAAAACTGGGCTCCAGGCAGACTCTCTCTGCAGATTGTTGGGGCAGCTGCAGTGCAGAAAAGTTCTTCCTAGCTTTTTCCTACAGGGAACAGATACAAACAGCCCCAGCATGTGGTGGAACAGGCTAGCCAGCTGTGTCTGTATTTGGGATCAAGAGAAGGCTGGTGCCTGACCTAGCCAGGACTTATGCCTCTGCCATTAGCTTCGGTATGGGCATCACTTCCCCGCTTCAGGCTGGGATTATGTACTTTACATATTAGTGTGTGTATCTGGCCTGCAGTCTGAGCTCTGCTTCCTGTGAAAGTATGCCTAGGCCAACCCAAAGAATTGCAGATCTCCTAATGAGAACTCTGTTCAGCTTCTCAGTCAATTAACCGTGTTCTGTCAGGATACCCTTTGCTTTTATATTCTCATACAACACATCAAATATTCTTAGGATGCTCCTTACACCTTCTCCTCATGAGCCTCTGAAACACTCCCACTCAATAAAAAGTTGCCAGACAGTGTCTTTTCTGCTTGGTGCTGCCTGGTAGGCAATTATTTAATTTCACTTTGGTAGTAGTTCTCTGATGGAAGAGCCCTTCAAGAAGTTGTTAATACCTGTTCTATAGGCTTTCAGTAGCTTTTTGTTCAGAGGTTTCTGGAGACTTAGTTTCTTACGAAAGTTAGCACAATTTTCCTGATTTCTACTATTTCAGCATTCAGGACTAAATGAGATTTCCTCTAAAAATTGTCTAATGGATCCCTCTGCTAGCTTCAACTATAACTCCATTATTGGTGAAAGTCCAATTAGTGATTGGCAGGACTGATCGAGATCCAGTTTAAATTCCTTCTTCTTTCTGCTTTACATTATATGCATTCATGCAGCTTCTCATTTTACTGCACTCTTGTGATGTCTATTTGCTCTAAATTCTTAGAGAGGCACTAAAAAATTTCACTGCATTTTAGTTTAGTATCAAAATATTTGCATTATGTAATGCCTCTGCTGCAGGACATCTATCAATATAGATTTGATGTCTGCACTCCAGGAAGAATATTTTAAAGCCAGTGGTTTTCTTTGAACAAATCATGACTGCTTATCTGGGGAATGGCAATGTGAAAGGTGAAGACAATTTGCTGTAGGAAAGATACATGATCCACTCACCAGAAGTTGAAGCTAGACAAATCTAGTGTAAGCATAAGGTTCAGTTTTGCAATTATAAGGGTGGTCAGCTAATTATCAGCTACTGAAGGACATAATAAATCAGGACTCCAGCATTTGAAATTGATTTAGTTCAGGCTTATGTTTGGTACAAAGTTAACTGCATAATAACAACTAGTGCTTTCTGAAATCAAAATCATTGAACAAGAAATACAGGAAAGAAACAAGAAAAACACAGAAGCTTGTAGTTCATTTAGAGGGTACGAGAGCAAATTTTCTTGTTTGGTTGTTTTTGTTTTGGGAAATCAAGTCCCTTTCCACTGTGATAGAGATATTTTACTGCTGGATTCAATGATACAACTGAAGATAAACAGAGATTAATGTAATTAAACACTTTCATTTCAATAGCAGAATTTAAACCCTTCTGAAAGTCCACCAAGGACTAGCAATCAGGCAAATTTATTCTACACTCTTTTTAACCAAAGAAATATATATTTGCTTTCTTGATTCACCATCATGCCAGAACATGGCCTTTAAGTACAGGAGATTATAAAGGGCTTGTTTGCAGATTAAGTTGGGATTATCTCTCTGATGCTAATCCTGCACAAAGTATCAGACAATTTTACATTGCAACAGTGAAAGACTAAGAAAAGTTCTATTTTAGTCAATGAAATCGCTTATTTTCCCTGAAAAAGCCAACTGAGATCATGCTGTATATAAAGACTGCATGAGGCCAAGTCAAACTGTCTTGTATGGTTGATTTGCGGTAGGTTTAGCATATTAAGTTGTACTGTTGTTGAAAAGTTTTGCACAAAGCCACCTTCCCTTTTAAGCCAGGGAACCTGGGTCTGGTAGTATCAAGGTGTACCAAAAATTGTCTGCTTTTATTGACTAAAGTTAATTGTCTTGGTGTGTGACCTGCAATGTTTCTCATGCTATTTCCATTTTGTGCAGCACTGTGGAAAGATTCAACTATGAAAATGTAGTTTTTGTATATTTGGTTGTGTAGTCATGACTGCCTCTAAGGTGCCATTAACATTTTTTTTAATAAAAATATTTACATTTATTTGATGATTAATATTGTCTCTTAAACTCTGTCTGATCTCTCAAACCCCTATCAGTTTTTCTTTCTCAGTAACAAATTATTCAATTGACAGTGATTAAGTTAACCTGTTGAGCACAAGGCCCAGTTTTAATATACTGACAAATCTGAGCATTCTGCTCTGCTGAGATTTTGACCAAAACCTGAGTTTCACTTACAGTTGTGACATGGCAAAACTGCAAACATCAAACTAGGTATCATCATTGCTTTTATCCAAAGCTTCTGTGAAATTTGCTACGCAAATGTCATGCTACTGTGCCAAGCAGCTGGACTCACTTTGGATTTTTTTTTTTTTAATTTAGAATTAGAAACTTAAGAATTATTTTTATGTTATTGTTCAAAACCTTGGTCACACGTGCCAAAAAAGCAACATAGCTAACATAAAGCAAAACATCTGCATTTATTATTCATAAAGCAAAGGTCTTGTCAGCTGGCACTGGCAATCATTGGGAATGATGTTATTTTCATTCCAAGAACAGAGCAGAAACAAAGCCATAACAGATTGCCTTGCAATCACACAGTACTGCCTATTTTCTCCTATTTGATGAAACGGCACAGGGGCTGCTGTGTCACCTGCAGACTTTCCAAAAGCCTTGTCATGCTGAGTTTCACATGGGTTCCTGGAACCTTTTCTACATTAAGGCTAATTCCATTCACAAACAGCAGCTTCTCTCACAACCACTAATGATTTTCCCCACTTCTGGCATGGGCTGAATAATCCCTGTTAACCAGGCAAATCAGACATTAAAAAAATGCACCTCACTCATCATCAGTTCTCTCAGTTGCTCAAAACTGGCTTTGGAGAGTGCATAGCACACCCTGGTAACTGCTTTAACACCCAAAATTAGAAAGGCAGAGAGTAAAATACAATAGTTCTGTTTAACAGCACAGAAAGAGAAGTGTCACTTGTTGCCAAGAAGCGGCCACTGTGCAGTGTTAGTGATCACTGGATGAATCAAATAACTCTTACCAGCAGCATACTCCAAAAATCCTTCTTCATGTTGGTGCCCCAAATAATTCCAAGAACCAAAGTGGTGTGACTGTGCCAGAAACCAGCTGAAGGCACCCAAGACTTCATCTGCTGTTATGCTGTAACTCATTTTGCAACACCCAGAACTGCTCTGAACTAGCTGGTTGAGGCAGTGCTAGCAGAGCAGTTTATAGACTTGCTGATAAATTCTTCATCAATGTGTGTGCTCATTTCTCTGCTTGTGCTGCTGCAGAGGGTGCAGCAGTCAATCAGCAGGTTCTGCCTCCCCTAGCAACCGGCACTGCATTGATGCAACTGAAAGGAGAAATTTCCACACTGTATCCACCTCAATTCCTGTTTGGACTGTGACTTAGGTGACAACTCATTAGTTTTGTGAAGCTGCCTAGTGGATGGATGCTATGTCACCTTTTATGTGTAGCCTACCAGGTTCAGACAGAAATAAAGTGGAGAGGCTGAACTACTGGACAGGCCGGGGCTAGTCACTTTTGGGGCTCTGCAGGACTCCGTCCCCTGCCCCATTCTCTTCAACCTAATTACCAACTTGGATGTAGGACTCAAAGGAATACTAAATAAGTTGGCCAATGACGCTAAATTGGGAGGAGCTGTCGACTCCTTCAAGGGCAGAGAGGCCCTGCAGAGAGATCGCAACAAATTAGAGATGGGCGATCACCAACCAAATGAAGCTTAACAAGGGAAAGTGCCAGACTGTGCATTTGGGACAGGGCAATCCTGGTTGTGTGTACAGAATGGGGAATGAGAGGCAGCACTGCGGAAAGGGACCGGGCGCTCCTGGTCAATGGCAAGTTGAACATGAGCCAGCATGTGCCCTGTGCCAGTGCCCTGGCAGCCAGGAGGCACCAGACAACCTGGGGTGTCCTGGGGGGCATCGGGCACAGCATCGCCAGCCAGGCAAGGGAGGGGATTGTCCCCTCTGCTCTGCACTGGGGTGGCCTCACCTCAAGTGCTTTTGTGCAGTTTTGGGCACAGAGTATAAAACAGACATTCAACTATTAGAGAGCATCCAAAGAAGGACTACTAGGATGGTGAAGAGGCTGGAAGGGCAACCTTATGGGGACTGGCTGAGGACACTTGGTCTGTTCAGCCTGGAGAAGAGGAGACTGAGGAGAAACCTCATCACGGTCTGGAATTTCCTTGTGAGGGGAAATGGAAGTGCAGACACTGATATCTACACTCTCATGGCCAGTGTTAGGACTTGAGAAAATGACATGAAACTGAGTCAGGTCAGGTTTAAGTTGAATATCAGGAAGACATTTTTTTACTCAAAGGGTGGTTGGGGACTGGAAGGGGCTCTTCAGGGAAGTGGTCGCAGCACCAAGCCTGGCAGAGCTCAAGAAGGGTTTGGACAATCCTCTCAGACACGTGGTGTGACTCTTGCAGTGTCCTGTGCAGGGCCAGGAGTAGGACTCAATGACCTGATGAGTATCTTCAGAGTCAGCATAGTCTATGATTCCATGATGCCCTACACCTTAGGACAAGCTTGAAGTTGGCCAGTGCTGAGCTTCTGAAAGAAGAACAGACATGCTTTTGACAGAAACTTTAGGAATTGAGCTTGCATTTGATGTAGTCATGATCCCTTCAGCTGCTGGGTGATACTACCCACCTGTGTGTGCAAATCAGGAAAAAATCTTTAGTAATTGTTGCTAGAATGGAATCAATCTAATGGAAATGAAAACACAATCAGGACTGAAACCTGTAATATATGAAAACAATATACATGGGAAAAAACTCTTGCAGCCTTGTATTGATTTGGTATGAATGGTAAGAACCAAATAGTGATCTGCTTTAAAACTGACAGCCAGGTTGGCCAATTGGGTACAAGTGTGCACCTCTGGGACACACAGCTTAAATACAGGTGGGATTTTGAGAAAGGCTCTCTTTCGCTGCGGGCTTGCCATGAGGTAACATCGGGGGNGTGGATTAAGAATGGGAAGATAATTTTGTGGATTCAAGCAAAGGTGTCTGATTTTACTGACTGGATGTTGAATTAGAAACTGTAATCTAGTGATCCTATGAGATGTTTGAAGCCTCGTCACCAGTGAAGAATGAGAAATCCTTTATTGTGGAGCTGTGCCTCTTTAAAAGGTGAAACCCCATGTGTAAGTCCACAGCCCATATGTAGTCATGGGACAAGCTACATTTTGGGAGGCTCACAGATGCAGATTCTCAGGCGGGCTGCTTTTGTGGGAGCTGGAAGCCACAGGCAGACTGTGTCTCTTGTGGAAAGTTACCAGAACAAAATCAGGAGGGACTTGTCTCTCTCAAAGACTGGATGAAAGACTATTTTATAAGTGGTACTGACGTAGAGTTCTGATTTTCTGTCTCTTTACATTGTTTTGTGGAAAAGTAAACTATTGGTAGGGGGGAGTGCTTTAAAAAGGTTACATGGAGTTTTTTTGTTTGCCCTTTAATGTGTGTTAATAAACCTGTTTCTTTCTTTAAATTAAGCCTGTTTTGCCTTTCTTCTGATCCTATTCCATAGTAGGAAGATAGATCACTACACTAAATTTAACAAAACAAATTCACCAAATGTGAAACCACTACATTTTTGGTGTTTCTGCCTGGTAGCAAACTTTAACCCGTTACAAGCCTAAAAAATTTCCTTTATATTTTTCTGTTGAATACAATTTTAATGAGTTGGTACTGGTCAGGAGAACATCCTTTTCCTCTGGAGTCATAGACACTTGGTGATAAAGACAGAAGATCAGCACAAGATACTGTACATTGAGGCTGAACAGAAAAGGAGAGAACACAATTGCCTGTGTGGCAGCAGTTCCATACAACCCCTCTGTCTGAGTAATAGCTTAATAAACTGCCTTAGGCTCTAGTCCTCTATGCTAAAAATTGTACTCTGGTCCTACTGAGCTTAATGGTAAAAACCCCTCTGAGTTTAACTGGGCAAAACTTATCACCTTTAAGTGCATTATGGCACTTAAAAGCAATTCTGTCTTTTGACTATGTAATACCAAAAATATTCATTTTCTCAGGCAATCTACCCACCATAATGTATGTTTTTAAAGCTCTAGCACAAATAGCACACTACTTAGTCACAGACATCTCTGCCACAATTGTATGGGATGGTGAAACTATTTGGATGCTTTCAGGATCTGCTGATTCAGATGCTGAACAGAGTTTGTATTCCCAACACTAATTCCCCACTTGGCCTCTATCCTGCCGGGCTGGATTCAGGTCAAGGTGACAGACTAAGCACGGATTAAACTACAGGTACAACCAGCAGCATGTGTATATAACAACAAAACCTTCTCTAAAGATATGCCACTGGGCTACAGGAGCTTGAGGATTTAACTAATCTAGCAACTATTTTCAGCTTGCTCAACTAAGGCAGCAAAGAAGTCTAAATGAGCTTTCAAACTCAAGACTTTTTCTGACCATACGTACTCAGTATACTCCTCCAAAGACTGTATCTGCAAAACGCATTGAAATATTTTCCTGGGCTTCTCTACATATTTTACAACTCTTTATACATTGCTCCTTTTTTTGTGTGAGGATAAACCTTGCTGTTCTGTGAAATGTTCATCTACCCAGAACTAATATGACATTTAAAGAGTTATAAACAATCTCTAATACTGTTGATCAAAAACTGTAAGATCTCTAAATGAAATCTCTTTACTTTTACTCAAGCCACAGTGAACTTTGTGTCCCTTAAAGAGTTTTAATAAACTACTGAGACCTGTAGCTGCATAAATTACTATTTTTACAAAAAACTCTGCCTGTGTTGTGGGACATGTTTCAAAAAGGGGAGTTTGCCACTGTTGGAATAATCCCTTTTTCATATAAAGGTGTTATACATGTTTCCTTTACATACTGAGTTAGAAGAGAAGAGAAATCAAACAATCCAACCCCAGTATGTGGTTCCCCTCTCTCCCCAACAAAATGGCTTCATTTCCCCCCCATATTTGTCTAGTAATATTTAAAGTCCTAATTTTTTAACTGATTCTGCCTCTTGCTATCCAGATCCATATCTTGATTGACCCTCTCTTTTCTTTTTGCTGTGTGCATTAGCTCTGTTTCTGCTCCCATAAGCTCTGCTTTCTACTCCTCCTTCCTTTCTTCAGCCATTCAACCTTGTGCCCTTGAACACCGTCTTGATTCTTGCTTTTTGTCTCTTTCCTAGTACTCTGCAAGATTCCCATCTGAGTCACTACAGCAGCACTCCTTTTAAAGCGAGCAGAGGTAGGACGGTCACTGTGACGAAGAAGAGTCCCATTACCACCCACACCTCAGAACCGCTGGCCATCAAAGAATAACTGGACTTATCTGACTCAGCGGGTCTTGGAAGGAAACAAGTACCCTTCTCTGATCAATGTGAAAAACATGGAGGCAAAAATAAAATAACAAAACTTCCAACAAAATTTTCTTGAGTTATCCTCTTAGAAAAAGATTACACCTTGGAAATACAAAATAATTATTCCCTAAATTAGCTGACAAGAGACAACCAACTCTGCCTGTTGATTTTAGTTACCCAAATAATATTAGATTTTGTCATTTTTTGCTATGTCCCCTGCGGAGCTCACACTCAGTGATCTAGATTCTTGGTGTTATGTTTCTCATGTAAATGAATTGTTTTCCAATAGATTATAGCTATGTAATCCTGCTATGAACAGACACTAATAGAACCAAAGAAGCAATTTGTGCCATTCTACCATTCCTGTTAATGGAGCTGTAAAAGGGAAAAAGACTTCTGTTTGGTCCTAGTTAATATTTGTAGAGCTGATAGGGGAAAAAAAGAGCACAAATTGGATACCCAAAATGAGAGTGCAACTTCATAACACTTTCTGTAAAGATTTATTTGCAGTGTAAAACTGTTTAGATCTATAGCTTTTAATGCCATATATGCTTTTAATGCTATATATACGTTTAAAGCTCATGTTTTTCATCAAAATTTGTTTCGAATAAAAAATTTTAATTCATTGCAGTCTTGTGGTGTCATTTATTTCCCTAATAAATGCCTTGGTGTAGATGGAGTAGTGTTGATATTTCATTTCTAACATTGCAACAAGTGCAACACACATGTAAACCGGCAGAGCGACATGGGTGTGCACAGTCAGGCTGAGAAGCGCTAAACTCTCACCATTGTAGCTGTGGAAATCACGGATTTAGACACTTAATTGGCCTGCAGCCACCTCTGGGGAGGGAATCTGTGTGATTCCAGTTTCTCTGGAATCTCCAGGCGCTGGCAAATGCGCCATTTGGCTTGGGCAGGTTTCTTGTCACTTTTTCTTTCGACACGTGTGCGTCATCACCAATACCCACCTTCTAATATACTAATTTAAAACAATTTTAATCCTTATTAAAGCGCTGTTAGCTTTATTAGAGGAATGCCAGTACCGATCAAGACGTTCAGTCTCTCGATCCACTCAAAGAGACTTTAGAGGGAAAATGAGGATGTTTACGAGAAGCTGGCGTTGGCCGCGTTCCNAGGCCGCCGCTCCGCGCGCCCGCTGCTCCGCCTCCGGGAGCGGCCCGCTGCGTTCGGGAGCGCCCGGCTCAGCGCAAGGGCAGGAGGAGCCCGCTCGTGTTTACGTCTGTTTGCTTTGCTTTCCACCGGCAGTCCTCAGCCACGTTCGCTGTGAGGAAAACTATTATTTTTCTGTGTCAGCCGTGTTAGTGTTGTTGCTCTGACCGAGCTCCTACGTCAATAAGTCAAAAAAATTAACAGTAAAAAGGCGACGTAAGCGGCTTGCTTGGCCTCTCACTCGAACTTCGTCCACGTACTGCAGAGTGTATGTAAAATCACGGTTCTGCCTACACGAGGTGTGGGATACGTATGCCCGGTGTGAAACCTATGCCCTCCCTGAACATCGCGGTTTTTGAGTCGATATGGAAAGGAAGTGATTTTCCAGAAGCGTCTTGGTTGTGGACTATAGCTGTATTTGCAAAAAGCAGCCATTTGTATGCCCGAGTAGAACTTTGAATGAGATTTTAGTGAGCGAAACTTTATGTGTGTTTGAAAGTTTCTTGCCATGAAAAACCAGTGGAAAACATGTATGGCGTGTATAGACTGGCTGCTCTTGACTATAGCTCAATTTACCAGCTGTAGCTCCCATTCAAAATTCAGTTTGATCAGTAACTACTGTCAATTTGACTTGGTAGTGTATGTGGCTAAAGCACAAATTTTAACCCTGAGCTAAGAGTTTGTTAATTGTTTTTCACCTAATAAGTAGCTGGATCTGTAGTAAAAGAAACTGAAAGGGTGGTACCATGTACCGTGTGTAGGGATGGGCACTGCAATAATATATAGTTAACTGCTGTTGAAACTTTGACCTTGAACAGTGTTGTGGAGGGGGTGATAGTATCTTGCGTGAGATTGATGTCTTCTGTAATGCAGCTGTCATAGAGATATTCTCCAGTATTTCTGCACTTAGGTGCACGAAAGTGTTAATTTTTTTATCTCCACTGGATTCTCTGCAGTGACATCTGAGCAGTGTCTAGGTTATGAAACTCTCTATAACAAAGGTTTTCCTGTTTCTCTTTGGTTTTGCCTCCCTAGATTTTGTTTTTAAGGTGATTGCTTTTACTGTTGCAAGTTGCTGATGACAGATCAGTAGAATATGGACTGTTAAAGTAAAATGTGGTGTGCTGTCACATTTCTCAAATTATATAGAAGGGGGGGTTGGGTTTTTTTTGTTACACACTTGATGTTCATGGGAAGTCTGATCTCTTATGAGTGTGTTGTGTAGTTCTTCGAGATAGGGGTTTTTTTTTCACTGAACTGTGACTGTCTAAAATCTGGGTATCTAGTCCAAGGCCGTGATTTTGTGAACATCTGAGCTTTGTATTGTGCCAGCTCTCTGCTTCTGAAAGGAGAAAGGCTTGCTCCTCCTCCTGTCTGTTTACTTGGCTCTCTGTTCTTTTCCCCTAGTCGTACCAGCTGCCCACTTTCACTGATGATGTCGCTTGCTGGATTTTTCCCTGAGCTCGTGTGACTCACTGACCTCACAGAGAAACTATTGAGTGTCTTCTGCTTGTTTGAATGTGTTGGCTTCTTGAGTTAAAGTCGTTCATGAAGGGGTCTGATGAATAACAAACACAGGAATGGAGATAAAGAAATGAGGACCGGAGCCCTCCCGTTCCTGGTGACAGTGAGCTCTTGTGTTGGATTACACTTTTGCATTAGTTCATTGTCTGGTCTTACTGTAGACTCTTGAGCAGGGATTTGGGGGGGGCGGTGTTTGAAGAGTTGCTTTCATGAGGCTGTGCTTTCCTTGAGTATAGTTCATTGTTTCAGAAGATCTTGGCTAATTCGATTAGAAAAAAAAAGGGCAAATAAAGAGGTCTGGAGTTGTGACAGAAGCAGTCAGAGTAATTGGGCCATGAATTGTGTGGAGAAGCTCTTTGACTTGCACAGATCTTACTGAGAATTTTACTGCTTGAGCAAAACCTGTACAAGGCTAAATACTGTCAGGTTTTTCATTGTTAGTTGCAAAATTATATTCATCGTATCATCTAGCTGTTTAAAACTGTGTTCAAACACCATAAATTTAAGTGTTTTAAGTGTGGCTGTAGTATGGAAAAGAGAGCCATGAGTGAGTTCTGTATGGCACGCAGGGGAATTACCAATACGTGGTGCAGTCGTGTCATTTGGTTATGCCAGGTGAAAAAGAAGGAAGCCTTGCTGTTGTAAGCAAAATGCCATAAAAATTCATGTGAAGAAAAAAATCATATTGATGTATCATATTTTTTCTCTAAATGCAAACATTCTCACTTTTAAGAGCTTGTAGCAAAGAAAAAGTTAAAATAATATAGGTGAAAAATCTTGCAAAAGAAAAGCCCTTTCATGATGTGCAGCTGTGTATAGTAGGTCATCCAGCAGTGTTTCTCTCTTTAGGAGGAGAAATAATTGGAGAAGAAAGGCAATACAAAGGTGATTCTTGGAAATGTAATTGATTTACTTCACTTAGCTATTCTACAGTAAGTATTGCCACTATAGAATGTGCATTTCCTAGGTTTCAGAACTCTACACCAATGCCTTTATATCTATACCTGTGGGAAATGATGTTAAGGTATGGTAGTAAGAATTTGGGGTGACTGATAAAAGGTTGCAGTTTGGTAGCTTGCTAAAATTTGGCAAATAAGTAGGTGTGGAATTAAGTTTAGATATGATGTTTAGTTTCTTTAAAGTATGTTTTATGCATCTCCACTCCTTGAACATGTCTCCAAGAGAAGAAGAATCTAGTGTTCTTTTAAAGTATTTCTCAAAAATTGTGGGTCTAGTCTTTACATAGTTTTGAGGATTATTTAAGGCCTGTTCACTGGCTGTGAGCAACTACTGTTAGCCATTAGCACAGAAGAGATTCTGGTTGGTAATATACTTAAAGGATTTGTATCCCTAAATGTTGTTGACTATTGACAATTTACTGCCAGAAATTATTTTGTGATGTGGGGAAAAGAACCTCAAAACAACAAACAACTTTTTTGCATGTGAATAGGCCAAATATTACAAATTGCTCTTTGTGTTTTTGAGGAAGAGCTCTCACGAAGTAATGAAATCTCTGTTGTCTGTTTCACAGTTGTCACCAGGAATGCAAATCATGACATTTGCCGCTAGATGTCCCTGCAAGCCAAACGAGATTTGTTTCCTGGACTACAACTTAGGCTTTTGCAGTCTGAAGCATTGTTTTGTCAGCTGCAATTATCTCCCTCTCTTTTCTCCTTTTATCTTTTTCATGAAAACTTCATGCATATGAATGCACGGCCAGGTGTGTGTCTTGCTTTGTAATTTGTGCACTTTTTGATTGTAGCAAAAGCTGTGAGGAGAGAATGTACTTCTCACCTGCAGCAGCTTGGAATAGAGAGTACAAAAGGCTGTGCTTCAGCTTATCTTTTGGCTGACATGCTCTCAGAAAACGTAGTGTTTCCTTGGTGTCTTTGACTTTATCTCCATTATGCTACTTCAGAAATACTTCTTACTCAAGTAATCAGCAGGATTCAGACCCGACTTTAAATGCTGTGTTCCTAATTCTGAGCTTTGGCTTAGAGTTTGATAGTTATGTTTAGTACCTATAGCATATGAAGCAAAGTACTATTGCCTGGTTGTTGGGGGTTTTTTGTTGTTGGTTTGGCTTCTTCTTTTTGTTTGTTTGGGGTTTTTTTGTTTGTTTTTAATAGTGATCATGTTAACCGTGTTGATATGCTTAGAAATTCCTGGGGACATGCTGCCTTGAATTTTCTCTGTGTACCAGAGCTTTCTCTCCTCTCATGTGATTTATTGTCTTTAGCATCACTGACCTGTTCTCCTCATTCAGCTGTTGGTTTAACAGTTGAAAATGTCTTTATACTGAGTTTGAGAATTGCTGTTGTCCTTTGTTTCTCAACAGCCAACCAAATCCGGGGAAGAAGAAGAGATTGTATAGATTAGAAGGGCCTTCAGAACCTATGTCATTAATGTTTGAAATTGGTTGTGCATTTAGGACAGTCACAGAGGCGAATGTTCTTTTTTCTGGTTTCTTCCTCTTCATTTTCTCAGAAAATTTGGGTAAAGCAGAATACAAACTTGCTGTTGTTACTTTGCCTAGACTAATGTTATAAGTGGTAAATTTTTCTCTGACTTTTTCTCATTTTAGCAATGGAGGAAGAAAAAATGGGGAAGAATGTCTTACATTTACATTTTCCTGACAATATCATGTCTTAGTGTAATGTTAGTGGATGTTTTCTTCCTGTATGGAAGACAGATTTTCATCTTGCTTATAGTTCAGGGGTTTATAAAATCACGTTGTAAGTGTTTAAGATACATCTGTGAAAGAGTGCAGTGGTAGAAAACATACATGCAACTGTGCAAGTAAAGAAGGTGGGGTATTTGTAGTGATGGTAGAGATTTATCATTGTTTCTGTGCGAGTTCTACTTTGTACAAAGGTACACCTTGCACACTCCAGACCTGGACTTCTTAGGCATCAGTCCAGCTATGCAAAAAGCTGAAAAGGCAGAGTTGTTGTTTTCAAAGTTTTGTAACTTCCCTAAAATTCAGTTACAGTCCTCCCTCCCCCAGATCCTGTAGAAGTGTCAGCAGTGATCACATTAATACCTATTGCTTCAAATATCAAAAAGCACTAATGAGACATGTTAGAATACTTCCTTATTTCTAAGGAACTCTTGATTTGCAGCTTTCCTCACGCAAATCTGATATTATCACATTTGCAAAAGTATTTCTGGAAAGGTCACAAGAAACCACAAGATAAGCTTTGAAAATAAGGAAGTGATGCATTTCAGGACTGAACTGTGGGCAGGTGTCTTCCAGGCTGTCCCTGACACCTTAACTCTTCTCCAGAGAGAGCTTGATAAGAATTCAATAGAGAATTATCTGCTTTTCTTCCAACTGAAATAGACGTGTATTGATTAATACAACCTGTTAGGACAGTGTGACAGACTTTGACTTTAAGTAATAAGAAAAGCTGGGGGTCTGCTGTCTGTGACCTCTGCTTGAGCTCTGATTAAAAAGGCATAATTAGGGCATCATTGTTGGAGTCTCAGTGAATAGCATAAGTAAAAATAAAATTTCATGTAATTTCTCAGATCGGAGTGCTTGTTCTTATTTTGTATTGACTCAAACGACCTTCATGTTTAAGTGTATTCTATGCCCCTGGAAGGGCTATTACTTCTCAGGGCAGGCTGCATGAACAGAGAAGAGTTGTACTTTCAGTAAAGGTTTCTAACCTGTGTTATAGCAGGACCAGGATTCTTCTGTACTGAAAGCAAAAGCAGTGTGTGGAACCTTTGAACTGCGAGTGTACTTGAATGCTAATTACATGTCCTTGTATTTGTTCAGGTGTCTTGATCTTCTGAGATGTCAGCGGAAGGAGTGGATGGTCTTGTAGATTAGTTATACATTAATCTTGTCTTCTCCATATTCATTGTGAACAGTCATCATAAAATGGATGGTTTGGGCAACCTCCTTCCTCCTGTGGGTGAAAATGGTGATGCAGCTAATTCACAAGAAATACTAAAGATTCTGATGGATGAAAAAATGCGAAGTGAACACCATAAAGCAAATTATCAAACTCTAAGGGCAGAACATCTAAGGTACATCAATTTAAACAAGTTTCTCTTTGAGTTGTTATATAGTGAAGCTAAATGTTGGGTGGGATTTATTTCCATGGGTGAGATGTGTGTGAGGACAGATTTGAGTGTTGCTCATATTAGAAGATAAACAATTCAAAGTACCTTAAGACATTGCAGATTATGTTTCTGCCGTACTTTTTGTGCTTGTAAGTGTGGGATAACTTTTCAGTATATTACAGGAGGAGGATATTAATAGCTTAGTTCTTATTTGGTGTTTGTATGTTTGCTTCTGTGTGCCTTTTGAGCTTTAAGTTTTAATTTTAAAAGGTGAATATGAAGTAAATATGTATTTTATCTTTCAGATTACAAGAGGATTATACCAAATCACAAGATGAACTGAAACGGTTGTTAGTTGAAAAACAAACTGTACATGACAAATTTCAGCAGCTTCTCGCTGACTTTCAGGATCGGTTGCTGGCTAAAACACAAGAGCTGGAACAAGTGAAGCTGCAGGTGAGATAATTTACTGGAAGGATTTGGTATGTATTTTGTCCTGTCGTAGGGCCATGCATTTTTTTCTACTAATGCAGCATGCATATACTCAGCTTGGATGTATTTCAGGTGTCTTGAAATTCACCCAGTCCAAGTAATGGCTCTCCTCTAGAGTAACTGTGGGTTGAAATTACTGTTTCCTTGTTTAACTGAAACATCCAAATCCTGTTGTTAGGTGCTGTGTAAGACTCTCAGTCTCCATCTGTGCTTGCTCTGCTGTTAATGGGAGAATCATCTGCCTTGGAGAGTAACTTAGGTGCCTAAACCTGTTAGGATAAGTGACTAGAAAAATAGATACTTGTTTCTCTTCGTGGTGACAGCTTTCTTCTTTCTTTTTCTTAAAAAATCCCAAACCAAAATCAAACAAAAAAACTCCTCAACATTTAATATAACTTGAGTGACAGTCTAAGGAAACTGCTTGTTTCCTTAAAGTAGTGCAGGACATGTTCTTAGGAAACAAATATAATCTCTAACCAAACTGAATGGAGGAGATGTGCCTCAGTATCATAACTAGACCTAGTTTCCAGGGACTTCAGGTACAGATAAGTGAAAGAAAAGTAGAATAAATAAGAATATGTCACAGTTGTGGATGAATTTTTTTGTTTTAAACTGTTTCTTGGTAGATAGTTTGCTGTGTGAACCATACCAAGAAATTTTAACAAAATACCATACAGAATGGAGCTTAAGGCAAGGAATCTTTCCTGATGTTTTTTTTTCATTCAAACCAAAACCTATGCATCTGTTGGAGAATGCACATCTAATGTGTTTTGCAAATAATTGTTTGGTGCTGCTCATTTTGGTATTTTTGGGTTGGTTCACTTACTGTTTAAGCTAGACATTAATTCTTTATCTTTTGTGTGAGGCTTCTTTTCCTTCCCCCATCCCCCACAAAGGAGATAAATCTCATGGCAATTCAGCCTGAAATTTGTGTTGCTTCTACCGATAAATGCTGACATTCCAAATGCTTCAGTTATCTTCCCAGAATATTTTTAGTTCCCTAATACTTTTTTTGCTTTTGTAACTACTATTGAAATTTCTTTAGAAAAACATAAAACATTAAGTAGAATTCCAAAAATTGTATTTGAAATTCTTTATTCCTGGCTGTGTGACCTATCACAGTGTAAATAACTGAATATGGCTAATTATTTGTGTAACTTTTCTGTTTTAAGGTGCTAACTCCTCAAAAATTAGAACAGTTAAAAGCAAAAATGTATGAGGAATTGGAGTCTCCAATGAGAGAACGTTATCAGAAGCTAGAAGATGTAAGTCATAAGTATTGAAATTTTATTTCATTTAGAGTAGTGATCACTGCTTTATAGTTGTTCCTAAAACCTATGGGGAAATTAAAACTGAAAGGGGAGCAAAGTATGACATTATTTTTCTGGTACTGTTGTCTCAGGCAGGGAAGGTTGAAATCATGGAAGAGGGAGGAGGCGGCATTCAGTTCAAAGATAACTTGTGAAACAGTAGGAACATTGCATGGACATTTAAAGGAAATAAATTTGAAAACTTTTAATTGATTTTTTTTTTTGGTCTAACTTAGGAAGTAGAAAAATACAGAACTCTTTATAACAAACTTCGTTATGACCATACCTTTCTGAAATCAGAATTTGAGCATCAAAAGGAAGAACATGCACATATTTTAGAAGAGAAGAAAATAAAATACGAGGCTGAGGTATGTAGAATATTATAGTATAGCTTAGAAAGTATCTCTGACAAAGCTGCTTGAACATTGTGGAACTGTTGGGACTTGAAGGGTTGTCAGCTTCACTCCATTTCTCATTTGTTTCTATTCTCTTAAATCTCAAAGCACTTCTGTGACTTAGCCTGAGGCTGCCTCTGTAGATTTTTTCAGTGATGGCTTGCAATATTATTTGTGCTATTAAAAGTACGAGTCGCTTGCTGGTAAATGACTGCCAGGACATATGCTTAATGCAAATTGAAACTAATAAATTATCTGAGTAACCAATGTAAGTTTAGACATTAAATTACTTATGTGGCAACTTATCGAGGAAGATATTGTTAGTAGCAGATAAGGGTACATTTTGCAATGTACCTGTCATGATCTTAGTTTGGATCAAGATGGTGATAATCAAAAGGATACTGAAAACTTTGGTAACTTTACTTCAGTTGTATTAGCTTTTGAAGAAACCATTCATTCGTTTCTTTGGACTTTCAAAAGTGTATGTAGCAAAATAAATTGCTAGCTTATTTGTCTTTTAAATATATAAAGCATTGTAAATGAGTTGCAGATGTCATTTGCATATCCATTTAAGTATTTGTCTGAAGCATATATTCTAAGATGCCAGATTTAAATATATTACACCAAACATCAGACACAAATCAAAGCAATCATCACTTCCAAAAGCAATCCAAGTTTGCAAATGCAGTGCATTAAAAACAGAACAGTTGTCCTTCCTGGAGCTAAACCCACATGCTGCTTTACAGCCTGCCTCTCTCATGGGCTTGTTGAGTCTGTGCTAGTCCTGCAGCTAATTAGCACACTTACACACAGTGAAACTACCTTGAGCCCAGGGCACAGTGTGATCTGGTTTCTCTCAAAGGCTTTTTAACATTCCATGTCATTTTGCAAAAGGAGGCTATAAAAACATCCTAATTTTTAAATGATGGCTTAGGCATATTATACAATTGAATCTCCTCATAAAATCTGGGGGGGCTTTTTCTTCAGAAATCAGGTTTGTTCGTGGAGAATGCTGGTGAAACTTTTAAAAGGACTGCTGCAGATCAGAGTTTGGACTAGTCTCCAAATATGGAGAGAATTCTTACATGCCTTTCTTTCTCACTCCTTTGCCCCCACTGTTATATTCAGTCCATGTAACTTATTTTGAAATATAACAATCTATGTATTTATGTGTTTGTTAATTACCGTCTCCAGATTGGTTTGTACCTTTTGTACTACCCTGTAGGAGAGTTGGGGTGGGTTTTTTTGTTGTTGTTGCTGCGGTTTTTAGTTTGCTTGGGGGTTTTTTTGTGTTGTTTTTTTTTTTTTTGGTGGGTTTTTTTTGTGTGTGGTTTTTTTGTTGTCTGTTGGGGCCCAGTCATGCTGGCTGTCTGGAGTTATCAGCAGATTTGAGTTCTGTTGTAATTATCATATAGTGGAATCATAAGGTAAGTTGGAAGAGACTCTTTCTAGTCCAAAATTCTGCTAAAAGTATTGACTTGTAATGAGATCAGGTTGCTCAGATCCATGTCCAGCCAAGTCTTGAACATCTGCAAGGATGAGGATTCCATAATTTTTCTGGCCGGATTATTTCAGTATTTAACCATCTTCATGGTAAACTTTTTTTTGTAATACATAATTGGAACTTCACATGGTCCAAATTGTGCCTGTTGCCTCTTTTCCCATCAGTGTGCATCTTCTTCTCTTCTCAGAGCTGAGGCTTAGTTCTCTTGGCTTGTCCTTACATATAATGTTCCCCAACCCTCTGAACACACCTTAGTGGCCATCTAGACTTGACACAACCCCAGATGCAGCTTTACCAGTACTGGACGAGGGATAAAGGATCACCTCTGGTCCACTAGTTATCCTCCTGCCAATCTGCCAGGAATAAATTGCGTGCTCTGCTGACTAATGTTTGGCTTGTTGGCCACTAGGACCCCCAGATCCCTTTCCATGGAGATGCTTCCTAGGCAGTTGCTACGGGTCTGTACTGTTGCACTGGAGTACTCCATCCCAGATGCAGGACTTGCTCTTCTTGTTGAAGAGGACCCAGTTCTGTCCATTCCTTCAGCTTGTTCAGATTCTTCTGGATAGCAGTTCTGCCTTCGAACAGATTGACCCTTTCCCCCCAGTTTGATGTCACACTCAAGCTTGCTGAATGTGACTCCATGCCATCATCCAGCTTGCTAATGAGGACATCAATCAGTATTGCACTCCGTAGTGTTCTCAAAAAGACCGCACTAATTACAGGCATTCAGGCGGTCTTGCTTTGAATTTCCTGCTCTAAGCAAATGAATGTTTAAATGTCCACTGCTGCTCTTCTCTGAATTGCTAACTGCTGTAATTGTTCCTACTTGAAACCTAACCAGTGTAAGAACTTCTTATTTTCTGATCAACAACTATCAGATTGCAAGACTGGATAAAGACAAGGAAGAACTCCATAATCAGCTGCTTAGTATTGATCCCACAAGGGACAGTAAACGTGTGGAGGCACTTTCTAGAGAAAAAGCACAACTGTGTCAGAAACTAAAAGCCTTTGAAGCAGAAGTAGAAGAACTAAGAGCAGAAAGACACAACTGTGTTTTGCAAGCAGAAAATGTTCAAAGAGTACAAGCACGACAGTTAGCTGAGATGCAGACCATGATGCGGTCCCTAGAGGTAAGACTTTCTTTTATTATTTTGCCTCCCTGCAGAGTGCAGTAAGAATAACACTTGGCCTGACAGAAGTGTTACTGACATCATTGATAAGTTTGCCATTGACTTCACAATTTGAATTTGTACATTTCAGATTTAAAATCAAATTGTAGTTGACTGGGAGTCATGCACTGCCAGTTCAACTTTGGGAAGTCTCTCAACTGAGAGATTCTGCTAAAAGATCTCCTTTCCAAACAAGCAAGTCATATCTGTATTTGTGGTCAGTAAGAAGGTCATGCCAGCACTTGCCACTTAGCTGGAGTTAAAAACCAGTATGTTCATAATCTCCTGCAGTAAATTCTTTATTCTTTTCAAAAATGTCACGATGATGCTTTTCTTTTTAATCCTTTCCTCATCTGTCATCTTTTTTTGCTTACCTATGCCTCTTCTTTCTCCAACACATTACTGCAGTTGTTTAGTACTTGGCTGTTGCTCTCCCTGTTGCTCTCCTTGTTATTTCTGGCCTGTTGCACTTTTCCCAGGATTCCACTGTATTCGTCATCGTGGTCCTTAGACCTTCTGTCAGTTCTTGCTACCTCTCTAGGGAGCGAGTTTTTCATCTAGGTTCTTTGTACTTGTGGCATGCAGATAGATGGTTCATTTCCTTTTTTACTATTATCAGTGCTGTAAAAATGCTCTGATCTCAACTTAAAAAGTGCTGTAATCTTAGACAGCTTTAAAGAGATCCCTGCTGAAAACAGAAGTGTTCAGAAACAGGAAGGTGACATCATATATTAGATTACCATTTTGATATTCAGTAAAGATCAGGGTCCTGTCTTGTAAAGATGGGAGTCTATAGTACAGTAATTGCATTTTATTTCCTCTCCAGGATGTTAATTCTTCTGTCAGTATAACTGCATAGGCCAGCATATTACACCTTTTTAAGCACCATTTGTAGTTACACTGTTTAAAAAGCCGAGTAATTTACTGGTAAGCACACCTGCTGCCTCCTAACCAAGTCAGATTACCACCACCCCTTATCAAGGGGGATTGAAAATGGGAGTGATTCTGTGTAGGAAGTGGTAGTAAAAATTGCTGTGACTTTTGAGTGAAATTCAAGACCCTTGTTGTATTGGAATATACAGTTGAGCAAAGATGAACATTTATATATCATATTATATATTATAATGAGTCAGTAATATCTGAAAGCCCAAATCAATCAAACATTTCAAATGAGTCACAAGAGGCAACCCAGCTCCAAAAATCTTAAAAAATGCTTCCTTCATTCAAGGCAGAGAAGAAGTCTGCTGAATTACAGGTTGATCGAATTGAGAAAGAACTTCAGACGAGTCATGAGCAAAACATTATCTTATCTAGAAAACTTCACAAATCTGAACGAGAAGTCAATTTCTTAGCTGCTCAAGTAAGTACTTTTATGGTATCTGAAATATATTTTTCACATCCTGTTGTTTTTCTGTTTATATTTTACACTAAGAATAAAGTAACATTGCCTTCTGCTGCAACTTAAAGTAAGTATGGAATTTTCCTCTTAGTTTCAGTTGAAAGACAAAGAATATGTGACTTTACAGGAGAAATGTCATACCTAGAAGTATCTCTAAGACTGAGGTTATGTTCTTATTATTCCATCTTCCAGGTCTTTTTGCTGAACAGAACAATACTTGAAGTGGTATCTTTATATTCATGTTTTTAATGTTTATGGAAACTGACAGCCTTTAGAGCTTTAAACTCTTTCTTCCTTTTTTTTTTTTTT
>WBMY01007775.1:839914-906830 GCA_013397315.1 Donacobius atricapilla
TTTTTTTGTAATGGAGCTATGGCTTCTGGAGACCGTAAAAAATATCCTCTGAATTCCTCTGAGTAGGTTGTGTTTGCTACAGGAAGAAAGCTGCATTGGAGTTGCTTGTGGAGATGTAGGTTATTTTAGGAGCAGGGTAGTCACGTTAGCATAGCCTTTTTCTTGGGCTACTGCCAGCATAGCTTGTACAGAAACATTTTGGTACAAAACTGCATCACAGCATTTGAAGTTGACCATTGTCTTAAAACATATTTGAGTAACTTCGTTGGGTTGGCACCAGGTCTGAGAGGTTTTGTTCTATGTTTGTGCACTTTCTTTTTTTGAGATCTTTTTACAGTACATATTTATGAGTGTTAAGTATTTAATTTTGGTCATTCATTAAAAAAAGCTCTAATTTACCACAGGATTAAGATATAAGCTATACCATTATTTAAAGCCTCTTTATGTAATGTGCCGTACTTGGCCCCCATGAATGCTAAATTGGAGGGGAAAACTTTGGTTAAGCATTTTTCAGTGGTCACCCAAAATATATAGAAGATTGTCACAGTCTTTATTTTTTGTATCACCTGGTCTTCTCTGGTCCCCTCCAGAAGCAGGACAAAATAAAATGTTCCAGTGATGTTTCTCAAAGGGAGGAAAATAGAAGGTTTACTAACCTCGACCTGCTTCTGCTCCCCACTCAAACCTATTCCTGAGCACAGGTGCATGTGTTTGTCTTCTGGATTTTCTGCCTTAAAAAGCCACCTTAAATCTTTTCAAGTTGCCCTGAAATGTTATCAGCTTAATATATAAGCAACTAAATCTTCCGTATAGTTACTTAATAAGCTGCTGTGTCATTCTTAACCTTTTGCCACTTGTATATGCTAGCAGGTTGTAATTACGTTTGTCATTGTGAGTGGATTTTCATTATAAGTGCTTTCCTCCAGATATTTAATTCACATTGACCGTGTAATTACTGCGTTCAAATGCCTAAACTATAGAAAGTTTCCATGCAAGCAGTAATTTTCTTTGATTTGATGTTCTTAAAGCTCCTACATTTATGAGGCCATTTGATGTGTCTGTAGAGCAGTATTTGATTTAAAATGCACTTTAAAACTATGAAGACCTGGATTTTGAGAAAATAAGGTAGCACTCCATGAGGCCAGGAGGCCTTTAAGTAGTTACCAAATTGAAATTACTTGGGGAAATAGTTGATATTCTGGGTTTGGATATCACTGTTTTGATTTACTTATGGAGATGAAAATTAATTTGATTTTAGCTTGACTCTGAGGTATCTTTAGTCAGAAGTGAAGTAAATAGATATAAATTTATTATGGTTAATTTGATGTAGGTTTTCACTAATTCATAGGTAAAAGAACTTAAACATTCACATAAGTTGGAAGTAACAAATATCAAACTGGAGGCAGCAAGAACAAAGAGTGAAGTAGAAAGAGAGAGAAACAAGATTCAAAGTGAAATGGATGGTAAAGTATGAAATTACTTTGTATTATTTTATCTGTTTACTTCTGGTTAGAATAATACAGTTATTTTTTTTCTCCAAACACTCCCCAGCAGCCTTCACCTTCTACTTCTGGTCTAGGTCATAGATCTGACAATTCATTTGGTATTTGGAATAATTGTGTTGTTTCACGTGCTCTACTAGACAAAGAACAATTGAGAGCAGTTTTTCATTTATGTAAATTACTACATTTGTGACACAACTTGAGCCTAATCTATTTCAAATTATATACTTCATATGGTTATTTTTTTCTATTATTGCAAAATTCTCAAGTCTTTCATACTCTTCTTGGAACTTTATTGTACCACAGAGCTTCAGTGGTTGGGGGTTTTATTGATTCTGTGTCTGTGGAATTGATACCAATTCCATAAAGCTGCCAAATGAAACAAAATACAGTACCTAGCTTTTTCTTTGAAGGAAATAGGCATTGTTCTAAGATACCTGATGCAGCTGTGTTTGTAGGCAACTTGAAATAGCTTTCTAGAGTGAAAAGGCTGAAACTTTCTGCTACTAGTTGTGTTTAAATCACTACTCAGCTTTAAAGAAACCTGTCTTCACTGATTAGCCACAGCCCCAAATAATACCTTTGTCTTCCTGAAATCGTTTCTGTTCACTTGCTTTCATATTAAGTTCACTAAGAGCAACAAAAAAGTGGTGTTTTCTGTATCGATAATATACTTACAGTGTACTGCAAAGTAAAAATGTTGGAATGTTTGAAATATGAAACTGAATACAGACAAGATTTTAGTTAACCTGAACTTACTGTGGAATTCCATTTGCATCACTGAATTAGCTAAATAACCAGGAGTCACTGTTAGAGTAGGTTGGCTTATTTGCCAGTGAACACGGGTGTCAGTCGCAAGATTTCAGTTTGTATCATTTATCCCTGCCTATAGAGTCATAGTTTTAGAAATGCCTTATTTGATAATATAGGTAGATTAAAATGTGAGACTTGTTGTAGCTCAGTTACTGGTTTCACTGATAACCAGTTACTGTTTACTGTAAACCTTTCGAGAAAATGAAAATTTTCTTGCTTGACCTTTGCATAGCTATTGCAGAACACTTCTTAAAATTTTTAAATCCAGACACAAGTACTTTGTATAAATTGCTTTAGAGTGCAACTCAATAATAATATCAACTGTTTAATTACTTTTGTTTATTAAAGTAAGAAACACTTGTAGATCATGATTCCAGTGTAATGTTTCCTTTTCAAAAGTTCTGGAAATATAACTGTTATATATATAACTGAAATATAACTTACCTTTCTTCGGAAAGGTCTCTTCTGGTTGTCTTGTTTTGGTTTTTTTCCCCTTCCCCCATCCATGCTGTGGTTTGAATTGAGATTTTTAGTTCCCTTTTGTGAATTTATAAAGCTATTTGAATACAGGATTTCAGCAAGTTCTTATCAATAATGATATGTTTAACTTTTTTGCATGTATAATGCAGGATTGCTGTCTGACAAGGAAATACTTACTGCAGCTGTTGAACGTCATAAAGCGCTTTTAGTAGAAAAGGATCGGGAACTAATTCGTAAAGTCCAAGCTGCCAAAGAAGAAGTTTTTGATAAGATTGCAGCCTTACAGAATGAAAAGTATGTCTGTTGACTTCCTCCTCAGCTTCTGAAAGGGGACTGTTTTGTGTTACTTTTAAAAATGTCACTCTTAACTAAAAACACTTCTGGCATTTTGTAACGCTTCTTGTGTGCATGTTGAATAATGTCTTAGGTTAGAACTTGAGAACAGATTAGCTGATCTAGAGAAGGTGAAACTGGAACAAGATTCTTGGAGACAATCTGAAAAGGATCAGTATGAAGAGAAACTACGCGCTGTGCAGATGGCAGAAGAATCTAGCAAAAAGGAACTTCAGCGTTTGCGGTAGTGTGGCTTTTCTAATCTTAGCATAAATTTCTCTTTTCCCGCCCTTAATGTCTTTACAGTAGACAGTATAAAAACTTACTATTCATAGATACAGGAATCTTCATTATGAAATGTTCATTATAGTAGATTAAACAAAATTATCTTTTGCACAATGTAAAAAAGAGTACAGAATTAAAAATGAATTGTTTGAAAAGATAACACTTTTTGTCCAAACCTTTAAATGTTATTTTCAATGACCATTTTGAAGTAATAATTTGGCAATACACATTTGTTAAAATGTGTATTTTAACAATTCAATTATTTAGCCAGTATAGCCCCAGTGTTAGAGTAAACCATTTCTCTTTCCACAATGGCACCATAGTAGCAATTGGCAAGCTGAACCCTACTATGATGTCTGAGTTGGTTATTATGGTTGGGAGTTTACTTGGCTTGCTATAGTTTTTATACGTAGGTCAGCATGATAAAATGAATCGTACTCCAAAAGTCTTATTCCTATGTGAATTCTAAGAATGAATACAAAGAGATTTTTAATACTTTTTAAGTTAAATAATTATCAGCCTTTCAAACAATGCTATTTGTCAGGCTGATTTGTCCTTATTTATAGCATCTGTGTTTTGATTAGATAAAAATAAGGATGTCTTACACAATTTTAGATTTAAAATTCAACAGCAAGCTATGCAGACAGAAGAGCTGGAAGAAAAGAAATGTGAAAATGCTAATCTGAAACAGGTAAGGTTTTATTGCATTATAATGTTTTATAGAGAAATACATTCTTTCCTGTAGTAACCGTGTTCTGTGTTTGAAGATTAGATTGAATTTTTAAAGGTTTGGTTTTTTTTTTTTCCTGAGGGATGAATTGTGTATTTCAGATATTTAAAGGAGAAGTGTTCAGAAATCAATCACACTTTTCTGGACCTCTATAAATGGATTACAGCTTTTTGCTTCATGTGTTTTGTGGGTACTAGGAATTTCAAAGCTGAATGTTTATAGACTGGTATATTGAATGTGGTTATGCACTATTTAACTGGAGATTCAGTTGCCATGGAGACTTATAAATTGTTTCTAGGTAATGCTTTGCATTAACACTGCATCTCTCATCTGAGGTTCTTCAAGTGTTTAACAGATGTTTCATAAATGAACAAACTAGTGTAAAGAGGTATATTTCTATTGCAGAGTCAATTGATGGCAGTGTTGACAATCAAACTTTTTTTTTAACTCCTGCTTGCCTGTGATGTTACTTAGGAGGTAATAACAATAGCTGTGCATCAAAGTACTCTGCAAGCTGTGTGCACTTGAAGTTCAAGACAGTTATTTTCTTCCTCCAGAAATCAGAAATTGAGTGTCCATGTAGGGGGAGGAAAAGAAAAGAGAAATGATCATTTCTATATGCTGGCTGCAGAGGTTGGACTTTTCAGCGCTTCCTTGTTTTGTGAACTGATTGGTACAGTCACTGTTGGCTCTAACACACTGTGTGTTATGAGACAGAAGAGCCTGGATAGTTCCACAGCTCTGCTACGAAGTATTTAATGGTCCTCTGGGGCTGAAGCCTTGGATGTCTGAAGTTCTGGGGTACACTTCAGTGACAGGAGAGTCATGCCTTCCTCTCTCATTTTAACTACAATAGAAACCCTTTGTCTTTACTGTAAAGCTTCTGGAGAAACTGTTGAGTAAAGAGAAAAGAAACAAGTAAAAAAGGCTAACGAAAAGCTAAAGCTAGCTGGTGTCTCCATTTTTGCATTGTCTCAGTATCTCAAAATCAATTGTTGGTTATTTGCATACCTTCTGAAATGGAAAAAAATCTTTTTTGCTTTGGTAGCAAATAAATGATATCCAACTCCAGCTTGCCTCACTTTCTCAATCAGAAAATGATTTGCTGGAATCTAATCAGAAGCTGAAGGAAATAATAGAGAGATTGAAACAAGAATGTCAACATGCAAGGGCTCAGGCAGAGAAAGCTCAACTGGAAACAGAGAAGTAATTTTTTCTTTTGGCTTTACTTTCCATGCTGCTTGTGTTCTTCTCATGTGGATTACTTAACTGTGGATTGTAGATTCTGAATAAAGTCAAAGTTAAAATGAACAGGAAATATTGGACAGTTGTAAAAAATGGCTGTACATTATGTGGCATAGTATGTATAGAAGCTTTCTTCATGTCAGCTTTAAAACAGGAGTTTTTAACATATCTGTTAAAATTAATAGTTGATTAATGAGATTCACTTCAGTAGAAGTAGAATTTCATTTTATGCAAGCAGTGTATGTCAAACTTCTATAGGTGTCAAGAGATCTGGAGTTTCAGACAGTTCTTTTAAGAGTGTTTAAGCTGTATGGGTGAAAAGAGCATTCAAGCATTTTATTTCGCATGATAAGGTTCCACGGTCCCAGTCAGTATGTGTGAATGCTTCTTTCCCTTTCCCACTATCTACTTTTAGCTGGTATAAGGTAAGTAAAAGCTTTTAAAGTATCTTCTAGTTCCTCTCGTCAAAACTAAAAATTATCACTTTCCTTTTTTCTTTGCACAAGCTTGACCACATACCATCAAAGTATGACAATAAATGATGAAAGAAGTTAATAAATGATAAAGGAAGCCAATTTTTATTCAGATTCCATATAGAAAAGCACACTTTCCTGGAATTTAAAGATTAATTTGTCAGTCGGAAGTGGTTTTTCAGAATTTTCTAGTTTAGTAACCAAATACGTGTCTAACTTGTACCTGGATTATTGTGTGGTGGGCATTTTAAGAAGCCAGTGTCCCAGACTGAGTATAAAACTTCAAAGGTATAATGTAACAACTTCTTGTTTTAACACCTCTTTTGCTCCTAATGGGTACTGCAATTGCTATGCTGTCATTGGTTTAAGTAGTGCTTTTCAATTTAACATTTGAAGATATTATTGCATTTGGACTGCAGAGTATGTCACTAGCACATTAAATACTTTGGATATTTGCTTTAGGGAGGTGTACTCACATGTTGAGTGAGATCGTTGCTGTTACTTGAATGAGACTGTCATTGTCATTTACATCTTAATGGATCACAAAACAGTCAGGACTAGGTTTTCCTGGGAAGGCAGTGTAAGGAATTTGTCTGTCCTCAGAGATCATTGTACAAGTATGTAGGTACTGAGAGATGCACTAAGGCTGATACTGCAGAAATTAAGCAGCTTTGTAGCCTGCATTTAAGTCCTGCAGGTCTGTGCCATTGCTATCCTGGGAGCCTTGGGTCATGTTTCCGTTGTTTTTAAGAATCTGTGAGTGACAGAACATCCTTCCTCAGTTCAATAAATGGTTATGAGCTTGAACACCTAAGAGTTAAGTTGCCCCAAAACAAGAGGAAGTGAAATAGGGACCAAAAGATGAGAAAGCATAAGATAAAAAGTTTCAGATAAATAGAGTAATGCCAGTTGAGCATTGAGCATAAATAGACAAAGCAGCTGCAAGTCTGGCTGTGTCAATCTTAAGCTTGGAAATGAAAACGTGAAAGGAGAAAAAGAGCTGAAGGCAAACTATGAGACTGGTACAGGTCAGAGATGAGCTCAAATAGGTACTTGTTTAGCATTTTGGGAACCGTGTTAGTGGCATTTAAACCAACCAACAACAATAAAAAACCCCACCCCAGAACATCTCAAGAACCCCTCATACCCCTCTCAAGCATTTTTAACCATTGCCTCAGCTGAAATCTTTTTACTGCTAAGCAGTGCTTGTCCAAAGTGCTTTGGTTCCTGGGTACTAGTAGTTACAGTCAAGAGGGAGGTCCAAGCCATGCTGCATCAACTAAAAGAGCCGTGACAGGTAGCACATGGGCCAGGACTCTGTTTCCCAGTGAGAGTGGATGATGCCCAATACTTCTGCTGTGGGGAAGGGAGAGGTGGTTTGGTGAGAAATTTATGGAGATGCATTCAGAGTCCCTGTGGGGAAACGGCATCTGCCCAGGACTGGAGTAGTGTGGATGCACTAATACCAAGCCTTGGTCTTCCTAAAATCTGCTACACAGAATCTCACCATTTGAAATTAATTTTTAACAGTAATGGAATTAAATATGCCATTAATTCTTGTGTGCTTTGACTCACAACGCAGGTAGCCCAAACAAACAAGGCAGCATGGAGAAATAGGCTTCTTTCCTATACACTGCTAGAGAACACAGCCTAATATTAGTGTGTTGTAACCATGCAAAAGTCTAAACAGATAACATATGCCATTGGTGGTGTGTGTTCAGCTGGAATGTTGTCTAGAAACCATATTAGTGGGAGCTTTCTGTTGAGCTGGTGTTTGTTCTGCTTGGGAGCACATCCCAAGCAAATCTGTTACAAAGATTAGTAGACCCCATAGTCACAGCACACTGCTCTCCCAAACAGAGAAGGTAGTTGTCAACTCTTCTGACAATTGATGTTGGGAATAGGCATCTCCTCTTGTGTTCCAGTGTGATAGTTTGACCTGAATTGAGGAATTTTCTCTGGGTGGTTTGGCAGCATGCCAATCCAATGAGGCACCAACAATTAGCTTCTTGGCATCAGTTTTCAAAATTTGTCTCATGATTGAAGAAATCCTAGGATAATGCACAGGTTAAAATGTCATAGTCACAGTTAGACTGTTAACATAATCAAACTTAGGTCAGATGCTTTAAGTATATAAAAGTAGGAGATGTGAAAAGATGCATCTATTTTAAGAGCCTTAAGGTGTTACCTTAATGTGCTGAACTGCTGCTTTGTTTGTATAACCTCTTAATCTTTTAACCTGATTTTTCCAAAGGACTTCAGAATACCAACGTATGGAATGGCTGCAGGAGAAGCATATGCTTACTCAGCACATCACAGAGTATGAAGAGAAATACAAGCAAATGAAGAACAAGCTATGTCGAGCTGCTGTTGCTCAGAAAAAGGCATGTTGTCTCTTTTTGAATAATCCAGCCTCTGTAAAGTTCAACTTTATTTGGACAGCTAGAATTGTTTCAGTGTTAAGAGCTTATTTGCAGTCTACTGTATATAATAACTAAATATATTGGGTTCTTCAAGATTACCACAGAAATAGGTTGAAGTGACATGGAAAAGAATATAACAGCTGACAACTTTCTTTTAATGCCATCAAAGATTTTGTGAGGCTTCCTTTGCACACATGTGTGCATTGATGGTTATTTAAGAGGTGGACCCTTTGGTGAGAGAGGATGATGTTTCAAATACTGGACAAACAATGTTCTGCATTTCTTTGATGGAATATTAAAATTTTATTTCTTCTCCTAAGCTAACTTTTTATGAAATAATTTGAAAGGAAAGGCAGGTTGTTTATAAAACCTCAAGATTAATTAACAGTGTAATACACTGAACATAGGTTATCAAACCTACCAGTATCTTTTAAGGTCATGAAAAGTTAATATCAATATGAGGAGGGGGGAAAAAAAAGCAAACTTTTTTGGTTATGTTTATACTCATTTATATGTGATCATTTAAAGGATGACTATTGTGATTCTCAGATACCATTAATGTTTGTTAGTACAGCTGGTCACTGACCAATGAGTGACTGGCAGCTGTGCCTCTTTCATTCACAACTATGGCTCATTTCCCATCTCTTCTGCTTCCCATCATGGCAATCTAAGCACCTTCAAACAACACAATGTCTCTTCTTAGGGAAGGAAAATCCTATAAAGTGTCACAGCTTGAAACTGCATACAGTTTAGATTTAATTTTTACAGGATCTGATCTATTAAGGTATTACTTAGCTATTGGAAACATCTGTTTGACAGAGAAAGACTCTCAATGACAATAAACAAAGGAGGATGCGTGAGAAAATAGAACTTTTGGAAGCCAAGATGGAAGAACTGGAAAAAGAAAATAAAGTGTTAAATAGGTAATAAAGTTTGCTTTTTCTGAGCTTGAAAAATTACATATGCTCAAGGTATCACTTACGGAAAATAAAAAAATGCTTCATTAAAATATGAAGTATTTTTGAAGATGTGTTACCTAGATTAGTAACAAGGGTCCAGTCTAATAGCCTTTACAGCTCTAGAATTCTTTGAATAGATTCTGTTTAGGATGGGCAGCTGAGAGCTTATGAGACAACTGCAGGGCTGTCTCTTCAAGAAGAAAAAGAGAAAAAATACCTGATGGGCACAGGTGTAGGAATCCCTTTAAAAGAAGGAATTGAACAAGACTTCAGAATTGTGAGGGAAACAGACAGGGCATCCTCACTGAAAGATGAAGTCCTGGTTTTTCTCTCTTCATCGAGCCCCCATGGAGGGCTTGATTTGAATAATTAATTTAATGTGGCTTCTCTGACTCACTACTGTGAATGGTGTTAAAGCTTAATTTATTTTATGCAAACTCTAATCTATAATAGAGCAGATAGCTAAATACGTAGAGGGATATTTAGACGGACATGGAAGCAAAAGAATATCCACAGGATCTTCTATCTTCCACTTCTTCTGTGTAAGGCTAGGTAGACAGTGGGGGTGTTAAACAGCAGAGCACTTGTGGAGAGCTGTGCTGCTGTGTTGGGATAATAAAGATCTTGATCAATAAGGAATCTGTTATTTCCTAGACAGAATGTTTCCTCTGAAGAATATGCTCGCCTCCAGAGGAGGCTAAAGGACTTGCAACGTCGGCACAATGAATTCCGGAGTATAATTCTGAATCCTGACATAGCGCCCCTCAATCCAGTCGGTAAAGCACCATCGTCTGCCTTGCCTCCTGGGTCTGCAGTGTCCTTCTCCTTTCTTCAGGTGGTAATATATTACAAGTTGTGAAAGTAATACAGCAAAAGAGGGTACTGAAACAGTTCTTTTTTACTGACCTTAGTCTTAAGGAAGGCGTATTTCATCTTTGAACTGAAGTAAGAAATTTTGAGTTATCTAGAAATGTTCTCTTCCTTGCAATAGGAAGGAGTACTTGAAAGACAAAGGATATGTTGCAGAATGTAACAACCAGGTAGTTTAAAGTCAGTTCTCCTTACTTTGTCCTTCCCCTCAGAGGCTTTATGTGGCTTCTTCTGAGCAAGAAATGCTGGTGTTGTTCTCACACTGCAATATTGCTACTCTTGATTTCTTGTGTGGTTTAAAGCATCTTAGGCTGAGCTGCTGAGGGTGAAAATCTCTGGCTAAGGTTGATCAGGTTGATTTTACAAATTCATGGTTACTGAGACCTTAGGTTTGTGTGCTCCTTCATCTGAGAGGAGGAACAGCTGCAAATGTATTTCTTCCTGATGCTGTTCATCAAGAATGTCAGAAAAATACCCACAAAAGACTGACGAGTAAAATTTAACAAATAAGAATGTTTTGGACTTTACAATTTTTATTTTCCTTAAAGAAAATGAATGTATTGCTCATTTTGGTCCCTTGTAAGTGTGCAAAATGTAACAGAGCCACATATTTTTTCCTTTTAATTTCAAGGAGGAGCAGCATCAAAGAGAGCTTGCCCTGCTTGGCAAGCGGTTGGAAGAACTAGAAACCAGACAAAGAAAACAGCTGGAAGATCTTGGACCATCTAGAGAGCGGGTAATGGGGTACAGGGACTTGGCAAGAAATAAGATCACTGGAGAAGATGAAGCACAAAGCGAGGACTCCAAATAAAATCTGCACACTCTCAATGCTGTCAGCTTTCAATAACTCATCCTTTGTACATGCTTTTCATATTTTGCCAAAAACATGGTTGTATGTGCCTGAATAGCATAAAATATATTCTACACAGTTACCCCTTTGTGGCTCAACTTGTTTTAACTGCTGGGTCTAAGGATGAAAGTACCTTTTCTCACTGGGAATCATAAAAAGGATATGCAGAGTTGCCATTCATGGGGGGGTGCACCCTGAATTTGTGTTACCAGTTTGGTGATACTTAGCATAGCAGCAGTTACAGGCTCAATATTGGGATTCAATTGCAGACAGTTTGTTTCTGGGCCGCTAGACTTTCTACTTCTCTCAAGTGCCCGATCCTCTGGGCATGTGTGGGGGAAGTGAAGTCCCTTCCACTGTAAGTCAAGAGCAGGTTTGGGAATGATTTGATGCAGCTGAATGGCCACAAGTCTGTGGAACCTGATGATGTGCATCTCAAGGTCCTGAGGGAACTGGCTGATGTTTGGAAGTCATTGCAATCAGGTGATGTCCTCAGTGACTGGAAAAAGGGAAAGATTGCTCCCATTTTTAAAAAGGGGAGAAAGGATGAAGCATGAAACTACAGACTGGTGTGCCTCACCTCTGTGTCTGGGATGATCATGGAGCAGATCCTTCTAGAAGATGTGCTGAGGCAAGTAAAAGACAAGGAGGGCAGCCAAGGCAGACATCATGGCTTTACTATGGGCAAATTGTACCTGAGCAATATGGCCTTCTGTGATGGAGTGACAACAACGGTTGACAGGGAAATACCATCAAATGTCATCATTTAACTTCTGTAAGGCCTTTGATATGGTCCCACATGACATGCTGCTCTCCAGATTGAAGAGACATGGATTTGATGGATGAATAACCATTCAGTGGATAAGGAATTGGCTGTATGGACACAGCCAGGGAGTTGTGGTCCATGGCTTGATGTACAGGTAGTGGATGGTGATGAGTGGGGTCCCTCAGAGCTCACTCCTGGGACTGATGCTTTTCAGCACCTTCATCCATGACAGACAGAGATCGAGTGCAGCCGCAGCAGGTTTGATGACAGGAAGCTGAGCTCTGCAGCTGACACAACAGAAGGAAGGGATGTCATCCAGAAGTGGGCCCATGGGGACATTACGTAGTTCAGCAAGTCCAAGTGCAAGGTGCTGCATCTGGGTAGGGAAAATCCCAAATGTGAGAGTATAGACTAGGAAAAGAAGCCACTGAGAGCAGCCCTGCAGAGAAGGATGAGGGAGTTATGGATGAAGGGCTGGTCAGAGCCAGCAGTGGGCATTTGTAGACCTGAAGGCCAACCACATCCTGGGCTGCAGCGAAAGCAGCATGGACAGCAGGGCAAGGGAGGCTTCAGAGAGACATTATTCTTCCAGTACCTAAAAACGGCTGTAAAAAGGAGAGGGACTTCTGCTACATCCAGAGAGTGTCAGGACAAGGGGCAATGGTTTTAAACAGAAAAAGGGCAGGTTTAGATATTAGGGAGAAATCTTCACTGTGGGGGTGGTGAGGCACTGGAACAGGTTCTCTGGAGAAGCAGCAGATGCCCCATCCCTGGAAGTGTCCCGGGCCAGGTTGGATGGGGCTTTGAGCAACCTGTACTAGTGGAAGGGGTGCCTGCCCATAGCAGGGGGATTGGAACCAGATGATCTTTGGTCCCTTCCAACACAAACCATTCTGTGATTCTGTGAACCATTGCTAAGACTCCTTCTTGATAAGGTTTGTTTTTCAATATTTTTTCATTAAGTCAAAACATTAAATAATCTCAGCACAAGAAACTTTGAAAATTGTTTTTCAAGGTTTGGGTTGTTTAAAATAAAACTGACATTTAATGTAATGGTGTGTTTTAAAACAATTCTTTATAAATCCTGTAACACTTACTTTATAATATCCTCTTACTCCTTCAATGTGAAAGTTAATGTATGCTGCTCTGGGTTGCAGTTTTTATCACTAACATTGCTGTAATCCACACCTAGGTTGGTATTTTGATGCAGTTAAAAAGGATAAAATGAAATCTAAAAAGCTCTGAAAGCTTCTATTTACTACCCTTGACAATGTGCCTCTTGTATTTCTATAATGGGAATAGGCAATAAATGGTTTTTTAAATATAATATAGCAGAGCTTAGTATAACAAATTGCCTTCACATTATGTTAGTCTGTCTTTGTTCCTACTCTAATTCGTTAATTACAACAAAAATATTCTAGGCTGAATAGATTTATTTAGGTTTTTTTCAGTTCATTATCAGTCTAGTAAAAGAATTCTGTGAAGGATCATTATTTATCTAATTTTTTCCCCCTGATAATCCAATAATGATGACTTTCCTGGAATTGTAGGAATTTTTTTAACTGGGTGTAGTTTGTATTTAGTTTGTTTCTGCTGTTGTTTTCAAAATACTGCAGCAAAAATATGGGACAGTGAGAATACACCGTGCAATCTTTTGTAATATGTTATTGAGTATTGCTGTTAAGACTGTAGGAATAGCAAAAGAATGACACTGGTGTTGACTCAACTCTTCAGAGGCTGCATTTTTCATTTTCCAGTGTGTAAGTATAAGGATTTGTCTTGATTCCAGCCAGGACAGGGTTAATTTTTGCAGTAGCCAGGGGGGCCATGGCTGGGAGCCGGGGTTATTCTACAGCACCTCATTTTCCGGGATCGGGGAAGGGGATCCTTCTGGGCCAGGCAGCATGCCAGGCTCCATGTAGTGAGCAACCACGTGTGAATCTGCTTCCCTTCTACCTTCTGTCCTTAGTATTGTTGCTGTAACTGATCGTTTTCTTCTCTCTGCTGTTTCCAGTAAGTTGTTCTTATCTCAACCCATGATCTTTACCTTTTCTGCTTTTCTCCCCTCCATCCTGCCCAGGGGAGGGGAGGCGAGGCAGTGGGAGAGCAGAGCATGGTTTCCAGTGTGTCAGTGGGAGAACTAAATTGGGAATACCATTTCTAAACCCGGGCTGTGCAATCTTGGGGAATTTGTTAAACTTCTCTGAGGAAAAACAGTGTAGCTATTAGAAGTAACAGAAGCTATTTCTGCTGCCTCCTGCAGTATGAACTTGTGCAAAGTAACTCTCTGCCCGAGCCAGCTCTGACAAATAGGATGGTCACCAGCCTCTACCAGCACGGAATGGTTGCAAAGAGCAGCTGTCCCCAGCTGCAGCTGTGTCAGCAAGGTGCTCTCTGATATCAGGGGGCAGGGGAGGTTTATACGAACCAGGTAAGACTTGGAGGGCAGAAAAAGGATAACACCAGGACGAAGAATGATGGTCAGCACCGGGTCTGTGGGCTGCCTTTCCCAGTTGGTCTCAGGCTTTTTGTGTGAAAGCTTATTTCCTGTCCCTTAAGCACCTTCTGAAAGAAGGATTATTGGATTATCATCCTTTTTAACATTTTTAGCTTTTTAAAAGTATCATCACCCTCAGAGCCTTTGAGCAGCACAGTTGAAGTTTAAATCCTGAAGGCTGTGTAGAGGTATAGAAGGCACAGCACCATCAGCCTGCCCCTGGCCTATTGCTGCTTCCCACATGTGGGAAGGCAGCTGGGAATCCTCCATCCCGGGAATCTCCCTCCATTCAGACTCTGCAGGAGGTCACTGCTCAGCAGCTGCTGGAGTTCAGGTCAGTGCCTCCCCTCCTCAGGATCATCAGATGTACCTTCCTGTTCCTCTTCTTCACAATTTCAGTGTGATGGAAGTGTGCTGTGCTGACCTTCATGGCTCTGTCCTGGAGCCTCGCAGGGCTGGAGCTGCAGCACTATTTCTCACCTGATCACCCTCCATGTCTTATACTCCATTCCTTGAATTGTTACCAGCTGTGTTTGCTGTCTTGTAACCATTTTAGAGTACACAATCAAACTAACCTCCAAATGCTTTTATTCTAGATAAACCCATACAAACACCAACATGTATTTGTCATTTGCACTTTTTTTATCCATTAATTTTAAACAACAGATTAACTTCTGTACAACAGGAATTACTTTACACATTAGTAAGATTTGACTTCAAACTAGATGACTGCATAATAACGCTCTGTAAGCTAGTGTTAGAAACACACTGTTTGCCATAGCAGTTTGCCTGTAAACACGGGAAAGTAAGTTGAAGAGAAGTTTGCTTTTCATTTCTGAGGATGCAATTAGAACGGTTGTGTTGCCATAATACCCATAATAGTCAGAGGCGGTTCTTTTTCTCTGTGTAACAGTAACGGCAAATTGCAGATATGGAAAGTGTGCCAATGTTTTGTGTGCTGACCCAAACCTACCAAAAGAGCCACAATCACTTAATTATACTTCACATCACTTAGTGAGATCCACTTGATGGTTTACAAAGTCCCAGTATGACTTAAAAATGGTTTACTAACAGAGTGACACTGTTTAGGAGGCTTGAATAAAAGGCAATAATCCTATTCCAGGCTGTAGGTAAAGCTACAGGGCCTGCTTCAACACATACTTAATCTCTAGAAATCATTAAAGCTATTGTAGCAAACAAGCAGTAGTACAAATACAGAATAGGACTGATTTTCATTTCCTCATCAATATAAACACGTATAGTGAAGTTCACAGGATCAGACCCACACAAACAGATTATATTTTACACCTTTTCAAGCAGAAATGTTGGATTTGTTTTTTCTGCCTGTACAGAAGGTTACTGTTGAACAAAACTTATCACAGTTCATTTGAATGCACTGACAGCAAACACCTGAAGTAGAAGAAAACTAACTGGAAAGTGTAATCTGCTCCTGCCTCTCCTTCAATATGAATTACTGTGCTTTTTCTATTTATTTGATGCTGCTTTAAAAGGTTAGATTAAGAACGATAAAAATCAAGCCCTTATGTGCAGGTATTCCAAGCTTAAGTGCTAGTCAAACCATGGACTACTCCTTTAGGACAGAGGGCAAGATAGGTTAGAGGTGGGTGGGGTTTTTTCCAATTAAAATTGAACTTACCAAAATACATTGTGCCAGGCAGAGAACTGCAGAAAGTACTACAACATTGTAGTACAGTGTCCTGAACAAAGCCATACATTCCATCAAGTATAAAGTGTAAACTTAATAGCAGGTGTAAGACTTGAATTAAAAAAAACCCAACAAAGCCGTCACAGTATGGGTTGGTTGGTGGCTGCCCTCTCTGGGATGCAAGAGGAACAACTTGTGCAATCACATGGTAGGAGGGGGCAGAGGCAGCAGGACTGTGGTTTTGTGTTTGCTTTTCTCCACATTAACAGCGTGCCTTGCTTCTGTCACAGGTGGTTGGTGTGTGCTGGCACTGGCCAGCCATGGGATTGTGCCTGGGGCCAGCTGCCTTTGTGACCAGAGAAGGCAGCATTAGCACCGATGCCTGAGCTCTGGGGCTCCTCCAACGCAGCACTGTCTGACTCTCTGCTGCCTGGGTGCCCTGCGCAGCCGGCTCTGGCTGCTCCGAGCCCCAGCACTGCCTTTCTGTACCAAACCTGGGCCATCTGTGCCATTTCCAGCCCATGGCACCTTGCCCATGGCCAAGGCAGGTGACAGCTCTTCCCTCTCCTGTGGGCCGCTGTTGCTACACCACTCACCTCGAATGCTGGATCCCTCCAGAAATGTATGGAAATGTGTCTCCTTGTCATGAATGCCTTACCTCAAATCTGAGGGCACGTGACAGCTTAAGAATGTGCCTCCTGTGACTGAAGCAGAGCCCATAGTGACAAACCATTCCAGCTCTGTAGTACAGCGTAGATTGTGCTGGTGCTGTAGCAGAGCCAGAGCCACAGCTGCTCCTCTGTGGCTTTGCTTAGTAGCCACTGCATCAGCCTCATCCCAGCAGTACAGCCATGCCCTTGTTTTCTAGCTGGGCCCACTTTAGCCACCAATGCAAATGTAATGGGCACCTTCCTTCCAAAATGGCCAAGCCTCAAAAAACCCCAGCCAGACGAAGGCAGACAGTTACCTCACCCCACTCCCAGCATGTTTGTATCAGTGTCTCAAACACAGTCAGAGATTACCCCACTCTTCCTGTTCTTAAATATTACTAAACCAACCTCTGACCTGACCCCCCCCACAGGCTGGCTTTAGGTCTGTGAGGCCGTTGTACACAGATGGCAAGGCTGGCCAGGATTGTCAGCATTGATGCACGATCGTGCATCTGAGTACAGGTCTGTGCACCAAAGTGCAGCCATCGTCAGCTGCTTCATCAACTCACAACAGTGTCCTGATGCAGTGCAGTTTCAGCTGTGAAGCTGCTCACAAGTGTTTCACAGCTTATTTAAGGATGGAAAGGTCAAAAAATGTAAACACAGACTGATGGTGCCTGAATGCCCTTCTCCAAAAGCCTCCCCTCACCTCTTCCCCTCAATGGTTCACTTCACTTTTGACTTTCTAACCTAACAAAAGTAAGTCGTGCCATGTGGCGTTTAGCCTTCCAACCTCAGACCCACTGTTTCTACTAAACACACTTATCCTAAGTGCCACTTTGGTGCCAGTTTGTTGTTGGGTTCTTTGATGTGTTTGGGTGTGGGGGGGGTTGTGGGTTTGTTTTTCTTTGTTTTTCGAACAGGAACTAGCAAACATTTGATTGGAAGGAAGGAAACTGCAGCTGACCCGTATTCTGAAGCTGGAGCTCACCCTGCTGAAAGGATGTGGCGAAACATCAGCTTTTTCTTTTAAAAAAAAGAGGTAAGCAACTTGCAAGTTCACTTGAACTTACCGTATATTTTGCACATCTCCAATGACCTTATTTTAAAGTAAGCAAAAAACTTACTAGACATTATTTTTGAACCAACAGGTTGTGTGTGTTCAAGTACCTAAAAATGCTGACCCTGCCAACAATAGGTCCCTTTCACATGTCCCTGTGTGAATATGTAAGCCTGCCCATATTTCATTCCCAATTGTAGATTACTTGGAATGGTCAGAGTGGAGAAGAGTGTCCAAATGTTTCAAACCCTGTACATATAGTCAGTCAAAACAGTTTTGGGAGCAGTAGCGCTAATATGAAATCCCCCACAGTGATGATGTGAGTCAGTGCTCTGCTCAATGCCATTTGCATTTTTTCTTTTCATCAAATAAGGCTTTTACTTGCTGGAGTTGTTTCTGGACTTCTTCAAACCCTCGTTCTCGCTCAAGTTTGCTGACAATCTGTTAACAATTAGCAAAAGAGAGAATAATATTTTAAATGCTTATTTTACTTGCTATTTTTTAAAGCCTGCTTTTCTGTACTCTAACAACTACTGACAGAAAAATCCATTGAGTGCCTGCTATCTGTAAACATTCTTTTCCAACTTTAACACTTTATTTTGGTGGTTTTCCTTTCATTCTGATCACAGGATTTGCAACACTTCCACAAAAAAAAGACTGAGCCAAGCAAAAAAAACCCCAAACAAATTCAACGCATGCTCATCTCTCAAAGTGTGAGGCGAGGCAAAGGCCAGTGCTCCAGTTTTTACTCTAGAGAAGATTTGCAAGTGATATTTTCTCTTCCTCTGTCCTATAAGCTGAAGGCAATAAACTGCCTCTTTCTCTAACTCACCCACTTGGCTCTGGTCCAGGTGATAGAATGGAGCACTACTGCTGTGTGAAATCTCTGCTGGCAACACTACACAGGGACAGGTCTCAGTAAACAGTGAAAGAGGTTTAGCTGCTCCCAGTCAAAACCCAGACGGGGAAGAGCAGAGGGAAGATTTCCTTCTAAGGATGAGCTAAGTTAACCAGTACTAGCTTCAAAAAAGCAAAAATGGGCACTAAGACTAGAAAGTACACTGAATTCTCCTGTATCAATCATTTTAATGAGCTTAATAAAGGGTGATACCATTTTGAGTATCATCCCAAGCTTGCTTCAAGAGGTGAAGATTTGATGCTGAACCCAGATAATGTGAGATGTTAGAGATCTGAAGGGGTAAGCCAGCTAACAGGTGACTGAGAGCTGAATGACTGCAGCAAGTGCTGGTGCTGTGCTGCTGAGGATGAAAGAGAGAAAGGCCTGGTTGCTGGGAAACCCAGACAACCTGCTGGAAGCATAAGGAGGCCTTCAGGCAACACACCCCAGCTGGCTCTTATCTGAGTCCCTGCACAGGCACACGCAGCCTCTGTTAAGGATGAGGAGCAAAATGGAGTGGAGAATCCTGTCATGCGAAGTGGAGGACAGGGATTTTCTTAGAAAGCAGCTTAGAGGTAGTCTGTGACTAAGTACTTTCAGCTGAAAAAAGATTTATTTTGTTAGTAATAGCAGGGACTGGAAACTATAGCTGCTTCTTTTTAAGAGAAAGACTATTAGAGCGGAGCATTAAGAGGACTGATGGGAAAGGAGCAGACACCTCTTGCTGTAAGGCTGTGTGCTCCACTGAGGTGTTTGCACTGACTTAAATAGAGAACCCTGGTGCTACAGTCTGATCTGATTTTTGAACCTCCAGGGAAAGGGAGCACATGCACATGAGTTGTGATAGGCATTTGCAGAGACTCTGCAAACACAGTAAAACAAGATGCCTTGACTATAAGGGAACTTCCTCAAAAGGGAAGGGATAATGTTATTGCTATTGTCTCTGCAATACAGCAGTGACAGTAAAGGGCCACTGACAAACCTTTGGCGTGTGCCCCCTCGGAGGGCTCCAGCTGCCCTGGGGCTGTGCTGCTCTGGCCCCTCACAGAGCAGCAGAAGGAGCAGCTTGGGCTGCATTAAGGAGGGGCTGCCTCTGGAATGGCACCCCGCAGGTTGCACAGCAGCCCAGCCCTTGGTTACTGTGTCAAGTCCCACATTAAGGATTAAGCAGAAATTGCGGATGTGCTTACCTCATCATAGTATTTCACTATGTATTTGTAGATTTCAAACAAGGCCACTTTCTCATTAAATTCATTTTCATGTTTCTAAAACAGAAAACAGTTCTGGTCAGATATTCCTCCTTAAAAAACAACAACAACAACCAAAAAAAAACCCCAAAAAACAAAAAACATGAAAGCAAATAAAGTTAATGCTTCTCAATCATACCTTAGATTCCTGAGCTAGAAATTCTTCAACCTCTGCAGTGGTCAGTGGAGGCAGATCCCTGATGGCTTTGTAGTATGCTTTCACCTCCTTCTTGTAGAGTGGAATGTCCTTAGCATAGAGAAGTTTATTTGTTGGTGCTTCCTTAAACGAAAAAATTCGAAGCCTTGTAACTTTTCACAGCACAGATTTCCTAAGGTTCCACCTCCACACAGTTAATTGCATCTAATTGTGTCTATGTGATTTCATTTTTCTTTGCTGTGGTTATATGCAAGGAACCAAGGTTATGAAACAAAGATGTAAACCAGAGGCAGGACCTCACTAATAGTGTATTGTGTTTCACGACAGTTCCCATGTAATTATTTCTATTGACATCAGGAGTGACGACCTTATGTCCCTCAGACCTGTTTTCCTTCTCATTCCTTACAGGTCCCTAGACCTGAAAGCTGAACCAAAAAGCCCAGGGCTGATATCCTATTTATATACAGGATTCAGCAGAACTGCTGAAAGGGAAGTTCCCCAGCAGTGACACACCAGAGTCTTGTTAGATGCTGCTCTGGCAGAGGTTCCCCTAAGTCTCTTTGGTCCCTTTTACTCTTTTCCCTCAGGGGTTTGAGAGCATAGAGAACTGACTGTCAGACAGGCACAGCCAAAGGGATTTTTTTTCACCCGAGGACTTCAACAATCCAGGTCAGCACTGACCTACCCAGGAGCTTTAGGCTCATTTGATGAAATAAGTGCTGATGCTTGTGATAGGAGCCACAGCCCCACCTGAAAAAATGACTTTCAGAATGTAAAAGTGGGGAGTGTCCTCTGGTAACGTCCTCTTTAAATTCTGGGCAATATATGACACAACCGTGTGATATCACCATCGTTTCCAATGTGTGATGAAGTAATTTAAATATTTGTTTTCTAAATGGCTAAAAGATATTTCAAGATAAAAGGCTAAAACCCATGAAAGTAAATACATTTTAATACTAAAAGGTCACAGGATGTTTACTGCAATGCAAACCTTTATCAGGTTTCAGCACCCCTTTTCAAATAGTTAATGAGCTGTTGTTTCAACAACACTGCACAGTGGATTTTTAAGCACAGAAACCTAACAACTTCTCATTTGCAGTTTTTCCATCAAGGAAGTGATGTGATTAGCTTCAATTTATGATACTTCACTCCTAAAGTAAGATAAATAAGCATACTATTTGCTATTTATCTTTTACAGATGAGCAGTTGGATTAGATCACATAGGACATTAGACCATCTCTGTATAAATTCTTTTAGGCTAAAAAGTCTCTAGCCTGTTTTTCTTGGTAGTATGCACCCAAACAAAAGCTTTCAGCTTTGGTCCAAAGAAAAGGAAAATACCCTGGGGAAAAAAATGAAGTATTTCTGGTCCCCAGAGTTCTGGACACTATACTAAAGGGTTTTTGAATGTAAGATTCCTGAACTTGTTGGTCCAGCAAATAATTTTGCATATAAAAAGGGAGCAGCTAATATATGTGAAAGGAACTGTTTCAAACTTCAGAGGTCTTTCAGTATTCTTACAGCTTCCACTAGCTTATTGCATGAGTTTTCTGCACACTGGGTGTGTGGCAGACAAAATTTGGACTACTTATCAAGTAATGTTAACACTTTTAAGACCTTTGTTTAAAACGACATTAAAACTTCATTAAACCCTTAAAAATTCCACCTTCTGCCACCTATTGTGTATACACACTGTGCAGAACTGAACTGCAGAGAAAACAAGCAGCAGTTAGATATAAATAAGGCATTCTCATAGCTGTATCTGTCTACTGATGAATTCTTCAGTCTCAGGAGACAGAGCAACGAGGAATGGAAGCCCAGCTTAATTAGGCCCCTGACAATTCTGCCCCCAGTATCAGCAGATCCAGGATTTCATCATCTTAATCATTATATAGCTGAAAAAGACATTGATTGAGAAAGTAGTAGAAGACTGGAGGAGCAGCATTACCTTCCCCAGTGTCTGTTCTGCAAGAGAAAAGGCATCCATGAAAGCTTGTGCGATTACAGACAAACAGCCATCTATGTGTGAAGTCTTCTTAATATCAAAGACAAACTGGGGATTCTTCAGTATGTTCACCCAGAAGCGAAGAGGAAGACTGGTCAGGGGAAAGAACAAACATCCTTAAAATAAACCACTCAAGTAGCACAAGTGCTTCAAAATGGTCCTTAATTGCAACTGCAGTCATGGAACAAAGCACATTCCTGGCTGCTTCTTCACACTAAAAAAGGGGTCAAGGAACAAAGGCTATGGAGGAAACACATCTGTCAGGCACCCAGCTTCAAATAATGCTCTCAAATCTCCAGCTACTTCTTTCAGAGTGTGAAGTCGTTGTGCAGGCCGCACAGACCTGGAAGCTCTGGTGGTTTGTGCTGTATTAAATCAATACACTAAAGTTACTGTTATCCACAAAGCCAAACCATATCTTATTCCCAGACATGGTTAAAACCTTATTCTTCTGATCACACATGACATATTCCATTTTTGCAACCACTTTTTCAGAAAGCACACACCCCCTGCATATATCCCATGGGCATACCTGTTGGTTTTCCATATGTGGACCACATCAGGATCGGTAATTTTTTTGCTCTCAGCCTGGGCATCCAAAAAGTCAAAAAAGTACTTGATGGCAACAGGTGCTTTATTGTTGGGTAAACTCCAAATGCTCCTGAAGAGCTTTTCAACAACTGAATGAATTGCCACCTGAAAAGTAACGAAGTTAATATTTTGTTATTATTACACAAGAATAGGATATTACACCTCAGAGAGCTGTGTGTGCCCCAAGACAACCACACACAGAAATTACAATATGCTTGTGGCAAACATCAAGGCCATAGGTTATTGGCAAACAAGACAGTAACAAAAAAGAAATTACAATACACCACAACAAGCTCCTTCCATATGTCACATATCCTGTTGCTCTGCTTGCAGGAGAACCATGGTGAACTCTGTGATAAATCACAGGTGGGAAGAATCACTTGGGCTAATAAAGATAACATCGACTCTTGGGATACTGTTCCCACTGTTGGTAAAAGCATCTGGAATTTGTGACTGAAATGAAGAGGGAGGTGAGAAAAAGCAGTTTAGCCAGTTTCCTAGGGCAATGGTCTTCCAGGTGCCATCTGTGACACATGCTCAATGCTTCACAGTCAAGTGGCTCTGGCACTTGATCTAATTCTAGGATAAGAGCTTTGGGTGCTATAAGACACTAATATTAGAAGAACTGAAAACTGAGTATTTCTGATACAAAAGTGAAGATATTTGGCTCACTAAAGGAAGGGTTTGGTTGCTGCTGGACTCACTGACATAATCACAGAGTATTCATAAGTAGAGACAAACAAAACAAAACACTGTTTTGTGCTTTTTTTTCTTCATAGCTGTTCTGAAGCTCAGTTCAGCCCAATCTTCTCTCAACACGAAGGATTTAAGCATATCCCAGGGCCTTGATGAATACTGGCCAGTTCATTTTGTGGTAAACTCTGCAATTGTGTTTGTGTGCATGTATAGGAGAGAGGGGAGCAGAGAGAGATGGTGAGATGCAATTTCCTTTAGTGCACGGCCTATCATGCGAGGAATTTCACACCAAAGGTATCACAGCTCTGTTGTTCAGGGCAGTGTTCTACTTTGCAGAAGGAGATGATTAATTTAAAGCCTTTTAAAAGGACTGTTTCTAAAAACCCTGATCTTTTCTTCTGTGCCTCAGTCTTACACCATAAGACATTACTGGTTTACTCCAGCATTTCCTGAGGGCTCATGTTAGTTTTCACAGGTAATGAGAAATGACTAGTCTTCACTCTTACTTTGGGGACTGTTCCAGATTATTTCAGATGCTATCAAAAATCAAATTAAATAATGATTGATAGATTTTTAAATGCAAGAAAGCTATAATCATCATCCCTTCAGGCCTCTTGCACAGCTCTCAGTGTTGTGCAACCATGAATATTTTACCCAATATGCTGTTGCAAAGTTTTCTAACCATTTTGGGTAAGTCAGAAACAAAATGACGTTACCAGAGGGAGGGAGCAGGGCTTATTCCTAAGCAATGTACATTGTATAAATTAGGTAGTTGTATTATGAATCCTAAGGACCTTGCTTTTAAAATTAATCTAGTTATTTAGAATGCCTGATCTGAAGCTTTAACAGATTATTTCATTTCGTGCACAGTATCTTGTGAAACTCAGGCCTCAGAAGTTATCTCTAAGCTGGGCAAACTCTAGAGCAGAGTGAGGGGCTTGTTGACTTAAAGCTGTCATCCCAGAAGGGTTCATTATCACTCTACAGAACTCTTGGTAAAACTCACTTTTTATAAGCTAAATAACAACCTTTTTTCTTCAACCTGAGAAAAAGGCTGTCCCTACTGAGGAGATACAGACAATTTTAAAACTCTAGTATTAGAAAACCTGATAGGTGTCTGTCTTTGCAAATGGTCATACCCCCATAGTTAGAACAGTGATTTTTATATGCTACCTTTTCATTTAATGTTTGATTTACACACAGGAAGTCTGCACAATTTCTGTTTTAATTTGTGTTTCTGTTATGCCAAACTAGCCAAGCCAACATCAGCCCTCCTCCAAACTAAAGCCTTTACAGTTTACCTTGGTTGACAGAAGTTTTGTGAGATACATTTCTTTCACTTTGAATTTTTGCTTTCCTTTGTGACCTGCTCCCTTCACATCTTTGTTTGCCTCTGAGTCTGGTAAAATCTGTCATGAAGAGATTAGAGAGATTACACAGATCCAAATACAGCTCAGTATTAAATCTACCACTTAGCAGTGTAATGATTCAACTCACCAAATGACAGTGTTCATCTGAGTAGTCCACATCTAAACAACAAAAGCAGAGAGCAAAGAGCCATTATTGAAACACACAGCTGCAAGCTTGTGAGTTCTGCTGGGCTCTGGGCCGTGCAGGATGTGTGTGCAGATGCAGAGTGCATCCAGGATGCCAAGCAAGCAGAGTCAGTGTCATCCTTTCCTGCCTGCAGTGTGGGGGAAGCCTCTGAGAAATGCACAGACCCTGTGCACCTCCCTAGTGCCGACCTGTAGCTCGGACTACTCAACTACTGTCTTACTTATCTGTAGGCATCCTATCTGCTCCTGGGGTAAGCTGGCAGCAATCATAGCTCCTTTGAAAGGAGGACAAGATGAGGTAATTGCAGTGGTTTAAGTCTCTAAGAGTGCTGAGTGCAGGTAGGCTGAGGTCAGGCTTGAACACAATGGCTGGGAACAGACAACCGCAGTTTTGCTGAGGGAGAGGCCACTCCAGTGAGGTGCTCATGTCTCTGCTAACTCTGATGATAAGGAAACACATTAGGAGTGTGTTTTTTCACAGGGGCTACAGAAAGGTCTTCCCTCATCAACCAGCTGGGTGGGAGCAACCTGCATCACAGTCTACATGAGATGAACTGGCCCCCTGTAAGCACCCTTTATCTCCTGACATGCTGTTGAGACAGCCAAGTCAAAGCTTTCAGAAACACAGTCAGGAGAATAAGGAAAATTACCAAACAGTGGGGTTCTTACCATTCATGTCTCTGGACAGTTGCAACACTATGTCTATGATGCACAGTTCTGGGCACCAGGGAGAGAGAGGCATGCTCCCTCTCTTTGTGTCACCTGGGCTTCCCTGTCCTGCTTTTCTGCCTATAAACCTGTATCTCTAAGCAATCATTTACTGGGGACTGTAAGCCCTTCTGTCCTTTCCTTTGCCCTCTTTCCTCCTTTCAGTCCCACTGTGCCTGCCAGAGGCCCAGAGCCAGGGCTCTTCATTTGGCTCAACTGTATCAAAATACCAATTTCTCCGACCTCCTATTGACCAAGATACAATCTGTCACAGCTCAGTTCTCTGCACTCCCAACCATTCTGCACAGAAGTTTAAATAGGTTGTAGTCCTTTAGTTACCTGATCGGGTGTTTGCCTTCTTTTTGAAGACTTTTATGGTTGCTCCATTTGAAATCTGAAAGAAAAAACAAACACATCCTGAAACAAAATTCACACAAGCCTCAGTTTCGTTTCCTCTGTCCCTCAGCCTGTGGAAATGCAGGACAGCCCATCCCACTTTGTTCTCACCACAGTGTGCAGGCAGCCAGGGCTGGGCTTTCAAGCATGGGCAGTAGCTGAACTTTGTCAGCATTACCCAGCCAGGTGGGAAGGCATCTCTTCCAGTGCACCAGCCTAGAAGACCTTTCCCTTCCTTCAAATTTTCTGGTTCAGCCCATATGTGGACATTTTCATTTTCATGTAGTGCTCTGTGCTGTTTCTTGCATCCATTTTTCAAGAGATTGCTCAGGTTAAATTCTCTGCGTCCAGTGCAATAGGATCTTATGGGAAGGTGAGGCAAAGAGGTGCACACAAAGGTGAATTCTCTTCTGGTCCCCCTTCTTTCAGCTCGGTCTGTTCTACCCATGTCCTGTGGAGGGGCCATTTTGAGGGTGCTCCCAAGAACTATTTTCAAACCGAGCAAAATATTTATACACTGTAAGATCAAGATCCGTATTTTACCATTCTGGGATTTCTAGGAAAAATCTACCTCCTCCTTCACTGAATTTATAGCGTTGCCAGGATGTTACACATTATCTTTAAAACAAACTGGCAAGCCATGCTTTTATTGTCAAAGAGTAACTAAAAAATGGCTCCCACTGAGAACTACACCACTGCTCTGCTATCAAATGTTGAGTCTTGCCAAGTGCTAGTGTACTTGCCTCTATAATTACAAAAACAACCGGCCAGTTCTAGGAAGGGATCTCTGCCAAAATAATTTCAATGTTTTTTAAACCTTGGCAGCCAGCCTGGTGTGAGAAACCAGTTTAAACATTAAGATACTCTATCAAAAGCTGTGTCTTGTGCCAAAAAATCTGCACTTACATTTGCTCCTAGAAAGTAAATGCAATCTATTTTATGATTTTTTTTTTTTGCAGAGATTCCATCCATCATACAGACTTTCAGAACTATTTTAGATAGCACAGAACACTTGAAAACGACACTACAAATAGGAATATGCTCTAAGGCTAGCTTGTGAGGGGGTACAAACACGCAGACAGTCCTCCTACTTGGCCCTGCAGACAAACAGGAACAGTGCTACCCAGCAGCTTACCCCCTCCTGGGGCGATGTGGGCAACACGCTGCCTCCATTCCCTCCCCAGGAAGTAGGAGGGCAGTTCAGTGTTGACTTCTGTCCTGAGGGAGATGGGCAGAGCTCAGAGGGAGAAGTGTGCTTCCCTCCAGAATCAGAGACATTGCTGCAGAGCAGCCATGACCAAAGCCTGCACTCTAGGTTTTATTTTTGGGACAAATTATGCTTTTAAGAGTGAGTAGATGATGCTTTCCCTTCTATATCATTACTGCAGCAGCCATACTTGCTGTTACTTTCAGTGTGATCCAATTAAAAACAAAACAAAACAAAAAAACCCCAAAGCAAAAATAAAACCATTTAAAAAAATCCCCTTTTTGCATCTTGCTGTCTAATTCACTTTTTGTGGTGGGCTGCTCCCACGGATACCTCAAAATACCTCTGGTTTGTCAGGTGCATTATTGAGGGGGACAAACAGGGAGAAGAGCAATCTCTTCCAATCCAGACAACATGGAATAGAGCTAGTTTGCAAAACAGAAGACATGGTAGTGTGGCTCTATGCCTCTTGCTCCCCAGGCCTCCTGTGCTCACTGTAATCCAGTCCTTGCCAGTGAGCTCCCAGGATCACGTTCAGTTTTGCTCGATGGGGCTCTGCCTGCTCCTCAAACCGATACTCATATCAGTTGAGAAACTGGAGATCCGTGACTGCACAGCAGATCTGAAAGTGACTGTCTAGCTCTCTTCTTGTGTGGGGAATAGGATGTCAAGATAATTAGCAACTTTCTTGTCATGGCTTGTGGTTATTCTCATGGAAGTGATAGTACAGACCTCATAAATAAACATACTGATAAACCTCCTAGGAGCCAAAAAATTAGAGCAAAAGTAGCACACAGGCCAGAGGCATAAGACAGTCTAACAGTACAGTGGATTTTTTTCTCTTCACAAACACTACACAAAAATGCAAATGTACCATTCTTGCATATTTTAAAAATCAGTGTAGAAACTAAGTCTACTTTTTCAAGATCAGTTGGTGACTCTGGGGCCTTCACAACACAACCCTCATGCTCCAGTGTCTTAAAAAGATTTGATGGTACTTCCCGGTTTCAAACATATGGTTACTTTTTAGCATTTAAGGGTGGCAAACAAAAAGAAAAATTCAGGCTTGCCACAAAATTTGAGGCATTGTTGAAATGTAAATTGGAATTTCTCAGGCAATGTTACTGCCCTCATAGATTGTATGCAATGTTCCTTTTTCTTGCTATCTAGACCCTTTTACATTCTTTTTTTTGCATCAATATGCATACAAGAAAATAAACTAGACATGCAAATGGCTAATACTTGTCACTAAGCTACAGCCTAAAATGCCACCAAGCTTTTGCCTAAAATGTACATTATTTTGTCAGTGCCAGAAAATGTGAACTAAAATACTGAAGAGACATGCAGTACAATTTCCATAAGGCAGCTGCTAAGCTATAATTAATGTAGTTACAGCTTTGCAAAAACAACTGAGCCTCCTACCTAACTTGCATCTGCAAGAAATCCTTGCCTGCAGAAACCTCAGACAGAACAAGAGCTGGGACAAAAATACTCAGGGATGACAGAGAGCAGTGGAGCAAACTTATTTGCCATGAGGTCTGACACCCATGAGCCACAGCATGCCATGAGGTCCAGAGGTGCAAAAGGCTGCTGGGAAAAGCAGGAAGCACCTGCCATAGCTGCCTGTGGTAAAGAGGGCAGGTACATTAGACAGAAGTTCAAACACCTCATCTAATTCAAATCTACACTGACCTTTGCTGCACAGGCTCAAACTGCAACACTACAATGTCCTAATTTGTACAAAATCTCTACAAGTGGAGTGGAGGAGGTCACACGCTCATCTGTAGCCAGGATTCAAGACAGGCACAGGAAAAGCCACTGGATGGGGACTCAGGACATCGGGGCTCACTGCTGACACCTGTGAGTTAAGAAGAACAACAAGTGCCTACAGAAATCCGTAAAGTGACTCCAAATGAGCTTGTTTCAGATCGAAGCAGCCTTGTCCTCTGCCCAGGATACAAAGTCCTGCTAGGAATCCTTGTTTCCCTATAGATGGCACAGTATTTGCTCATGCAGACAACAACACGTTCTGTGTTGGCTCAGGTTCCTCAGCGCCATAACTGCGCTGCACAGAACAGACCTACGGCAGCAAAACTTCTAAATAAATAAAAATTTATGAACATGTTAAGAGCCAAGCTTTCAAATTCAATGAGGCACAAGGAAAGATCTGTAAAAGCACTCAGCATGATAACATCCATTTCCAAAACCTGTCTGTAAGCATCATATGTGAACTTCCATACCACCTGAGGCCAGTCATGTGCTGCATATTTTCCTCCAGCATCTTACTCTCTATTTTGACTGGTGTCACTGAAAACTCCTTAGAGAAGTAATGCTGCTGCTACGCTTTCACCGTGTGCTACACCCAGGAGGGCTCTGCCACCAGCTGCAGTTTTGTATATTGTTGCAATGATGGACAGATTATTGCAGCATTTGCAAACAACTGCTTTACAGGTGCAACTGGAAGCAGAGGGGAAGACTTATGGTACAAATGCCAACAGCAGATGGAAGCAGAAACAGAGGGAGAAAAAGGCAAGGAGACCAACACAGGAGGTATCAAGAAAAGAGGGATAAAAGCCATCAGTCCTTTTTGTTCTGACTCGCAATGAGATTTCAGAAGTATCAATACTGCCTGTTCAGATAATCAAAATATGAGGTGGGATGAAGTAAACAGTTCCTCATGGTGCAACAAAAACTCTACAGCAGAGACTCAAAAAGACCCAAGGCAATATTCACAGCAGGAAATCAGATTCTGTTTTAAATGAGGTGCTTGACAGAAGTAACAGTTTACATGGTATGTTTGAACCGAACAACCCTGCAACAAGGAAACCTCTGAAAAGTAACAGAAAACATGACTCATTGTCAAGAATGATGTGCGCCACACAATTCTTTCCTTCTGTTGATGATGCTCGTCTGTGCCTTCAAGCTGTGCAGATCACATTTGAGAGCTGTGGAGAAGCATTTCAACTCATTGGCCTGGCTTCTGTGCTTACCTCATAATGACCGATGGTATTTAGCTTCCTTATCCCATCCTCCATCACCTCTGAGGAACCATCAATATCTAACAATTCTCTTTGCTGCTCCTCAGACAAAAGTTCTGCAGTATGACAGCAACAGAAAACAATTACACCCCAATGGCATTCTCACTGTACAGGTATTTGTAAAGAAAAACAACACCTAACTGTTTTTGGAACAGTGACTCCCAACTGAGCTGCTTCTCTCTATGCTTGTGCTAGGTCACATGAAAGTGGTTTTGTGCTCCCACACTTCTGATTCCTTTTCTGGTGTGACAGCTTGGCAGGCTTCCCTTTCAGTACATTTTGGTGCTTCTCTTTGTGTTGGTCAAGGCAGAGTTTTTAGAGGTGCTTTCACCAAATCACTATTCTGCTGCACAAGTGTGCCCTGCTGTTAAGGTTACATTGGGACTAGAAGAAAGGTTCCAGAAGCTACTTCAAGCGATCACTAAAATGAGCTGTACAAGACTGACATAGTACTTGTGAAGGGTGGTCAGGCACTTATAAAGGATATAGACATCAAAACATCAGATATGAAAGTAAATTATGAGCACTTGGCAACACGGAGTCTGAGAAGGTGAGGAAGTATTGACATCTTAGGGAGCAAGTCCAGGTGGAGACAAATGCCAGCAATATAGGGTTTGTCAGGTTTCCCACTAGGGTACACGGGAAGTGGTATGGTGGTGGTAGCTACAGACCTTGGGCTCTTGAAAACCCAGCAAGGAAAGGTTTGACTCATCTACTGGAACAGCCTTATTTACATCTGTAGATATTGTAGGTGACTTTGTGAGTCACAGACGAACTATTATATAAACCTAATCTGACTATAAATAAGATTTATTTGAAGGCTTTTCTGATCAAGGGCAATGTAGGCCTGTAGGAAGGAAGGAAGGAAGGGAGGTAGGAGGAATTGTAGATAGGGACTAAAATACTTGATAATCATGGTATGTTATCTTATCCACTGAGAAAATGGAACAACTGGCTGTACTTAGGTGGATGGGCCAGCCACCTTACTTACCCCAGAAAAGGAACAGAGAAATTATATAAGCATAATAAATAACATCTGTTTGTTAATTGCAATGCTGAAGTCCTTGCAGAAGTAAAGCACATATAGCTCCAGAGTTCTAACTAGCAACATAAATGATTTAGTTTTTGCCTCGAAATTCCTCACAGTTCTGTACGAATTCTGAAAAGAATCAAAGCCAAAGGTAGGCATTCCTAATAAGAAAACTCCACAACAGACCAGTAAACGCCATAAAAATACAACATAGTGACATTCTCTTACCAAGACCAATTTCATCCAGCTGAAGACCATAGAGAAAGCCATTCTTATTAAAGAAAGCCTGAAGGCTCTTCTCCTTGGCTTGGCCTATGGTATCGCAGTCCAGAACATTAACTTGAATAGTTTGACAGGCATCTCCACTCTCGTTTTCTGGGATTTTTTCAAAGATTATGTTCACCGTCTGGGGAGAGAAACACATTATTCTGACTTACAGGGAACACCTGGCATAGGAAACCTACAAACTCCTGACAGATTTTCAGCACCCGAGAGATTTTCAGCATATTTATTATTAGAGTTGTTTCAAATAAAGATTATTTGAAGGAATTACACAAAGAAGCATTTAGAATTCTTCCTGTTCAAAAAATGAAAAATAGATATATATAGCTATATATTTCCAAGAGAGTAATTTGTCTTCTGCTCTTGTGCAAATTCATTTCAGTGAATTACCAAAAAACAAGAGACAAGGAAGAATTACAATGCATATTCCAGAAAAAGCAGACTTTTTATGTAAAATGAATGCTTTAACAGCAGAACTGTAAGACAAGAGATCTGATAAGGTTGCCGAGTAAGTAGTCACGGTAAGTATGATTGATTCTGAGTGGATAGAAAGCAGTGTTAAAGTGCACGTTTACACCATCAGATTATGCAGAGTGCCTTGTATCACACAGAAAGTGTACCTCCCCTGGATGTTCTGCTGGATCTGTCTGCGTACAGCCCTGTGTCTGGAGGCAGCACAGACAGGGCTGCCAGAGAGGCAGTGAAAAGAGAAAGCATGTTGCAGCAGATAGAATCCAAAGTGGCACAGATCTGCACAGGAAAGTGCACTGTGTTCTATTAGTTGGTATTTCAGGTCAAACACCCATGTCTGTTTACAGCACCCCTGCCCTTTAGCTCACAGCTACTCCTGGCCAGGACACAACTCCTCTGCCAGGCTGCACATGAGCTGAGTAGGGGCTGGAGGGCAGTTCCAGTGACACTGAGTGACCATCTCCAGGGAATGGGATTTTTGTGAGGTCATATTTCGGATCAGTCAGGCAGATTACCTGCTACAAGGCAGGGAATAAGGGATGAGCACAGAATGCTAGTGCCAAGCAATAACATCAAAGATTTCCAATGCCACAGCCTGCTCTGTGCAGTGAAATCACAGTCCAGCTACATGGATACAGATGTTCTGCTGGAGATGTCTCAGGACAGAATTAAAACAAGTGTTTTAGGTGTCAGCACTTGACTGCAAGTGGCATAGGAAAATAAATGTATGCAAACCATTCTGGCTGCTGAAGGGTTCTGGTATAACATTTATCTTCTGACTGAAATGAGAGGACTGCAGATGTGACTCTGTGAAGGACTGAGCATTAAAACAGAAAGCAGGTTTTTTTCTCTGCTATCATGTGAAGGAAAGAACTTCTCTTCAGGTTGTTGCAGGGACAACTTTTCTATCTTCTTAGAAAAATGGGTAGCTATTAATAGTTGTAGAATAGTATTTTCTGCTTATTACTCAGCAAGAGCAGAAATTACAACACGTTGTTGGTGAAAAAAAGTAGTCTAATGCAACAAAAATTAACTTTACTCTCTCTACAGAAGCAAAGGGAGTACTAAAAACAGGGTTGCAAAGCTATGAAGATCATGATTTAAGGAGACTAGGATGTAACTGAAGTAAGAAGGAATAACTTAATCAGGACACTGAGATGTTAAATTGTGAAGAAAATGAATCCATGGAAAGAACAGACAGAACGAGATATAAGGATATGTGGCAATTGCAGAAGGAGAAGCAGACTGGACACCACACCTCAGGTGGGACTGGGATTTCATGCAGAAAATTAGTAAAAACTATATTGGCACAGCAACGAGGGAGTCATGCTTGGTTAGGACACAGACCAATTGAACAGACAGCTGTCCTGTCCTTGACTCTGACTGCCCTGAGGTCATGGTCTTGTAGGATTAAAATGTAGACAGCGACTAACTGTATTTTGTCCTTGGAAAATTCATTTTAATCAGTCTTTGTCTCTTCTAGTCTCTGAACTGATCTTGCTGAAGTAACTCCTCACACTTTAACTGATGTTGATTTGGCTTTACACCCTTGAAGCATTCCTTCCTTCAGATGATCCTTTCCTTCTAACATTATTCCTACACTGCAATATTCATGTTCCTGCTCCTGCTTCATTTTTCACTCCTTTTAGACCATCAAGAGGAACTGTCTATTTCTCTTCCTCCTTTCCTTTTCAGCACATATTCTCATAGAGGCTGCACACTCCTGCACAGCCTCCTCAGCCACTAGCACATGAGAGCCCTCCCATTCCCACTTCACTTGCTGTAGGATGACAGGACTGTAAAAAGAGAGTAGTCATCCTTCATGTAGGTGGAATACAAGTCATGTATGGACTCCTTAAGTGAAAGTATCCACAGTTTGAGGATAATAGGAAAGTTTTATAAGTCAAAGAAGTGGTCAGATGGGAAGGAATATTTAAGCACGTAAAAGTCTCTAAGCCATGACAGCCAGATGGTTTTGCTGATACGATTTCCTGCAGAAGTTAATCATAAGTGATGAAGCAATTGATGGGGAGCTAGGAAGGCCAATCATTATTAAGTTGTCCCTCTGCAGCTGAAGTTTTCATAAATCAGATTCAACCTGTCTGACAGCACAATCCCTGGCTTTAGAAACCATTAATCAGAAGCTGACAGTCACAATCACTGTATTTTGACACACAGTGTAGAACTAGAAAAAGAAACAGAAGTTATCGTAAAATTATGAAAGTCTTTTTATGATCAACTCTGGAGGTCAGAGAATACATGAGAAGTCCCAGGAGGGCATGTGAAAATCACGAGGTAATATCATCAAGCCTTTTTCTAAGCTCTCTCACTTTGCAGAGGAAACAAAAATACTATTAACTTAGGGTAGGATTCAGGAGAAAAACTATAGGACCTGGTTCAAGCTAATAATATCTGGAGATGAGACTTCCTGCACTAGAAATTATGACAGCAAGACAAAGTCACAGTACTCTTCAGAAAAGCTTCAGCATGGGTTGCAAGACTTGTTAAAGGCTACTCAAGAAGAAGGTGGCACCTGCAACTACTTGTATAGGAATTAGCTTGGAACCTAGCTACAAGAAAGGAATAAACTTAAAAATATGTATTTTCACTCTTGCAGTCACCGAAATAATGACATTTGAAGATAGCGTTTGCAGATAGCTTCTCAGATTTGTAGTTTCCTTGAAAATTATTTTCACACAGTGAGTTATTTAGCAGAGCTATTAATAACCATAGCAGATAATAAATGAGATTTGTTTTAATAAAGCATGTGATAATATAATATTTTCTTAGAAATAAAGAACAATAATCTGGGCTATTCAAGGACTCTTATTCATTACCCTATGCATCAGCTATGCATCTGAACAGTTACGCATCTGAACAAATCATATTTCCATTTATCAGACAGATGGAAAAAAACCCAAAAAAACAACAAAAAAATTCCCTTTTCATTGGTGAGAGTTAGGCAATTTATGTAAAGAGTCAGTACCGGGATGTACCACATAACAAAACTGCCTTAAAACTACTCCCATCTCCTAGAATATGAAATACAATCATCAGGAGAAATCAGATTGATCGCATGATCCTTCTGCAGCAGCCAGAAGAGTTACCTGTGAAGAGGTTAGAGAACAATTATAGAAGAGTTAGCCAATTAGCATGGAAAATGGTGCAGGAGTTAAATTTAGGCTAGATGGGCGCTACACAAAGGATGGGTTGTGCTGTTAATGCTGCAGTATATGACATTCTATCTGTCTCTAATCCAGAGGACTCTCCTGTAGCCAACATCTGCACTGCTCACTTTGTAGTGAGGGTTACTGTGTTCTTTTCTGCTGACAAAAATCCCCATGTCACATGCTTTTAATAGCTTCCTTATCTCTCACAAAGTGTGACTAATAATACCACAAAGATGATGTCTTATTACAGAATTGGTTTCCTTGTCTCTGCTTTACTCCCTTTACAGCCCACCCACTTATTTTTAACACCCCTCTTTTAACTTATAAAGCAGTTGAACACTTGAAACAACCTTCCACTACATGGCTTTGCTTCACTTTTAATAAAAGGCAGTTGGCTGAACAGGTGAATTAGATCATTTCTTCCCAACTAAAAATGCAAGCACATTTCAGCAAAGCATTCAACAGCCCAAATGCCCTTTTTAAATAAGCAGTAACTGCTCAAAGGAATGCTGGAGCACCAAGTCCACCACAAGAAGTCCCCCTGGTTTCCCACAAGAGATACACCGCTGAGAACATCTCCCATTCCAGGCTGGCATTTTCTATGCAAAATCAAACTCTTCAGTGAAACGCTAACACTCAGCTGTGGAGTGCACTTCTTCATCAGTCATTGAGCTAATTATCGGCCGAGGGGTGCAGCTGCTTGTCTGCCTATGAGAAAGCAGGCTTCCTTCCTCAGCCTGAGAAAAGGATCCATGACACATCCAAGTCTCTTTCAAGGCAGCTTTATTTCTCAGTACTCAAATATAAGCACAGCAATAAAGCACAGAGCTTCTTAGCCCATACGTGACCAATAATTTTAGAAGCATCTTTCCTTCAATTCCTCCACCTGAGTATGTACTTCCACAGCCTATCTCTGTTAAATGCCTCACCCTTTCTAGCAGAGGGGGTTAACAGTAGGGCATTGGGTGATCCAAGGTCTTTTTAAAAAAGGCATGGGGCCCTGTCAGGGAACAGCTCTAATGCAATTCAAACACTATATGTTTCTAGGGTTTTTTTCCTGGTTACAAATGGCCTGACTTTCAATAAACCTCTCCTGATCTGTGGAGTTCACCCTGATTTTTAGCAGCCTGTCTGTATCCTGCTTTCACTGGTTTGGAACTGAACTCCTAATCCTGAAAGGAGAGATTCTCATGCAGAGCACCTACACCCTTGTTTGTACCCTGGTACTGATTTGAGAATTGAACTCCCTACCAGACATACCCCTGTATCTTCAACTGCCTACACAGCTTAAAAAAATCTGGACACCAAATGTCTGCTGATTTGCTTCACCATCCCTGTATCACCCTCTTTTGGCTGTATTTTTATGCTTTGCTCTGGAGAGGTAGATTTTAATATACTGCTATTGTGGGGCTGGGGAAAGGGGCAAACCAAAATACCAACAAAATACTGCAAGACTTAGAATGTAACTGCAGTAAGCAACTGTACAACTGCACTTGAAAACTCAGATCAGAATTTATTCCATGTAGAAAACAAAAGCTGTAATCCTTCAGGCATAAATGTTCTTCCACAGTAAGGAGGAAACACTTGGTTCCCAGTCTGTCAGCTCACAGGTCCTGCATGTCAATGCAGTGCATTTCAAGTGGTGTTAGTGAGAGAAGAAAACGGACTACTTTCTCTTTAGCCTCCTGTTAAATGCTATTTTTGAAGGGAAAATGTGCACAGCTGGCTTGCTTCCCCAGCCCAGAAAGCCTCGCCACTCCACCTAAGTCTCTTTCACAGCACAGTTTTAGCTTCCAGCATAAATCTCAGATAAACCACCAAACAAAACTGTTTCCCAGTCCAGCCAGAACTATAGTCCTTGAACTTCATCTGCAATTTTATTGCAGGATTCCTCTCTCCTTTTGTGACAATTTTAAGGGGAATATTCAGCACTTCTCAGCTAAGCCCAAGGAATGCAGCACCTAAATGGGGAAAGCTGATCTGTATTAACCCTATAGCTGTATCATTATCTCCTATTCAAAAGCAGGAATACAAAGTACAAAGGCAGGAAACAAGGCTCAAGAAGGGCTGTGGGCTCTCACTTCCTCATCCATCTGCAGTGTTCCCCAGTGATAGCAACTCCTTCAGACCACTTGCTTTTTCTCCTCTTCACTGCAGTCTGACCACAAGACTCTATTAGAGACTGCATGCATAGAAGGAGCTCTAGAAAAAGTATTTAAGGTTTTTTCAGCAATTTCAGAGTCAGCTATTCCCCGCAAGGGGCTTTAAATTTGAATGTGTGCTATAAATAAGAGAAGTCAATTAATTCCACAGAACCAGATGTTTCTGTGCAGTCTACTGGTGACAGGCATATTGAGCTTGCTTGAAAATTGTTGCTTTGCATCAGTACTGCGTTTTACATCCTATGGAGACATAAAGCAATATGTTTAAATTCACTTTGGATCTCAAGTACATGCCAGAATGCAGCATGCAAACAAGGAAACCAAAGATCTTGGATTATGTATTCGGTTTTTAGCTGCAAACTTCCTTTCCAAATACACACTCTGGTAACTTAGCTTGAAGTACCTTCAAATGCTGCCTCTAACAACAGCTTTGTAAGAAGAAGATTTGATTTTATCGGTTTGAAGCTTTCAGTAGAAAATGACAATTCAGAAATGATTCACAGAAACGTTGCCATTTCAGCAACACTGACCCAGTGAGATAAGTCCAATGGACTTCTGATCAGGCAAATTTTCCAGGGTCTTGTAGTCTACTCCAGCATATAGCAACTTAGCACCTCCAAGTTCTTGCTTCAAAACAGAAGACAGGCAGACCTGGAAACTTCAGCCCTACCAGAAACTTAGCACACGGGCTCTGAAAAGCTGAATTCTCCTCCAAAGCCATCAGCACTTGAACTGTCCTTGCCACGGCCACTGCTGCCTGCCAATTTTTGCTCCTAAGGTGTGAAGCCCACTATTCAGCAGCACTTCTCATACTCCTCATTATGTCAGGTAACTCTGACTGGAAGCCTAAAAATTAAGAAGCAAGAAAGCTACAAAAATGACTGGAAATACACATTTTAAAGTTCTCAGACCCAAAATCACTTGGAAATTTTGGAGCAGAAGAGTGCTCTGGTTATTCTGAAAACCGTTTTCAGACCTCCTACTCTAAAAATCACAATTTTTACATGCTCCAAAGTGCAGTAATCCTGCTATCCCTTCTCATCTCAGTGTCACAATGACAATCGGTAAGAGAACTCCAGCTTTCAAGTATGTTTGGGTGCAAATGGAAAACAGGAAGTAAGTGCTTTGAGAAAGGCAAAAAATCTATGGTAAAGTTCAGAAGTTTAGCTAGACTTCCCAGATATCTTGTTTTTAACCAAGCAACTAAGTAAAATCCACCATGTTGTAACCTTGCTAAATTGAAACTGATTTGGTGCTAACAATATGAAACCCACAGCAAATCATTGCCTGAAGATTATCCACAAGTAAACACAATAGAAAAAGAAAACCTCTGCATTCCATTCTTTCATTCATTCATAAAGTGCAGTTTAGTTTAAATTCTCAGCATGTTTATATTTTTGTAGTATACTTTAAAATAAGAAGGATTTTTTAGTACCCTGAGACTTCATTAAACCTACTTTCTCGTGATTAATGCATGCTGTGAAGTGAGGAGTAAGTGTTATTTATGAAATGTATATCAATGAAACACCAGCCAGTTAAACTCTTAGCATGTCTGGAAACTTTGTCAGCAATAACAATTTTACTATCTGGGTACTTAACCACTACCTTAGTGTCTTAAGAGCCTTATTTTGGCTTCTTAGGAACTGAGAAAACATTACAGCTGTCTGTGCCTGGAGGAAACACAAGCTGACAAACATACCACTGTTTTGAATTCAGACACTTGCCACAGCAGCCAGTCTTCGTTAAGAGTGTACAGGGCTTTGCAAGTTATTGCATCAACAGGTCCTTTGTTTATCCTCTGATTGAGGGTTGTCACCAGCAAATAGAAAGGTTCACCAATTGTCTCCTAGGACAGGAAAAAAAAGCAAGAAACATTTATTTTGTAATCATTAAATGAGCATGAATAAGTAGAAAAATTCAAGTGTAACAAATGGTGTTATTTCCTTTTAAGTAACTCATTATCTTGCAATTAGAAAAGAAAATCCCTCCAAGCAGATTTATCTAGCTATTTGTTTAACCTCCATCTTTTGCTTTTCAGTGTGAAAGTCTCATGCAAATAGCAAGGGACATCTGGAGTGAGTGGCAAGATAGCTCACAGCCCCTTGCTGTGCACAAGCACACTACAGACAAGCTGCTCCTACTCCACCTGGCAGACACTTCCTAGTTCCATCAAAGAGTGGGTGGGGGGTGAGACATGCACATGTTCACAGGCATACTTCAGCTACTTCTTCCATTTTCAATCTTGTGAGAAAACAAGCTAAGAACTAGTCTCCTTTTGAATTGGTGTCTCCCCCTCTCTGTCTGTGAAAAATGTCTTGGGAGCAGGCGGGTAGGACTTATCCCGGTGTATCAGCAAAAGAAGAAATGAAACTGGGGCTTTGCTCTCCTGCCTAAACCCCAGGACTCATGAAAGCACCTGAGAAAGGAAGGATGTATCTCTATTTCCATGTGACACCATTCCTGCAGCCCAGCTAAGGCATCTTACTAGCACAGCTCTGTAAAAATGTCTAGTGTATTGAGAACATATCTCTGACATTTCCTTGGCACTCTCCTGAGTTCCAGGAAACTGCTGTGAGCTGCTGAGCCTCAAACAATTCTACTGCTGTATTAATGCAAGCACTGATGAGAGTGATACCAACAGTGTGATAGCATCACATTTACAAGAGAGACGGGAAGAGTAACCAAGAAGTGAAACCAAGAACAAAGTGGTATCAAGTTACTAAAATAAACAAACATTAAAATTAAACTAAATGCTTATTTTATTTTCATTTGAAGTAATTTACGTCTAGAAATCTGCAATACTGCTTGGAGGTTGAAAAGTTTGGAAAGAGGTTAAGTTTTCCAAAGGAGGGTATTCCTTAAATCTCCATTTCTTGGTAGCTTTCCAACAACTTGCATAGATGGTACAGCTACATTTTAACAAGTGTATCAGCCTTTTAATATGGTCACAATACATCTCCATGGGCTGAAATGTCTGGTATGAGAAAAGGATATGCCAGAATTATAAAATTACCCAAATATTTGCCAAATACATGACACGATCATTGCTTGGAGATGTGCTCTTTTCCTGCATTCCGCTCATGATAGCCAGCTAAGTCACCTAAACTAGAAGAGCCCACGCTCATAATATTAAATGCTAGATTGAATGCTTTAAACTGATCCCTCTAACAGGTCCTATGAAAAAAAAATCAATTAAAGAAATCTCTGCATATCTTATGCAGTGAAAAGATGTACACATACCCGGAGAAATCCAGAAAGGCAGACAGACATCCAGTTTGTCAGCAATTTTTCTACCACAGATTCGGTTCGTCTGAGCAGGAGCTTCGGCTGTACATTGCTCGATTGCTCCATCAAGTCCCTTGTCAATACTTCCAAAATATGGGTGAGATAAACCAGCTTAGTTTGTAATGCAATAGTCAAGAAGGATGCAAACAAGCACCTGAGGCGGGAAAAAAAAGACTACTATAATTCTGGAATTTCTCTTCCCAGTCATCTTTTAATAAATGAAACACACTTTAGTGCAGTTCATATCCTAAGTTCTCCCTCCTCAGGCAAATAAATTGTCCACTGTTCTCTACAGAAATATAAAAAAATGCAAGTTCTGCTCTTGTAATTATTTTTTAAACAGAGAACATGTGTCTCTAATTTTGCAGAACAACACCTGCTTCAGTGACAGAACTTTTCTAAACTGTAGAACTGTTGATCTAACTGCAGGAAGTGTTTACAGTTTTGAACTGAGCTTTTCTGCTCCTTCGCCTCTTTGTTTATATGTACAAACATTCCAATTTCTCTTTAATTACTTGTTTTAATGGCAATGTTTTTTATTCCTCAGTGTGTGCAGATGGAGAAGGACAAATGCTCCAGAGTTTTGCGAAAAGTAGAAAATACATTTGTCTGCTGCAACCCATGTTGTTTTTTTCCTGCTAAATCTTTTTCTTTAAGATGATAAGCATAATCATACTATACCTGTCTTTCACAGAAAAATTCTTCTGCTTTTCAAGGGTGTGAATGAGAGTAACAAGGAAGTTCTTGTTACAAATTAATGCATGCAACATGTTGAAGCTTTCATCCTTGCTTGTTTGGTCTCTGCTCTGGAATAGTTAAACAAAAATCAGCAGACTGAGGTTTGGGTATGATGGATTCTTAATGCTCAGAAAAAATGGAAAGAAACATAAGGGATAAGATTCTGGCCTCAATCAAATCAGTGGGAATTTTGCATTTATTTAGGGGCATTTATTTAGTTATACCAAAAATGCATTTGTGTTTATGTACAACACAGAACATACATGTGCAGAGCATAAATTTTCTGCCCTATGCACAAGCAATGCCAATAGTTGTTTGTTCATCATTTCCCATGATGAGATTCTGTTTTATTTAAGTAAGTCAAATATACATTGGATAACAGCATCTTACACTTCAAATTCCTTTTACATATAAATCCACGTAGCCCTCCTCATGGAGAAAAGGGAACATACTGAAAATGCAAGCTGATGTGTTCTAGGACAACACTGAGAGAAGGGATACAATCACTCTTGAAAAAAAAATTCATTAAGGCATATCACACTACATCAGCTTACCTGTGGCATTTCTTCACTGAAGATGGATGCAAAGCCTCCTGACTAAAATACAAGGGGATATTTATCATTCATAAGTACACCAGAAGTTTCTAACACATGTATGTTTAACATGCCAAGCATGTCCCTGATACTACTTGAAATAAAACAATAGAAATGCCGACTACTAGAGCAGATACAATATAAAAAAATTCTACACAGTAACTTCTGCAAAGGTGCTGCCAAAGCTCACTGGAAAGCGAAGTCTCAAAAAATGACCTGGTATCATCTTCCATGAGCTGTGTGTGTTACTCGATGCTGCTAAGCTGCACTAGCACGGCAGTCAGCCAGTGCTCACCAGGAAGAGCTGTGTGTCCCTGTCATCTGCAAACGTGCTGGTGTGCAAGGGGGGCTGCAGGCTGCATCCTTCCTGGGTGGCAGCGATAGCTTTGGTAAACAGGGCTGCTGTTAACGAAGTGACACTTGAGCTCATCTGCTTCCATTCACTTCAAGGCACTGTGAATATTCACTAATGAACTCTCCAGGAGGTCCATGCTGGCAGTCTCCACTGAGGCACAGGTGCCACACATCCAGTCCTAGCAAAAGCTCTCACACAAAAGGAAGCCCCCAGGTCTCAAACACCTTGTCAATGCCCCTTGAGCAACAGATCTACACTATTTACTGTCATCTGCTTTATCTGTCATGCTGGCAGCCCCTAGTTTCCTTACAGAATGGTGTGGGTTATAAGGGACCTTAATGATCATCTAGTTCCAGCTCCACTTCCATGAGTAGGGTTATCTTCTACTCGACCAGGCTACTTAAATCCCCATCCAATCTAACACTGAACATTTCCAGGGATGGGGCACCTGCAACTGCTCTGGACAACCTGTTCTGGGGTCTCATCACCCTCATCATAAAAAATGTCTTCCTTATGTCCAATTAAAATTTATCCTCTTTCAGTTTAAAACCATTAACCCTTGCCATGTCACTACAGGCCCTGGTAAAAAGTCTGTCTCCATCTTTCTTATAAGCCCCATTTTAACTGAAAGGCTGCCTTCCTTTCTAATGGCTGAACAATTATGGCTGGCTCAGACGTTCTTCACAGAAGAGGTGTCCCAACCTTCTGAGCATTTTCATCACCCTCCTCTGGACCTGCTCTAACAAGTCCATGTTCTTCTTGTGCTGGGGAACCTCAGAGCTGGATGCAGTGCTCCAGGTGGGGTCTCACAGGGCCAGAGAGGGAAAATCACCTCCCTCAGCCTGCTGGCCACTGGGCTTCTTTTTGATGCAGCCCAGGGTACGACTGACTTAGGGCTGTGAGCACACACTGGCATCTCACATTTAATTTTTCATCTACATAACTGATTGCTCATCCCTCCCTTTCCTCATTCCTTCCATTGTATTCTACCCTACCAAACTCTTCTTCCTCTTCCTCCACTGGCTATTCCCATTTCTCCAGTAACCCTAATACCAACTACCAATAAAAGACACACACACACACACACACATGCAGAGTAAAAGAACCAGAACTGTGTTAAAGGTTAAAAATGTCTGTGAACAAGGAAGAAGCACTGGAGCACTAAACCAAACAATGTGTGAAATTGAGGGAAAACAGAAATAATACGACAAATTTAACAACCAAAGCAAAAATCAGGCTTAGCACCAAAAACATTTTAAGAATAGATATAATACCCATTTGACACCTACATGCATTAAAAGCTATTACACCAGATTAAATACAGAAAACTGAAGCTGTGGGAAGCAAGATTCTCAAAACAAAGACAGGGTCCATCACTCTTAATTTTAGGTATCAGAGCCCCTCTTTAAGCAACTTGTCCCGTCCTAAGGGATATGCCTTAGACAAATGGGATGAATTGCTTTCCTGAGCTATCTCTGCACTGACTACAGAAGATTCTCAGTGAACAGCTTAGATTTCCATGCTTAAACATCTTAGATTAGATGAGACAAAGCCCATCAATCACACTGGAGGGCACAATACAGACATCGTTCAAACACATGTGGTTTATGAAGGAAGTGGTGATCTGTCACTTTGACCCTTCTGTCAACCCTTCTGACACACTCAGTTGCAATATATACCCTACTGGCTTTTCTGTTCGTCTCCAATATTTGTTCAGTGGAGCATTGCTTTTCTGCCACATTCACACAGCACAAGGCATGTTTGGACACTCCTGCAATGTAAACAGTAAGTACTTAACAGAAAAAACTGGTATACAACCATGTTAAGTAACTTGCCTGACACCGTATGTTTGTAGAAAGCTTACAGTAGCAAGTGTACCTTTGTGGGATAAGTATTTCAAACAGAGACAAAATCCAACTGAAATAATTTCCAGGGTGTGCAGTGGCATGAGACTCACCAAGGCGAAACAGGAGCCCTTCCTATTTTTACTTTACAGAATGCAGCAGAGTGGCAAACTTTATGCCTCTTTATCTTAACTTTTAATTTGCATAAAACATAGCATTTCCACTGAGTCAGCTTCTACAGACTATTACTGTTTTGACAAAGGAAAGTATAGGAAAAGGTATATTCTTAATAAAACTGCAGTTTTAATGCTGATATGCTTGGCAACCAAACAAGCAGAAAGGAAAGAGATGCAGGAAGTAAAGTTTCCTTTCCGCTTTCTTCAAGCCACCTGCTGACCCTCTAAAAATTGGGTTGAGGGCATAACAGTAGTAGCAGCAGAGATATTCCCCGTGTCCTTGGTGTGAGAACTGGCTCAAATGATACAATTTTGCATATGTAATTCCTAAATATAATTTTGCCTTAGTGTCTGGTATTTGGTGGTGTACAAAAACCAAAGACTCTGATTCTGCACTATCACATGTATTTAAATTTATCACAATGAGCTTTTATTAGGATCGCAAACAGTGACAAAGTGAAGCAGTGTGCAGACATGAGTACAAGACTTGGCTGCAGCAGTGATGAGTCATACATGAAGCCTGGTAGGTAATTCACATCCATAGCAGTTATGCCCTAAACTAACCAAGTTTCTACTTACTGGTGTCTACCATACAGGAAAATATTACCAGCTGAGATCACAGCTTCTGCCAACTGGATAAATGCTCATAAACATTGGTTTACATCACGATATAATATTCAAAGCTGTGGCAAAGACACTTATCAGCATCATAATGTGCCACACATGCAAAAAAATTAGTAAGAGAAGTAAAACATTCAAGAGAACATCTCTTTGGTCATCTGATGCAGCGGCACAAACTGCTTCAATGAACATTGAAAATCTCTGTCTCTAAACTGGAAAACACTTAAGTACTTAATGTAATTTCTAAGCATTTGAGCTGCACCCCTTTGAATCAACATCTTACCATTTCTGTCAGCACTTTGGTGTAGAATGTCAGCACCATCTTAGAGTCATTTCTTCATTCCAGAAGTCTAATTAGGAAGTGTCATGATGTTAGCTAGCATGTTAGCTAGCCTGACTGTTACTTTAATTAGCTATAGCTTTGGAAGTGAAAGCATGGGAACAAAAAAAGCAATGGATAAATCCTAGCTTAGTTAAGATGGCCTAAAAAGCAGGCAAGCTCAGTGAGGCTGAACAAAAAGAAACGGATACACACACAACCCTTGAAAATTCAAGAAAGTTGCTTTATCTACAGCATAAAGGCTTGGCTAAATACAGAGATATACAGCTTGAAGCATTGTTTAGTAATTCTTGATTTAAGAAAAGTTTCTTACGAGAATAAAATGCAATTATTGTGCAGTATTTTCTTTATTTGATCCTGATGTTCCTCAATTTTTTTTACTGTTAGTCAGGGCTGACAACTGAAATACTTGTAAATATTTACCTCTGGAAAGAAAGTTCTAAGAGCGAAGTGTTTGTAGTCAAGGAAGGGAACCGTTCCAAAACTATCCACCACATCTAATTCATCCATCTGCAGTTCAGCAAATCCTGAAAAAGCACCCCACCCAGAGAGTTAGCTTTGTTGACACAAAATCAGCTTCACAATTATAACTTGGCCCCAGTAGATATTCCTTAAAAAACAGTTTTCAGGGAAAAGGGGTTGTTTTTAAGCTGCAGCTCTTATGAGCTGGAAAGTAGCAACCTACATTTTTGTTGAAGGAAATACTACATGCAAACCTACTGGCTCAGTGCTAACTGCTACTGCAGTGCATACAACATTAAATAGGAACTCTGATACAACACAAAAATATTCTAACAGCTACAAAATAAAAATGTTTATATAATGTGAGCTTCTTGACAGTTTCAGTCCAGAAAATACACTGTAGACCTACCCTCGCGTATTTCCTTACGAATCTCATATTCCAGCAGTTCAAGTTGCTGACTCTGTTTACGAGTTAACTCTTTGGATTTGTATCTAGTAACTATGAATGCCACTAAAAAGGAAGGAAAAGAGACTGAGTACAGAAATCACAGAACAGAAAACTCCTATACAAGATATACTTTATTATCAAGAAACAAAAAGATTAATGTACATTTGCACAATCAGTGTGTTACAGTTGTCCCTGTGCTAGTACCCATGAGCCCTAGTAATCTGGATCTATACCCCAATGTTTAGTAAAAATCAGTCCTTTTAACAAGGTCTTGAATTGTCATTCCAACTTTATTTGAAAGTGCAGCACACCCTGCTATATACAGCCTGCACAGTGAGACACAGACTCTAAGAATCACTTCTACTAATAGCAACCTACTTAAGGTAGCACTGATTAAACAGAAAAAACAGTTGTTTTGAACAAAAAAGCCACTTACAAATTGCTAACTTTTCTAAAGCTTATTTAGACAGAATAAAGGCATAACATACCAACCAACCAAATTAACAAACCCCTATACTTATTAAAATAAATAGAATTTTATCCAATATATAACCAGGTAAAAACATTCAGGAAAAAAAAAAGGAGCACCAAGAAGATAAGGGGGATAACTCTTTATCTCCTTCAGTTTTGCAATGACCCACAAATTCATGAATGATCCAAATGAGACGGAGCAGAAACACCACCAACACTGCCTGAGGACAAGCAGTTAGTTAGGGAACATCTGCCCCAGGGACAGGAGGGTAGCTGAGCTCTGACAGCTGGAAGAGACCAAGCTGTGATGCAAGGATGTCAGTTCTGTGGCTTGCTTCATGAAGTGAAAGTGAGTAATCCCAGCAGAACAGACAGAAATACTGTCTTGTAACGTGCTTGTGATGTGCTGCAGTCTGACAGTTTGGACTTCACCACCAGAACAGAGTTAACTTTGTCCACTCTTATTTTATAGGGTAAAATCACCAGACTGCTTGTGACAGTTCCAGACTCGTGAGTATGTATAGTGTTTTTGTCATGATCATACACTTCAGCAAATCAAAAGCTGATAATACATTATTGTACTCACCTATAATGACAAGCACCACAATAGGTAGCAAAATAAGAACATATAAATATATGTGTGATGATGTTGGTTTGACTTCATGCTCAAAATTTCCCAATTTGACCTGAAGAAAAGCAATGGCTGTGTTAATAGAGGACAGGCATTGTATCAGTACTTAAAATGACATTTAACAAATTAAAAAAAAAAGTATTTAAGGAACACAAGGACAATGGTAGATTATTGAGAAGACAGTAGAGGATCAGCAAAATGCATATGGACCAACATTAACTTAACTTTTCCTGTATTTGAAGTTTAAGCAGGGTAACAGAGCAATGATGAAAAAATTTGGAGGTCCTTATGCACCACCAAATTTTGTCATGCTTTTGCTGCAAACTAGAGCTCTCAAACGAAAGGTAAGATCTAGCTTCCAGCTGGCCAAGTGTTCATGCACTCAGAATTGCTGCTAAACATTTTGGCAATTTGAAACGAGGAAGGCATGTGTTTGCCCACACAGTGTTACTCTGCTGAGCAGAAAAGTAAGGTAAGACTTACAATATGAATGAGGAAGTAGAATTTTTCATAGACATAGGCCTACAGCCTTCTTCCCTATTTAGGAAGTTTACCTCTTTATGTAGGATGCTGTTCCTGAAGGTCGTTAAGAAAAAATGCAAGATACGATGCGTGTACAACATGTTCATGAACATGTTACAATACATGTACAATATCCCACAGCAGGCTTGTCAAAGGCAGGACAGGCATTAATTCTTAGGGACACATGAAAGTGCTGAAGTCTGCCAAATGCCAAACTGAGGCATTCACCACTGATAATTATGGCAGAAGAAATTTCACAAAGGAGGATCTGAAAGAGGACTGCAAATGCACATAAATAAAGGGTAGCTAAAACTATATACAGGCTAGACATAAAAATATATTTTGACACATACAAAGAATACCACCAAATGCCAGGGATAGAAATGAGCTTGAGATAATTGAAAAGGAGGGTTGAGTTGAAATTATTTTGGGTTACAGCAAGGAAAGCAGAGATCTGGTGATTGCAATCAGTGGCTTGTCACAGGAGGTGAGCAGCCAGGGCAGCTGCAGACAGCCAACTGGATACATCACAGCTATACAGACACATGCAAACTAAAAGAAAAAAAAACAAACCCACAGGTCTGTAAGGACACAGCCTTTGTATTTCTGGGACTACAAAGAACAGAAGCCAAAGCAGATCTATTTCCTTCATCAAATGTTACTTTTTCCTCTGATGTTTCTATGTTTTCAGAGCTCCTATGCAAAGTTCTTTTGGTCTGCACCTTCCTAGGATCCCATTAGCCTTTTCCAAGGCTCAAATGCATTAGTGGGTAAGTACATTACCCATCCTGTAACTAATACATCTACTTTTCTAGAGTTGTCATGCCCAGCTGAAGACTTCCTAAAGCAGAAATTTGTTTCTCATCCTTGTTTATTGAAAACTGAGACAAAGCATTCACTTAATTTTTTGCTCATATTTCAATTATCTTTATTCTTCACCATAACCTTCCTATCTAGTGGCCCCATTTCTTTCCTTATCTTTTATGTTGCTTACAAATCACTGGACTATATAAGGTACACCGGAATTAATCCAATTCCTATTCCTAAATTAATTTCATTTTTCTGCATGACATTATAAAACCTTCTCTGGACTGGTAATGCCTCTGAGCTTCCTGTCATCAGCAAGTGTTATAGGGGCATGCCTTATTTTTGGGTTCAAGTCAGTGGTGATATTAAAGAATATCTGTATGAACATCAGCATTGCTCAGAGTCAGCACCCCCACGCAGCATCCGGTTTTTCTAACCCTGACACCCTCATAATCACCATGTTAAATAGTTTACTGTATGACTTCCAGGTACATGTGCTCTATCTCTTTTTTGTTGTTGAGGAAATCACTCATCTTAGGAAATAATGATATCTAGTATGATCTGCTTTCATTAAAAAGAATTTCAATTATCCCATTTTCCACTTACCTCCAGGTCTTTCATGAGTAATTCAGAGTACATTATAAAGTTTTACATAGAGCTAGGATTAAATCAGCAAGCCTCCATTTGCCTAGGGTTTGGGGTTTTTTCCCATTTAAAATGCTGGGTTTTTATTTGCTTCTCTCCAGTCATACAGTGCATCTCCTGACTGCAGTTTTACTTAAAATCTTTCCTACTAAGCCTACAGTGTCATGTGTCAGTTCTCCCTCGGTGCCACGATGGGAATGATCCTGTTCCTGCTGAGTTGAGCCCTTTGATCTATCTGAATCCTGTTCCTGTCACAAGAATGGCACTTTCTACTCTGACACATTCATGAAGACTGATCATTCTGTCTTTGAACCCACACTCAGTATCTTCTTTCTTCTGGAAAACTAAGACAAGAGATACATTTATTCTTGAGCCAAACTTATCTTTTATACCCATCTTATCCTTTTTATGGTGGCCCTACTTCTTTTTTGACGATCTATTCATAAGGTTTAAAAAAATACGTGAGGATTTGGAGGATTTGCTACTTCTATATTTTTCTTATGTTGGAAAAAAAATTTTAAGGTACTAGAAGTGCAATGTTACATGATAGCTATTGCATTTGATTTGCTTTAGTAAAGTGGTGACCTTTCTACGACAGTCACTTCTATGAAGTTTGCAGGATGAGCATGTGACAGAGCAGGGCAACACTGATTTTTAAATGCAACATCAAACTCAGAAAGGTTTTTCCATGCTATAACTGGCTCAGATGGCAGGATCCACAGATGGGTGGATCAGATAAAGGCATAAAAAAATCAAAAATAGCTTTTTTAATCTTTACTATGAACCATATGCCTTGAAGTCAATGGAGTTATTTCAGTTTTATACCACCACACACTACAATAAGAGTCTGGCATAACTTTTCTCCTTCATAAATGGTAATCATAGCATTTAAAAAAATTCCTATCTTCATCTTATTCATGGAGCAAATATCTTAAACTGCAATTCAGCTTTGACATCCAGGCTAATGTCCTTATATTTGGGCCTGGCTTTGTGCCACATGCTCAAAGCATTTTAGCTTTCCCAGAGCACACTGAATTTCACTGCCATTTTCATCCAGAAATGCCTTCTGTCTCAGTAATCCCTGAGACAGATCCTTACCTACTTTAGTAGGAAAAACTGACTGGGAGAACACAAACCTTTTCCTCATGGCCACACTGGAGAATTAGATTGCTTACAGATCTAAGATGAAGGGCTCTCCTGGGGACAGTGATGCCGTTCCAATGATGTCTGTTCTGCAGATAAGAGGTGTGACAAGCTACTGGTCTCCTGGAGCTCAGCAGCAAGTTCAGCTCGGACTGCAAAATTTACCTCTGACACCACCCCAGTAACCAGACAGAAAATGAACTCAGTTCTGTCAGTGGTACCTAAGCTAGGCAGGCATGCTTAGATATGAGGAAGAAAACTATACTACAAGTACCATGAGAGCATTAATGATACAGTTTACTACACTTGTATAAACATTCAAACACTGCTGAATTGCAATAGAAGGGATTTCCACTTACAAAAACTTTCACCGTGGAAAAGTCAATCTTGTCGGTTCCTTCTCTTTTGAATTTGCACAGTATGGTGCTACGGTCTGGCTTTTTGGTAATATTTTGGACACTGAACCATATCTTTTTGGTCTGTGCTCCAGTCATATATGACAGATAAACCTCTACTTCTGTTTTAGAAATATTCAAGTTATCATTTTCTTTCTAGAGGGAGAAAAATTGAAAACAATGATCAGTCACTAAATACAGGAAGAAAAAATTATCTCCAAGCACTATTTTAAAGTAGGTATTGTCATTTATTATTTCAAAACTTACATATATTTTTAATTCCAGATCAGGATCCAGTTCAGTGTGCAGCTGGTAGTTAATGAACACTGGGTCTGGGTGATAGTGTAATTTGACACATGGTATAAAGGTAGTATCCACTTTTAACATCATATCAACAACTTTACCCTCTGTAGCATGGCTCAGGCTTGGTGTTAAATAATGATACTCAGATGCATTTCCAGGACATCTAGAGACCTAGAAATGCAATAGCAAAGCTCTAAGAGTCATTAAATACTCAACAGTGGGTACAATTACAAACAGAGGCACTCATATTCATTTTAATGTCTTCCTGACTTCACACAGATACCTACTAAACCCCTTCTCTGAGATCAGGGCTGCATGCAGAGCACCTGGAAAAATTTCTGTGTTGAGCCCATGTCTACCTTTAAGAGCATTTGTCACACACTCTGCACGCTGCCCTAAGGCTGATTGCTCACTGCTAAGGTAACTATTTCCTGCAATGAGACAGGAATTGTGGCAATGAATTTTCCTTCTTTCCCCTCAATGCAGATGATAAGAGAAGACGAGCTCCCCAGCACTCCTAGGCATTTGCTCTAACTTAACTCCTGAAATAGGGGGTTGCTACAGTCATTGTGGCGTTGGGTCATGGCTTACTGCACTGGGTGATGCTGCTGTGTTCTGGTCTCTGTGCTGCAAGGGTCAACAAAGTGTTTGGCTCCTCATAACCTTGGAGAAAGGGTTTCATGCCAACATCAGGTCCAGCCTGCTGCCCCTCACTTAGGCAGTGGCACCATCTGGGCTTTCAGCACAGAGCCAGGGGAAGTATAGCACCCTGTCCTCCAACACACTCATATGTGGAGACTAGGGAGACTCAAAAAGGACAGATTTGGGGCAAGTCCCTAGACCATAAAAAAAAAGCTCAGGAAATTATGCAGGAGAGTAGCTTATGTGTATTTGTGATTCTGTACTAAGAATGTGTATAACTGTAATCCTGTAAGTGGTCATATTTATTTCAGCAGAATGACTGACATGTCCCTGCAAGTGGTTGGAAATTACTGAGGTCTCCTCAAACGTTAGGAACAAAACCTAATGCATCAAGAGACCTCTGATTGGTATTACAAAGGAGATTCAGACTTACTGTGAGGTTTGATCTCTGGTCATCTGAAATAATCACACTGTCCACCACATTAAAATTTTTACCAGTTGTAGTAATTTTGCGACCACCACTGCAAAAACCAAAGCAAAACAAAACAAAAACAAACATGGGGAGAAAGGGAGGTTAATATTATCTGTTTTCCCACAGACATGTCCTGCATTAAGATTTCAGTTGTGAATAAACTACTCAGGTGCATTTTGCTTTGGTAGCAGACAACATAATGAAGTCAAACTGCAGAACAAGGCAATTTGAGCTATACAGTGTACTTCCACTCTTTCCTCATAATGTAACAGTAAATATTTTTGCTACCCCAAAACCACGACTTGATTGCATACACATGTATACTCCTTTTCAGGGAGTCTCCACCTTTTTTTTTCTGATTATGCAGCCAAGGAACTGGACCATGACTTAATATTCTGTCTTGAAGAAAGAGCATCATGGTGTTTTACTGCCCCAGCACAGCCCTGTCTGTGCTTAATTCTTGCCTTCTTCCGGACAAACCCATCGTGCCAGGCACCTCACAGGACACACTCTCAGCGGTGTTCAGACCATCTGTCTCAGCACACAGTGGTGCTTGTGTCTGAGGGCTCTGGCTCACAATCTCTGCTGCACAGAGTTGGAGTGGCTTAAGGTATTATTAATTTCCAGCTGCCTGAGCTGCCTCTCACCTGGAGATGAGGTGCTCAGCTGCTGGAGCTCCCAGCCCAACCCATTACCTCAAAGCCTCACTTGACAAGATATCAGATTCAGAAAGTGAGAACAGGTAAAAACTGTGAAAGCAGAAGGACAGGTGGAAAGCTGTGCCAGAGAGTATCTTTAAAACCACCCGGGTAAGTCTTTCACCAGATCTGTGAGTCTCCTGCAGAACACAGCTAAGCCTTGAAAAGGGCTCTTTTGGCTTTAGGGAATCATGTTGTAAAGCAAGTCTGTGTACATCACTGCACTGATGATTATTTTCACTTCACTTCCAATCCACTGTTACTTCATACTGTTTCACAGATGAAGGCTATACCAGTATCAAAAAATCACAGTTAATTGGAGTTAGAATTTATGCATGCTATCCATAGTTTGGGTTTAGGTTTAGTAGGAATACACTACTTTTGACTTGTATAAAGGAGACCAGAGGTGGGCAGAGAAAGTCTCAGAATCCATCTTGCAACTACTATGACCCTGTTAAATCACTTCACAGGCTTGAATGCATACAACACAACGGGCTACAGAAGTCTTCCAAGCTTGCTTCAGCTTCAGTCTGGCCAAGGAAGAAGGCTCATAATGGCTCAGTGCAACTACATTTGAATAAATGCATAAAAAGTACAGGAAGAAAAACACACCTGATCCAGGAGGTATTTGGTGTAATTCTAGAACATGATGGCAGTGAAACATAATGCAGGGTCATTGGTGGTGAACATTTTTTCCCATTAGCCTGGATACATATACTTTTGGCCTCTTTACGTGTTGGTGGGAGAGCAAATGTCATTTGTGTATCATTTAGCACATTTCTAACTTTAATGCTGGAGAAGAAAGAAAACAAACAGTTAAACACAGATGCCACTCATTGGTGTTACTACACGAAGCCTATAGCCTACAGCAAGCGATAAGGAGAAAAGAGCACTCGATCTCTGAGCTGCCAAATGGAGGTGGAGAGAGCAGGGAGTTGAAGAGACAAAGTAGGGCATCTTTTGAATGAAACTGCTATGTGACACAATAATCACTGAAAACAGTATAGATGATCAGCCCTGGGATGAGGCTATGTAATGCAATGTGCGATTTTGCTGGTTACTGTGTACTTCTCTGTGCTACCAGCATGAGCTGGTCCATGAGCTAGTGAAGAATGAGAATATTCACCTTCCTTTTCTTTCTTTTCTTTCTCTCTTTCCTCCCATTTTTTCACTCTTTCTTCTCTCTACTTCCTGTCTTACCTTCCTTCTCTCCATTTTTCTTGTCCCCTGAAAATTCATGGTTGAAGCAAAAATTGAACACTACCTTTTCAAATGCTAGCTAAGTAAAATGGGCTTCCTAATCACAGGCAGCCATTGCAGCTGCACCTGAAAATAACTGATTCAGAATAAGACTGCCTAATTATCTAGGGGCTTACACTGTGTGATCATCAACAGAGAAAAATAGGAGCTGTTGTACGAGAGATTTCCTTCCCTGGCATGGTGTCTGTGCTTTACAAGCAGAATCCTATAATATATGAGGAATATTTTGAAGGAGAGGAGACTCAAACAAATGCTGAGGCTTTCCTGTGACCTAACTTCCTGGTGCCTGCTAGAAGGCACAGAGAGCCACAGATACAAAGCTGTCCTACTGCTACTGAGAGAACTGACAACCCATCCATCCCTTGTGTTGTACTCAAACACCAAATTCGTTTCCATCCTTTGGTAATTTAAAGTGAAAGTACAACTAAAGGAGTGCAGAGCAGCCCCTGCTCTGCTGAGGAGAGGTATATGACAACTGTTCAAACAACGATATTGCTAGAGTAAAATGGATATAATTTTCACCATGCAAAGTAAATAGTGTTACTTTTTGGTTTAACTCACACATCTGGTTTACAGCCAGTAATTCCAGTCAGTATCAGTTTTATGCCTGACGCACGAGTAAAGTTTTCTCCTTTGACTGTTATTTCACTTTTGCCTAACGTAGAAATCCACAAAGGTTCGATGGATTGAATGCTGATATGCTATTAGGAAAGAGAGCAAAACAAGATCTGGTTATGAAAAGGCTGGGCAGATACGCAACAGCTACATAAACAACCACCACTCGGGAATGCAGATTTTAATGCACTGGGATACATTTTTATTAATAATTTCAAATCCTGGTTAACTTAATCCTGGCAAGTACTGTCAATCACAACTTCAATACAAGCCAACTATTTTTACCTACGTATTTTAGTTTATGTCATAACAAAGTTGCCCAAAGGAATCACAGTCTGACATGCTGGAAGGTAGGTAGCATAAAAACCCAGCTTGAAATGATACATTTCATGTGACCCCTGAAGAACTAAAAACCAAGGCAAGACAAAACCCACAGTGCTGTCACTATGAGAGATCAGATGAACAAATGAAGGCATCTTTCATGACCTGAAAAGGGGAAGCAGGGTCAAATTCTTGAATGAAAATTTGAGAAAGCGCCCCAGAATTAGCTTTACTTGAAAGTCTTTTCAAAGTCATACATTGAACTAAAGATACAAAACAACTGCAGGGGAGTCTTTCAGTATCTCATTTTTACACTAAGAAGTTCTCCAGCATTTAAAAATAACCCTAGTTTGTTCTGATGTTGTCACAGTCTTGCAGAAAAACTGTGCTTTTCTTTGTCTATATTTATTTATTCTAACTTACTAACACTACTGAGCAAGAAGAGATATTTTTTCCCTACTATATTCACTTTTGACGGCATCTCATGTTTAATCAGTTTTGCTGCTTCCCCAGTTTTACAATCACACAGACGGTTTTCTCTCTATCTTTCAGACAACAAATTGAAACATTCAAAAAACCAGGAAAATATGCATGTGAAACCACAAACTGTTTGGGACCTTCTCAGGCAAACCATATTTAGCTTAACTGTACTGCTGATTGCCTGTACTATTAGTTTAAATTGAGTTTTTAGAGCATTGTGATTATCCTGATTTTTGCTGTGCCCCTGCGGACATATTCACTGGGCAGCTGAGTCTTCGTGATCCTATTAAGGGTTCTGGTGCAGAGCCTCTAGGAAAGTCCATCCCACAGGTTTTTCTCACCATTAATCATTTTGTGTTCCCAAAACAGCACTACTAAGGACTTTGGGCTGGTAGCCTGAGGGGACCATCAGGTCACAACACTTTGACCATTTCAAAAAGGTCCTAGCACATAGTCCCCACATGCTGCCATGGTTCACTGAATGCTGGAGCACTCCAGAGCAAATAAGGGATCTGTCACCACTGATTGAAAGCTGCAACTTGTGCCCTAGGAAAAGGCCAGAGAGTGCAAAGGCTGGGGCCAGAGGGCCTGCAAAAGGGCCTCCAAGATGACCGACCTCTCCTACGGATAATAGAGGAAAGCAAAGGAAATCCCTCACAAACAGCCTGAGGGGGAAAATCCATTCCCTCGATGATCTGGAAATCAGTTTAATCCTTGAGACAGGACAACTGAAGCAGAAATCTAAGAGATCAAAGCCAGCAAACCACTATTGCTTTTCTTCACCCACATCTTGTCCTTCTGCTTGTGTCCAACCTCCAGCGCACCAAGGACAGTCAATATCCTCACACAAATCCTGAAGCCAAATACCACAGAAAGGAGGAAAACACTGCTTTGGGTTCTCACTGGTAACCACCAGGGAGCCCTGAAGCACCAGAATACCACAGTATCACACAAACACATGGAGATCCCCCAGACTGCATCAGGGCTGTGAACCCCAGTGAGGGAAATACTGGGCACCCATTGCTCAGGGGTGCAGCGGGACACTGCGGTGCTTCAGGGCTGCCACTCCTCTCTTTGCCAGGCACCACAGGATGCTTCAGATTACCTGCCTTGCTTCTTTTCTTACACCATGAAGAATCACGGAAAGAACTGTTCACTTGGCAAGTTTCAGTCCCCTCTGAAATCACACCTTCCCTCAGGCTACACAGCACAGACTCCCTCATGCCATCCTGCCTTGGCCTCATGGAGTCAGTGCAGTCACCGAGGTAAGATGACCTCAGCTACTCAAGAGTCTGATGCCCACCCAGCTTGACCACCATAATCTGCAATACTTGCCTTGGCAGCAAAAGAAACCAATAACTTCCTCACTGAAAGCAGGAAGGGCTTCATGCCCTCACTGGGGTCTGCAGTGGTCATTTTCCCAGTGCCAGACAGCCACTGACCTTCCAGTTGCTACATGGGAGGGGGAGCAATGCCCAGTGGCAAGAGGGGCCACAGCAGAGAGGCAGAAGAATATTTATAAAAATCACTACTTGTGAGGCATGTGATGGAAGTGTAAACACGCAAAGAGACATACAGAAAGCGTGCACCAGGTCCTCGAGTAATGTAAATCAGCACAGCCCTGTCAGCTTAAATAGAGCTCTGTATTTCTGAGCTGCAGCCTCCTCCCCTGAAGAGCCTAACACTTCCCCGGGGCTCTGTGAACCGTGGCAGCCACATCCTCAAAGGTGTGGTTAGCATGGCTGCAGGTCTCAGAGAGGTATCGGGCAGCAGCCCAGGGTGAGCAGTGTCTGCCACCCTGGGGAGTCCCTCTCTGGCACAGCCCCTCCTGCTAACACAGGGGCCTGAAGAACTGGATCAGGGAACTGGCCCAGACAAAAAATAACCTGCTGAAAGATAATGGTTATTGCCAGCCAAATCAGTTCCCTAGCCAAGTATACTCAATCCAACCACTCCAGCTGCTGCTCTGGCAGGGGAGGGGGAAGGTGCAGGCATAGAAACCAGCAGCTGGAGTCAGGAGGAGGGCTAGGGCTGGCACTGGAAAAAAGTATATTAATCTAAATGCTCAGCTGGGTTTGTGGGAAAACACAAATCCTCTTTTTCCACTCTCCAGTATGTTCTCCTTAAAGCACAAGCAGTCAAAGGAGAGCAGGATTTCAAATGCAATTTCAAGCTCTCTGAATGGATCAATCACTTTTAAATAAACATCAGCCTTTACACTGCCTCTGGTGCTTTCACTGCCTTGTCCATCACTGTCTTTCCAAGATAAGGCATGTGGAAGAAAGCCATCTCCCAGGCAATTCCAACTATTTACCAATGTCAAATTAATGCACTTGGAAGCAGAGCAAAGAATTTCCTCTGCTCTTTCACCAGACATAATGCTTTAAATGCAGATCAAATCCAGAATATTAATGCTCAGAAGCACATGTATTACAATCCCACGTGTCTCTGTGAAAAACAAGATGTATTTTGTGATTTTGTTTAAGAAACATCAGCTGAGCAGCTGAATTTAAGAGGTCCCTGTCTTGAGAGGTAAAAGTTTGGGTAATTGTAATGAAACACTTAAGTCACTATTTATAACAACGATGCATCACTCACAGAAAAGCAGAAACCAAGAAGTGTAGGCGGCAAATCTCTATGTACTTACTCATCAGTCAATTCTCTCTCCACTACTCATTTCTTTCCTAACACCTGCATGTCATAAGCAGCCACTGATATAAAGATCACTCAGTTTTATGAAAAAATAAAAACATTTTGGTTCCATAAAGAATTAAGGGATAACCTCATGATTAAAGGGTTGACCTATGACCAGAAGGTTAAAAGGCTGGCCTATGAGACAAACCATTTAGACTGTGTGCACACATACAGTCTATATGAATTCTGTAGAGAATTCAGTAACCAGATTCAGAAGGTATTTTGGCAGCACCAGTGACACTTCTTCCTTCCCAGTGATCCAGCTTGTGTGGATCAATCTCCAGTTTTGTCTACAGCCTGGAAATAAGGAAAAATTTTCTGAAAGTGTGAACTAGAGATTTACTAACACCCATGGATTTCAGTTCCTGGACTCATCCTCTAGCCACTTCTCTGTTATGCAGAAACTAGGTGGCACATCCTCCCCTTCCTTCTGCTCCCCTGGCAGCTATGTTTCAGGAGAAGCTGTGATCTGGCTGCATAAAATGAGGAAGAGGTTTGAGACTCTGAAGCATAGTTTCTCAGAGTTGTCTGTGACAGCAGAACTCAAACATGCTTTTAAGTCTAGGTAAGATATTAAGCCTGAAATATTCTCCTTTTTTGTTGTTGCTGTTGGTCAGCTCATGTGTTCCAGCCTTCAGCATGCTGGCTCCTGTGGAGTGACCAAATACAGCATACAGGGACTTTGGCATTTAAAGCAATGTTGTAAACCCTGCATCTAGAGGTAGGCACATGACGATTTCAGTGTTCACTGTCTCAATGCCTGCATCTGAAACGCAAGTTTTTGCTGATACCTTTTAACACCAATGGAGCACTAAGAAAAAATATTATCAATCCAAATTCTGCATTACCTTCCTTTGTAAATGACTGCCTCCTCATCCATATCTCCATTTTTTCTGCAAAGTCCTCTCATTTTAAATAAAGCTCTCTCCCAACCCAAAGAGCCTTAATAATGTTGATCTTAAAATGCTAACTAACCTCTGTTTTCTGTGCAGTCATGATCCCCTTGGAAACAGTTGTACTGCAATCATCCTGGAAAAAAATAAGCATTTCTCCATGTCAGGATAAAAAAAAGACAGTTTGCTGCTCAGATGTAAAAAAAAAATACAAGGAAAAGGCATCACAGGGGATTCCAGTTTTCCCCAACAAACTTCACCTGGCAGGTGGTGACAGGAGAGACATGTATCCATTCACAGCTGGCACACTCACCCTTGTGTATACACCGTGAGCAGCTGGTAACACAGAAACACAGAGTTTTTGTAAGAGACAGGAACTCAATCTAGATTCAGTCATGAATGTCAAATTTCAAGTGACAGAAAAAGGCATAAACCCAAGGGAATTACCAAGCAAACACACCATTACATGGGTAAAAGTTTGCTCAGCCTCCAAGCCTATTTTTCTGCTGTATTTATTCTGAGAAGAAATTTAGTATGAAATACAGTCTGTATTGAGATGCTGAGAGTCAATAATTTCAAAAAAAGCAGGAAGCAGAGGAAACTGTTTGGGTTACATTTTACTGTGATTTCCTCCAGTACATGAGTGGTCAGGTAGAACTTTTTAACCATAAAAGGGCAGAAAATCATCACTGATTTTTTTCCAGCTTCTCTGAACCTCTGTTCCATGTGTGTAGCACCTGAAAGTATTGTCAGTTTGCTATTGCCTTCATCTACCAAAAAATATGCCTCTTGGGAGACTAGTTTGTCCCTATCTTGCTTTGCAATGCTTCTATCAATACAGAAGAGAGCCAAGGGCAGCACAGTCCCTCTCCAAACATGCTGAGAAATGCTCTGATTTAGAGAAAAGACAGCTCCTTCCCCATGTTCCTCCAGGGACAGGGAAGTGATGTGCCACTTCCCAAAAAGCAAGAATTTTATTTCATCCCAGGTGCTTATGAATTAGCCTTTTTGCATAGAGGAGGAGCATTCTTAATGGGAACACTGTAGTAACCTACAGGCCATTCTAAATATTAACAACCACCTATCATAAAGTGGTAGGCCATGTACTGGACATGAATGCTTCCTCTGCCAGCTCTCGACAGAGAGTCTGAAAAATAATGTGTAAAGAAGAATAGGTATTCATTATTCCTATTAGCAGATTAGATGTTACTTTCTGGTTTAACTCTATTCATGTTACCTATGGACCATATTTAAATTGCATCTGGGTCTAATTTAAAACAGCTTCACAAAGTGATTTTAAACAATCGCTTGACTCCTCTGATCCAGGCCTTAAACTGAGTACCAGGGGCCCACCTTTTACCCAAGGACAAAAAGAATTTTAATGTCATAGTGACATCCTCTTCAAGCACTTGTCATAAATGCAGTTATTGTATTGACTCTCCTACAGTTAGTTTCCACAGTCCCATTAAATAAGAGAGTCATCAGCAAGAAGTAGCTTTTTAGGGAAAAAAAAAAAAAAGAAAAAAAAAAAAAGAGAAGGAGGAGAAAGTGGGCCAAGAAAACAAATCTGACTATAGTTCCTTGATAAATACAAAAAAAAGGAATGATGAATGATTTTAGTCACTTCCCCCCCGCCACATACACACACCAAGCCCACAATGAACTTTAACAAGAATCAGGCTTTTTCAACTTACTTTTTCAACTGAAATGTTTGTGTGATATTCCAAGAGCTTGAGGACAGTGATGCTTCGAGAACTAGACAATCTGGAAAAATGCACATGTTAGGTATATGCTGGATATTACAAAAAATAACTGTTTAAAAATAATTTGAGTTGGAAACTCAAAGTAGCTGCTCTGTACTTGGCATGCACCTTCTCTCATACATTTACTCACACTTTTGACTGATAAAAATAACAAGTTTTGCCCTTCCACAGCACTCTTCAGCTGAGTTATGCCAACGCTTTTTACATACATATTAATTAAGCTTGACGACAAATAAAAGTAATCTTATTGTCAGGATATAGATAAGGAAATGCTACCATGAAGCAGGGATATAAAATCATCTCTCAAAAAGTACACAGTGATATATACTATGGTATAACTAGACCCCAAATTCAAGTCTTCGAACACAACAGACTGCTCTAATGCAAGAGAGCCCTCCATATCATACTTCTCTCTCTTTCTGTCTCACAGACTTGGTTTCAGAGCCTCCTTTTGTAATCTATGCAGTAGCAATTTTCATCCTATTTAAATCTTTTATGATTGCATGAGTCAATTTGCCATTATTTCAGCTAGCAATTACTATACCAACAATTCACGGGCAGCTGTGGTATGAAAGAGTATCTTCTCTTATGAGCAGAATACCACATCGAACAGTAGAATCAGATATATACCACTTAAGCCATGGTCTCTTTCATCTATGTGCCTGCAGATGTGTAGTCTGTGAAATGAATGGCTGCCTGAGATCAAATGAAACCCACGTTCGCAGACTTTTCTGACTTCTCTATGCTAGAAAGTAGCTAGCTTTTCAATCCAGAAAAGTTGCACAGATTTTAAGTGTATCTATCTTGCAAAGGTAGAGAAACCTCTGTCTTTATCACAGGCAGGCTTGTTCAGATGAAAGCCAGCTTTGGCTACATCTACACTGTTAATGTAGGTATCTCTTACCTCCACATAGCAGCATGGCACTCGGGTGCTCACTGCAAAGGTCATCTGAACTGCTTGTTAGAAATAGCCCGTGGGACCACTCATATGTTCAAACACCTTACTAAATGGATAGCAGAGTTTGACTTGAATTGCATTTTTATGCTTAAAGATGCGTGTGAGTACAGACATTCTGAAATCCCCCATCAGACACCTATTTGCATCTCCAGAAATCTAGTTATCAGCAGAAATCTGATGTGTTGACACACAGTTGCCTAAGTCACTTGCCTAAATCAATATAAGAGAAATGTCTCAAGCCATGAGCCACAGAAAAAGTAAAGTATTCCTGTATTTTACTAGAAGTAGTAAGTAAAAGTAATGCATTTAGCACCTTCTGGCAGAGACTGTCTTTTCTTTTAAGCTTGTATAAATACTTTAAAAAAAAACACAGTCAAATATGCTTTCCTGATCCTGTCTGTGTTGAAATTGATGGAACCTATTATTTTCTGGATGGTCTGGGCTGACCTTTTAAAATGCATTAGACTGCACTGAGTAGCAGGTATTATCAAAATGTTTCTTCCAGGAAATGATACTTAAAGGAGTTTTGCAAGCACATCCTCTTATGAAACTGAGGTCACTTTACAGGAGATACCACAAATAGTCAATGTTATTTCACATTTGCGTTATCCACTAAGACATCTCAGGTCATAGGAGCATGTGACGGTGGTAATACTGGCAGGCATGAGCTAACCTCACAACCTTCTGGTTAACCCTGCCAAAGGACTCATTTCTGGCACAGAGCACAGGCAAGGTGAGCTGGCTTCCAATAACAACCGTTCTCTGAAAACCTTCTAATGGAATTAACAGAAAGCTTTTGTCTGTGAAGGCAGAGAACCCAACTATATAGTCCATAGTTACAAGAAAACACAGCTTTTGGGACTGGGCCAAAAAAGGACATTTCCCTCTTAAAAATCCACTAATAGTGTTTAGTAAAGGCAGCTTAATAAATCAAAACACTCATGGATATCACTCCAGATGTCACCTTCGAGTGACAGTCTTTCCTTCTCAATTCCCAATGCTGGACAGGAACTTGACACAACACTTCTGTGATGCTGGGAGAGTTTTTCCCATACAGCTTCCTGAGATCCAAATATTCCAAAGAACCTTCTTCAGGTCTTTAACAGAGATTGGCCTTTAAGAAGGCCAATCTCTGTTAAAAAAGCTTTGTGCTTCTATAGAGACTCTTGAAGAAATGCAAGGGGGACTCTCCCCTACTATTAGTCAAGTAAGACCCCACTGTGAAGGATTATCACCTGATCCTTGAGACCAAAGCCTAAAGAACAGCTCAAAAGTCTACACATTCAGTAATTTACCACCTTGTTCTAAAACTTGTAACTTTCCATTAGACACACAAAACAGATCACAAGCATTGTGTATCCAATACAGACTGCTCAGGTATCTAATGCTGAGAACCACTGTAAGAATTATTTCAAAATGATTCAACCAATAATTCAGAAGGATGAATGAAATCAAGTCAAAAGGATGTACCCACCAAACTGCCCCTGAACCATCTTTTTTTCTGCTAATCCTCTACATTGCATAATAACTTTTTCACAGTGTCTAAGTTAGGTTGAAACAGTTAATTGTTAAAATTATTTATTGTACAGACATTCAAAATTAGATTATCCTCTTATATATGCTAGTACAGTTTCTTGCAAAAACAAAATCTGTTTGCAGACTAGAGAAGAGTTAAGATGGGTTAATTTGTCAAGGCAAAGCACTAGACCAACACTGCTTCCATAGCTCCAGCCAGCTTGATTGTCATTGCATTTATCTTAAGTTTTGTTAGACAGTTATTAATAGCACAATGTAAATAAATATTCTAATGCTAAAGCACTGCACTGCCACAGGGTCAACTGAAGAAGTTGCTTCCAGCCACAGGGCAATGTGTGTTATTACTTCTGCAAAGGATTCCATATTAACGAAACTTCAATCACCAAGAACATGGTTAGTATACTCAAATCACTCAACAAAATATGAATTATTTTTCTTCAATGACATTTAATAAAAAGCATTATATATTTTCACACTCACTAGGCCTGTATTTATGTAGTATTCCCCAGTATTAAAGGACAGTGAATAAACATTATACATGTAATAGTAAAACATACCATTATCAGTTATCATCAGAGTGGTTAGATTGCAGAAACAGGATGAATTTTTCAGCACTACGTTTTCATAAAATATTTCAACAGCTGTTACAATTTTTATCATACAGAAAGTAAGCATTCTGCTTACACTGGCAGTCACAACAACCTATAAAACAATAAAAACAAGAATACAATATGGGGGTTTTGTTACACTTGCTAAGTCATCACCTTGTCTTTACAGAAAATGACAAACTATGAAATGCACAAAACGAAAATTTTTGTGGTGAAAGCAGACAATTCAGTAGGTAAACCCTCAGAGGAGAGTGACTCTTCCAACTGAAGAAGCAATACAGAAAGAGTTCTGAAAGTAACAGCATTGCATACTTCAAGAAATTAAATGGATCTGTTTGGTATGTTAGCAAGCAATATTAAATAAGTCTGGATTTTAAAACTAGAATTTTGCTGTGTTATATGCTGTTATATTCCTTTAAAAATATTTAAGTAAGAATCTTCACAGAGAGAGATCGTTTGCATCCATAACCAAAGAACACTTAATTATGAAACAGAACTTATATTCTAATGAATTACCCTTTGTTTCTGGCTGCGAGTGCTTTACAAATATGATTACATTAGTGTATTCAATCAGGAAATCAGAAACAATAGTGTGCAGATTAAGTGGCCAGTCACAATAGTTGATAATCAAATATTCAAGGCCGCGTGTGCTGTGAACAGATATAAAGACTAGTATCAAGCACTTAAGAATTTGTGTTAGCATATGTGTCCCAGCGAATGTTTTCTAACTTGTTACGAAGCTCAGAACTTCCATGCTGCACTTGATACACAGTTACTGAAAATATTAAAATAGCTGATACACTGATACAATGGAAACATTGCCTGAGTTGGCAAAGTGAATACTTGAATTTTTTACTTAACATCATGAAGTACAGCTTCAGGATATGTTTCATACGAGAGGAGGGGAACATCTATCTAGTTCACACATTCAGCTTAGTGAGATTTCCAAGGTATTTGCCAGTTGTTGGGGTAAGAGGAACTAATATACGGAAATGGTGACAAAAGAAGGCAAGCTGAAATAAGCAAAAAATATACATATTTTAAGTCACAATAAACAAACACACATAAAATTGGGTGTACATACCTGATATTTGGCAGGGAAACTTAGCAGGATTTTCAGATCTTTATCAGGTGCATGTGAAATGTTATACCAACCATTTATGCTGTTTGAATGTGTACAATTTTCTTTTAATGTGCACCTAAAAGTATACATAAAATTATACTAGCCTCCTTATCATGCCTTTGACTTCAGACACTGCACTTCAACTTACTTAAAGTTATTGATTTTTTCAGGAACACTATTGTTTTTTTTTTTTAACAGGAATATGGTTATAATCGCAAAAAGCTTCAGGAAAACAATCAGTAAAATCTTCTGCTTATCAATATTAATTACAATGCATTGATATATGCTCGAGGGTTTTGATTAAGTCAATGAGACTCAAGCAAATATGAGATGCTTGGCCAGCAACAGCGGAACTGGTAGCCTGGGATGGAATTCATCATCCCCAACCTGACTGCTTCATTTAACAGCTCTAGATCTGATCACCCCGCTGCCCCCCAGCCCCCCTCTACACTTTTTGGGGAGAAATACTTTTCTTAGGGTACAATTCACCTACCCTGTTTTAGACATTCATACAAAAATGAAATGAACCACACTACAGAAACTGCTTGTTCTCTTCAGAGGGTATAAGAAGGGATGGGAGTGAAGCTCAAATGTAGAGCTATGCTATGAATGTGCACAGTTGATGAGATGCAACCTCTTCCCTAATTTTCTTTTGTCACCCACTGATATGAATGGTAATCCTTTCCTTTTTTGTCAGTGCACTTAGTTAAAAACACCAGATTTGAAAAGGTTCAAAACAGATCTGTCTTCAAGCACAAAATGAATTTTAGAATTAGGATAGCTCAAAGTAAATATAAATGTCAGAGATGCCAAATTGTAGGAAACAAACTGTGCAACAAAAAATTGAGGAAGCATGAGGAAATGCTGGGATACGTAAGTACTACAAAGATTACACATATTAAAAAGATTACACATTATAAGAAAAAGACAACATAGGCATACAAATTAGATGGACAATCAATGAGTTTGAAAGGAGGAGCCTTAAAATGCTGTCGACAGTTAATGAACAATTCACAGATTAACTCCAAGTAATTTCATACAGTTAGCAATTAAAGACAAGTGCTAACTGAATATATCTTAATATAATATTTAGATTGAATATTTATAAATAAATGTAACATTTAATAGTCTTAATTCTACTTTTCTATCAAATGTAGAAGCATGTATAGCTTCAATCCTATGAACAGTGACATCTGCCTAAATGAACCATTCCTTCACTGAAAACTCGAAATGAGTTCACACTTGCAAAGAACGGGCCTTTTTCATGAAGAGCTCACTGTAAAAACATCATTCACAAACAATGTGTTTTCTCTCCAAAATGAACATACCCAACAAAAATATCCATTCCAAAATAACCCCACTAATCTTAGGAACCACAAAGTCATCTTTTCTGCACATCAAGATGTTGGCAACTGGAATGCAGTTAAGCACAAGGTCACTTCCTTTGTGGTCTGAGTTCCTGCTGCATAAGAACCTGGTGAAGCTTTGCATCTGAATACATTCAGATCATGATGATACTGTAATAAATTGGGACTATATATGCCTAAACTGCCTGAGCTAGGGCAAATTTCAGTCTCATTTTTATCTCTCTTCACTCTACTGAGCTGACAAAGGTTCATTAGCACCACAGTTTCAGAGCCACAGAAGATGGGATCCATCATCAACAGACATGCATAAAGCATATTCTCAGATATGTATGGGTAGGTAAGTCACACTGGCAATGAGAGAAAAAAAAGAACAAAAGAAAGAATGAAAGAGAGAAAGAGAGAGAGAGAAAGAGAGAGAGAAAGAGAGAGAGAAAGAGAGAGAGAAAGAGAGAGAGAAAGAGAGAGAGAAAGAGAGAGAGAAAGAAAGAGAG